>CM053028.1:334744337-335259337 GCA_028564925.1 Lithobates sylvaticus | reverse complement strand
TGTGTTAGTGGCAGCAAACAGAGCTCCTATATTTTCTTCCCAGAAGCACCCATAGGACTTGTACTGTGTTAGTGGCATCACACAGAGTTCCTATATTTTCTTCCCAGAAGCACCCATAGGACTTGTACTGTGTTAGTGGCATCACACAGAGTTCCTATATTTTCTTCCCAGAAGCACCCATAGGACTTGTACTGTGTTAGTGGCATCACACAGAGTTCCTATATTTTCTTCCCAGAAGCACCCATAGGACTTGTACTGTGTTAGTGGCATCACACAGAGTTCCTATATTTTTTCCCAGAAGCACCCATAGGACTTGTACTGTGTTAGTGGCATCACACAGAGTTCCTTTATTTTCTTCCCAGAAGCACCCATAGGACTTGTAGTGTGTTAGTCCCATCACACAGAGCTCCTATATTTTCTTCCCAGAAGCACCCATAGGACTTCAATTGTGTGTTAGTGGCATCACACAGAGTTCCTATATTTTCTTCCCAGAAGTACCCATAGGACTTGTACTGTGTTAGTGGCATCACACAGAGTTCCTTTATTTTCTTCCCAGAAGCACCCATAAGACTTGTAGTGTGTTAGTCCCATCACACAGAGCTCCTATATTTTCTTCCCAGAAGCACCCATAGGACTTGTAGTGTGTTAGTCCCATCACACAGAGCTCCTATATTTTCTTCCCAGAAGCACCCATAGGACTTGTAGTGTGTTAGTCCCATCACACAGAGCTCCTATATTTTCTTCCCAGAAGCACCCATAGGACTTGTAGTGTGTTAGTCCCATCACACAGAGCTCCTATATTTTCTTCCCAGAAGCACCCATAGGACTTGTAGTGTGTTAGTCCCATCACACAGAGCTCCTATATTTTCTTCCCAGAAGCACCCATAGGACTTGTAGTGTGTTAGTCCCATCACACAGAGCTCCTATATTTTCTTCCCAGAAGCACCCATAGGACTTCAATTGTGTGTTAGTGCCATCACACAGAGCTCCTATATTTTCTTCCCAGAAGCACCCATAGGACTTGTAGTGTGTTAGTCCCATCACACAGAGCTCCTATATTTTCTTCCCAGAAGCACCCATAGAACTTCAATTGTGTGTTAGTGCCATCACACAGAGCTCCTATATTTTCTTCCCAGAAGCACCAATAGGACTTCAATTGTGTGTTAGTGCCATCACACAGAGCTCCTATATTTTCTTCCCAGAAGCACCCATAGGACTTGTAGTGTGTTAGTCCCATCACACAGAGCTCCTATATTTTCTTCCCAGAAGCACCCATAGGACTTGTACTGTGTTAGTGGCATCACACAGAGTTCCTATATTTTCTTCCCAGAAGCACCCATAGGACTTGTAGTGTGTTAGTCCATCACACAGAGCTCCTATATTTTCTTCCAGAAGCACCCATAGGACTTCTAGTGTGTTAGTGGCATCACACAGAGTTCCTATATTTTCTTCCCCAGAAGCACCCATAGGACTTGTACTGTGTTAGTGGCATCACACAGAGTTCCTATATTTTCTTCCCAGAAGCACCCATAGGACTTCTAGTGTGTTAGTGGCATCACACAGAGCTCCTATATTTTCTTCCAGAAGCACCCATAGGACTTGTACTGTGTTAGTGGCATCACACAGAGTTCTTATATTTTCTTCCCAGAAGCACCCATAGGACTTGTACTGTGTTAGTGGCATCACACAGAGTTCCTATATTTTCTTCCCAGAAGCACCCATAGGACTTGTACTGTGTTAGTGGCATCACACAGAGTTCCTATATTTTCTTCCCAGAAGCACCCATAGGACTTGTACTGTGTTAGTGGCATCACACAGAGTTCCTATATTTTCTTCCCAGAAGCACCCATAGGACTTGTACTGTGTTAGTGGCATCACACAGAGTTCCTTTATTTTCTTCCCAGAAGCACCCATAGGACTTGTAGTGTGTTAGTCCCATCACACAGAGCTCCTATATTTTCTTCCCAGAAGCACCCATAGGACTTGTAGTGTGTTAGTCCCATCACACAGAGTTCTTATATTTTCTTCCCAGAAGCACCCATAGGACTTGTAGTGTGTTAGTCCCATCACACAGAGCTCCTATATTTTCTTCCCAGAAGCACCCATAGGACTTGTAGTGTGTTAGTCCCATCACACAGAGCTCCTATATTTTCTTCCCAGAAGCACCATAGGACTTGTAGTGTTTTAGTCCCATCACACAGAGCTCCTATATTTTCTTCCCAGAAGCACCCATAGGACTTGTAGTGTGTTAGTCCCATCACACAGAGCTCCTATATGTTCTTCCCAGAAGCACCCATAGGACTTGTAGTGTGTTAGTGCCATCACACAGAGCTCCTATATTTTCTTCCCAGAAGCACCCATAGGACTTGTAGTGTGTTAGTCCCATCACACAGAGCTCCTATATTTTTCTTCCCAGAAGCACCCATAGGACTTCAATTGTGTGTTAGTGGCATCACACAGAGCTCCTATATTTTCTTCGCAGAAGCACCCATAGGACATGTAGTGTGTTAGTGGCATCATACAGAGCTCCTATATTTTCTTACCAGAAGCACCCATAGGACTTCTTGTGTGTTAGTGGCATCACACAGAGCTCCTATATTTTCTTCGCAGAAGCACCCATAGGACTTCTTGTGTGTTAGTGGCATCACACAGAGCTCCTATATTTTCTTCTCAGAAGCACCCATAGGACTTGTAGTGTGTTAGTCCCATCACACAGAGCTCCTATATTTTCTTACCAGAAGCACCCATAGGACTTCTATTGTGTTAGTGGCATCACACAGAGTTCCTATATTTTCTTCTCAGAAGCACCATAGGACTTGTAGTGTGTTAGTCCCATCACACAGAGCTCCTATATTTTCTTCCCAGAAGCACCCATAGGGACTTCTAGTGTGTTAGTTGCATCACACAGAGTTCCTATATTTTCTTCCAGAAGCACCCATAGGACTTGTACTGTGTTAGTGGCATCACACAGAGTTCCTATATTTTCTTCTCAGAAGCACCCATAGGACTTCTAGTGTGTTAGTGGCATCACACAGAGCTCCTATATTTTCTTCCCAGAAGCACCCATAGGACTTCTAGTGTGTTAGTGGCATCACACAGAGCTCCTATATTTTCTTCTCAGCAGCACCCACAGGACTTCTAGTGTGTTAGTGGCATCACACAGAGCTCCTATATTTTCTTTGCAGAAGCACCCATAGGACTTCTAGTGTGTTAGTGGCATCACACAGAGCTCCTATATTTTCTTCTCAGCAGCACCCACAGGACTTCTAGTGTGTTAGTGGCATCACACAGAGCTCCTATATTTTCTTCCCAGAAGCACCCATAGGACTAGTGTGTTAGTGGCATCACACAGAGCTCTATATTTTCTTCTCAGCAGCACCCACAGGACTTCTAGTGTGTTAGTGGCATCACACAGAGCTCCTATATTTTCTTCTCAGCAGCACCCACAGGACTTCTAGTGTGTTAGTGGCATCACACAGAGCTCCTATATTTTCTTTGCAGAAGCACCCATAGGACTTCTAGTGTGTTAGTGGCATCACACAGAGCTCCTATATTTTCTACTCAGCAGCACCCACAGGACTTCTAGTGTGTTAGTGGCATCACACAGAGCTCCTATATTTTCTTCTCAGCAGCACCCACAGGACTTCTAGTGTGTTAGTGGCATCACACAGAGCTCCTATATTTTCTTTGCAGAAGCACCCATAGGGACTTCTAGTGTGTTAGTGGCATCACACAGAGCTCCTATATTTTCTTCTCAGCAGCACCCACAGGACTTCTAGTGTGTTAGTGGCATCACACAGAGCTCCTGTATTTTCTTCTCAGCAGCACCCACAGGACTTCTAGTATGTTAGTGGCATCACACAGAGCTCCTATATTTTTCTTCTCAGCAGCACCCACAGGACTTCTAGTGTGTTAGTGGTATCACACAGAGCTCCTATATTTTCTTTGCAGAAGCACCCATAGGACTTTTAGTGTGTTAGTGGCATCACACAGAGCTCCTATATTTTCTTCTCAGCAGCACCCACAGGACTTCTAGTGTGTTAGTGGCATCACACAGAGCTCCTATATTTTCTTTGCAGAAGCACCCATAGGACTTCTAGTGTGTTAGTGGCATCACACAGAGCTCCTATATTTTCTTCTCAGCAGCACCCACAGGACTTCTAGTGTGTTAGTGGCATCACACAGAGCTCCTATATTTTCTTCTCAGCAGCACCACAGGACTTCTAGTGTGTTAGTGGCATCACACAGAGCTCCTATATTTTCTTTGCAGAAGCACCCATAGGACTTCTAGTGTGTTAGTGGCATCACACAGAGCTCCTATATTTTCTTCTCAGCAGCACCCACAGGACTTCTAGTGTGTTAGTGGCATCACACAGAGCTCCTATATTTTCTTCTCAGCAGCACCCACAGGACTTCTAGTGTGTTAGTGGCATCACACAGAGCTCCTATATTTTCTTTGCAGAAGCACCCATAGGACTTCTAGTGTGTTTGTGGCATCACACAGAGCTCCTATATTTTCTTCTCAGCAGCACCCACAGGACTTCTAGTGTGTTAGTGGCATCACACAGAGCTCCTATATTTTCTTTGCAGAAGCACCCATAGAACTTCTAGTGTGTTAGTGGCATCACACAGAGCTCCTATATTTTCTTCTCAGCAGCACCCACAGGACTACCGACTACAATGGCTGGAAGACCGCCAAGGGGAGGCAGAGCGTGCAGAGCCAAGAACACAGGGCAGGCAGGCTCTGTTTCTAGTGGACGTGGCCGTGGACGTGGTCGTGCATCGTCATCAGCACGTGACCATGGGACACGCGCGTCTTTGTTTTCGGCAGCTGGACATGTGGAGCCGCATCATGCTGAAGGCTTGGTAGAATGGATGACCAAGCCCTCCCATCCTCCTCATCCTCTCTCACCCAGGCTCAGGGTACTGGCAGAGCAGCTGCCAACGCGTACTCAATGGCATCATCAGCCACCCCTTCCCTAGACCCACCATGTCCTCCTGAGGAGTCCCCGAACTCTTTGAGCACAGTGTTGGGTACATGCTCCAGGAGGATGCCCAACGATTCGAAAAGGCTCGGATGATGATACCCAGCTTGAGGAAGTCAGTAGTGTGCGCGCAGAGAGAGGGGATGCTGAAGGACAGCAATCTGGCAGTACTGTTTCACCAGCTGCAGCTTACTGCCAGGTTTGCTCTAGTGGTGAAGAGGGAGGGGATGATGAGGTCACTGACGCCACGTGGGTGCCTGGAGGGAGAGAGGATGAGGAGGAGGACGAGGAGGAGGAGGATGCGGCGTCACATGTCCAACGAGGCAGGATGCCCCCTGGAGGCAAGCACAGCAACTGTACAACACCGCAGAGCTCCGCCTGTGCAGGGCGCTGCCTCTGCACGTTATCAGAAAAGTTCTTTGGTGTGGGCCTTTTTTGAGACGAGTGCATCAGATCGCACCACTGCTATTTGCAATATTTGTCTCAAGCGTATCTCGCGTGGCCAAAACATCAGCCGCTTGGGCACCACAAGCATGACCAGACATATGTCGACCTGCCATGCAGCTCGTTGGCAGGCACACATAAAAGACCCACACCAAAGAACTAAGCGGACCTCTCCATGCTCCTCATCAGCTGGGATCTCCATCCCCACTACATCTTCAGTCCTCTCTGAAAGCTGCTGTGAGAGGACTGAAGGTGTAGAATTAGGTGTGTCACAACCAAGTACTTGCAGTACACCGACGTCCGATAGTAGCAGGCAAATTTCCCTGCCCCAGCTGCTGGACCGTCGAAAGAAGTACACTCCCAGCCATCCACATGCCCAGCGGTTGAATGCTAGCTTGGCTAAATTGCTAGCACTTCAACTGCTGCCTTTTCAGTTGGTAGACTCGGCCCCCTTCCGTGAGTTTGTTCAATGTGCGGTTCCTCAGTGGCACGTTCCCAAACGCCACTTTTTCTCACGGAAGGCAATTCCGTCTCTCTACCGGCATGTGGAAGGCAATGTCCATGCCTCGCTGGACAGGGCGGTCAGCGGTAAGGTGCATATTACCGCTGACTCATGGTCCAGCAGGCATGGACAGGGACGTTACCTTTCTTTCACGGCCCATTGGGTCACTCTATTGGCAGCTGGGAGGGATGCAGGACAAGGTGCAGTAGTGTTGGAGGTTGTTCCGCCACCACGCCTCCAAAACGCTACTACTGCTACTGGTTGTGACACACCTCTCTCCTCCACCCCCTCCTCTTCTTCTTCCTCCAGTGCTCTGTCCTCGGAACCAGCGGTGCTCCGTAGGCGTACAAGGGGCTACGCAAGTACGCAGGCAAAAAGATGCCATGCCGTGCTTGCGCTGGTGTGTTTGGGGGAAAGGAACCACACTGGGCCAGAGGTTCTGGCAGCTCTGCAGGGGCAGGCCGAGAGGTGGTTGACGCCATGCCAGCTTAAGCCAGGAATGGTCGTTTCTGACAATGGCACCAACCTCCTCTCCGCCCTGCGACAGGGGCAGCTCACCCATGTGCCCTGTATGGCTCACGTCCTCAACCTGGTGGTGCAGCGGTTCTTGGGCAGGTTCCAGGCTTACAGGATGTCCTGAGGCAGGCCAGGAAAGTCTGTGTGCATTTCCGCCGATCTTATAATGCCAGTGCTCGGCTGACTGAGCTGCAAAAGGAGCTGAACCTGCCCAAGAACCGCCTAATATGTGACATGCCCACCAGGTGGAACTCAACGTTTGGCCATGCTGCAGCGACTGCACACGCAGCAGAGGGCCATCAATGAGTACCTTTGCGACTACGGCACCAGGACAGGGTCAGGGGAGCTTGGTTTTTTTTCCCCACGTCAGTGGAGCATGATCAGGATGCATGCACTGTCCTCTCACCATTTGAGGAGGCCACGAGGATGGTGAGCAGTGACAGTGCATGCATCAGTGACACTGTACCTCTTGTCCACCTGTTGGAGCATACGCTGCGTGGGATAATGGACAGGGCACTTGAGGCAGAACAGAGGCAGGAAGAGGAGGACTTCCTTGCCTCTCAAGGCCCCCTTTATCCGGACAGTGTTCCTTCTGTCCCACCCATCACACAGGAAGAGGATGAGGAGGAGGAGGAGGAGGAGGATTGTGTGAGCATGGAGGTGGAGCCTGGCACTCAGCATCAGCAGCAGCAGTCTTTTAGGATGATGTACAGTCCCAACAAACCAGTGGACTTGTACGTGGCTGGGAGGAGGTGGCTGGCGATCATGTCATCCTCAGTGACCCAGAAGACTCCGGACCGAATGCCTCAGCAAACCTACGCTGCATGGCCTCCCTGATCCTGAAAAGCCTGCGGAAGGATCCTCGTGTTCTTCGGATCAAGGAGAGGGACCATTACTGGCTGGCCACTCTCCTTGATCCACGGTACAAGGGTAAGGTTGCGGACCTTATCTTGCCGTCGCAGAGGGAGCAGAGGATGAGACATCTCAGGGAGGCCTTGCAGAAAGGTCTGTGCAACGCGTTCCAGAAACTGGGAGGTTACAAACTCCTGGTCCTGGACGACGAGTTGCTGAGGCTTCGGTCAGTAGTAGAAGGAGCGGTGGGGAAGGTGGACGTCTGACCGATGCGTTCAGACAATTTTTTAGTCCGCAGCCCCAAGGTATGATCGGTTCCAGCAACCATCGCCAGCGTCTGATATACATGGTGCAGGAATACCTTGGGGCAAGGTCAGACTTGGACACCTTTCCCACCGAAAATCCTCTGGCTTACTGGGTCCTGAGGATGGATCACTGGCCAGCGCTTGCACAGTATGCAATTGAGCTACTGGCCTGTCCTGCCTCCAGCGTTCTTTCCGAACGCACATTCAGTGCTGCTGGAGGATTTGTCACCGATCATAGGGTGCGCCTGTCCACCGACTCGGTTGATCGACTGACCTTCATCAAAATGAATCAGTCTTGGATCACCACCAGCTACCAGGCACCTGAAGCGGATATAACGGAATAATTTATAATGTCACATCCCTTCAAGACTGCCTATGCTGATGCTGAGTGACTGTCCTCTTATGTTCACTGACTATCCTCTTCCTCCTCCTCAATGATCCATGCCACCACACCAGTGCCTAAGGCACAATTTTTCAGCCCCTGTATAACAGGGGCGTGTACTTACAATTTTTTTAAAAAATGCTTCGCAACACGTGTGACTGCTGTGCTCCAAGTACAGTATCTGTGAGGGGTTGCAGTGTTGTGGCACCAGCACCAGTGCCTAAGGCACAATTTTTCAGCCCCTGTTTAACAGGGGCGTGTAATTACAATTTTTTTAAAAAAATGCTTCGCAACACGTGTGACTGCTGTGCTCCAAGTACAGTATCTGTGAGGGGTTGCAGTGTTGTGGCACCAGCACCAGTGCCTAAGGCACAATTTTTCAGCCCCTGTTTAACAGGGGCGTGTAATTACAATTTTTTAAAAAAATGCTTCGCAACACGTGTGACTGCTGTGCTCCAAGTACAGTATCTGTGAGGGTTGCAGTGTTGTGGCACCAGTGCCTAAGGCACAATTTTTCAGCCCCTGTTGGGGCGTGTAATTACAATTTTTAGGCAATGCTTTGCAACAGGTCTCATTGCTGTGCTAAGAGTACAGTATCTGTGAGGGGTTGCAGTGTTGTGGCACCAGCACCAATGTCTAAGGCACAATTTTTCAGCCCCTGTTTAACAGGGGCGTGTAATTACAAATCTTGATCTAATAGTTCACAGCAGGGCCCATTCCTGCGCCCACCAAGAGTAACTATGAGGGCCTACAGTCTTGTGGCAACACCGTCCACCACCACCGCCAAGGCCCAATTTTTCTGCCCTGTTCAACAGGTGCATGCAATTACAAATCTTGATCTAATAACTCACAGCAGGGCCCATTGCTGCGCCCACCAAGAGGAACTGTGAGGGCTTACAGTCTTGTGGCAACACCGTCCACCACCACCACCACCAAAGGCCCCAATTTTTCTGCCCTGTTCAACAGGTGCATGCATTTACAAATCTTGATCTAATAACTCACAGCAGGGCCCATTCCTGCGCCCACCAAGAGTAACTGTGAGAGCTTACAGTCTTGTGGCAACACCGTCCACCACCACCACCACCACCAAAGGCCCAATTTTTCTGCCCTGTTCAACAGGTGCATGCAATTACAAATCTTGATCTAATAACTCACAGCAGGGCCCATTCCTGCGCCCACCAAGAGTAACTGTGAGAGCTTACAGTCTTGTGGCAACACCGTCCACCACCACCACCACCACCAAAGGCCCAATTTTTCTGCCCGGTTCAACAGGTGCATGCAAGTACAAATCTTGATCTATTAACTCACAGCAGGGCCCATTCCTGGGCCCACCAGTCTTGTGGCTACATTAACATCTAATAGGGCAAATTTCTGCAGAGTATATACGCCAGGTCCCTACTTTCAAACATCCAACTTACAAACGACTCCTACTTGCAAACGGAAAGAGAAAACAGGAAGTGAGAGGAAATCTACCCCTAGGAAGGAAAATTCTATGCTGTTAGATTTAATTTGGGAAAAAGGTATCTCCTCTCTACTGATGCTTTATCAGCAATCCTTGTTTCAATTCAAACCCCACTTTTCCAAAAACATTTGTCATTGGGACGGAAAGTGAGGTGACATGTTCTGAACAGATGTGCAAAGACAGCAAATGTTACAGGGGTGATAACCCCTCCCTGTGTTCTCCAAAAAGCTTAAAAATAGATTTTTTGGGGATGGAGCTACACTTCATAATGTACCTATTCAGATTCTACTTAAGAACAAACCTACAGTCCGTGTCTTGTTTGCACCACCTATATACTACTGTTCAGTTCAGAGTATATAGGGTTGTAGGTATAGGGTTTTATTTTGGGTGCGGGGTCCCCCTTAATATCCATGGGGTAGCCATGCCATTTTTCTCAAGGATTTCAGCCATATGGCGGCCAGGACAAGACATGCCATTAAAGCCGCAAGTGTTTTTAAATGGCTTCTTTTTTTCCTTTACAAATGTCATTTTGTGCAAGGACAGTTCTAAACACGGGAAACACATGCCACTTCACAGGCATACTTTAGACACCCCCCAGGTACCATATTTATAGGAAAATTTCACTTTTTTTTTTTCACTTTATGCATCATTAAAATGACTGCTCCCGCAAAAACGTTAGTTTTTAAAAGTTTTTTTTGCATTGGTCCCCTGGGGCAGGACCCGGGTCCCCAAACCTGTTTTATGACATTAACATGCATATAATTAGCACTTTTGATTTCGAACGTTCGCTTCCATTATAACGTATAGGGTTTGAAAATTCGCGCAAACTTTCGGTCGGTTCGAAGGTTCTGGTTCAAACCGAACCCGGGGGTGTTTGGCTCATCCCTAGTCTTCAGCACATTGTACCAGAAGGCATGGTCTTTGTATATATATATATTTATTATAAAACTGTAATCTCACTCTAATGTTCTTTTTGGATAGCAAATGCTTTTGATTTAACCTTTATACCTTTCATGCACGTTGAATAATATAATCTCTTTCTGATTGTAGATGACCCCAACTGTAGTCAATTTTGGGGTTCTTGGAGACTTCTTTTAGTATCAGTTGGTCAGCTCTTGGGCTGACTTTTGCTGGACTGGCCTGGGATATCAATAGCGGGTGTCAGCAATGAACCTTGATTCACTGATCATTCTTCCAGCATTTCTTTGCTTCTAGTTTCACTGCTGCCAGGAAGAAGGGAGGAAGAAGCTACTCAATACAGTCTGGGCTTGATTAGCTTCAATTGTGTGCAGAGGTGACATTAGGGGTCTAATAAATTCTCAATGTCTCATAAAAGAGAACCTGTCATTCCATATATGCTATCACATAGGTGGATATTCAGCCTGCTTGCTCTAGCAACAAAGTTAAGTGAAAAAAATAAAAGCTTAAAAAAATTAACGTTAAATAAAATCAATAAAAAAATAAATGTTTGAACCCCCTGCATTCACACACATATGAAAGTAAAAGCACAAATCGAGTGTATTTATGTATGAAAATGATGATAACAGCACACGTATTAGGTATCGCCATGCACGCTAGAGTGAGATCAATAATTTTAGGGTCATCATTCAGGATTAACCTTAAAATTATGACCTGTAAAGCCTTTTACAGCATAACCTATTGACAATTTTAAGTGCCTTTTTTTCTGGAAAAAATTAAAAGGTGACCTAACATCATACACCCTAACCACTGGCCCAGTTCCCGCAGTCGTGGATTATGAGCTGCCAGTGCCCACACAGCTGGAATAGTGATCTGGGGATTTGAAATCCCTGCTCTTCTTCCTCCTCTTTCTGCAGGGCTTCCAGGACAGATTAGAGCAATTTGGACTGGCCTAGCTATATTATCTATTTGAATCATTATACTTAATTAGGATGTGTCTCCCCTCTGCTTTATACTACATCATCAATTTAATTATATATTTTATCTATACCCAAACCATATTTATATTTCTAAATACTGTATATATATATATATATATATATATATATATATATATATATATATATATATATATATATATATATATATATATATATATATATATATTTATTTATTTATTTATTTATTTTTCTGTCATTTTGGACTATTGTTTGCTTAACTAATCAATATTTTCATATATATTTTCTGCCTATCATAACGTTGCAGTGTGGTTCTACATGGTTTGAGAGAATAAGTTTGTAGACTGGATATGCCTGTTATTATGGCTGTATGTGCTTTAACCTTGATATAATTTTAAATATCTTTCATTCTAGTTATAAGGACAGGCTGGTGCCATGTCTTCGAAGGTTGTCCCTTTCTATCAGAAGAGGCAAAAGCATTATGACCAATCATACAGAAATATTGATACCAGATATGTAGTTAAGGAATATTCTGCACAAAGGTAAGTAGTGCTCACATAAATATAATTTGTAACACTGTATTATATGTTGAAATCTGTCTTTTGTGCACACTACACAGTTTTTGATTAGAATTCACTGGGATAGACTGATCAAAACTTTAATTATAAAGGAATAATTACAGAAATCGAATACCAGTAAAAACATACAGTAGGTGTCCACTATTTTATTGGCTCTACTGTCTTACAATTTGTTCTGTCCTAAACAGACTGGGGCCTTTTTCCACCTCTTACAGAAGATTGTTACTGGACCAATATATACAGTACAGTTCTCAATACATGATGACTACTCAAGAAATTTGTATAGATTATAATTATGTCCAAGAGACACATGACTATTGTAGTTTTAATATTTAGCAATATAATTTTGACAGTGATAGTTGGGTCCAGTGGTTAGACCTGCATGGCCTATTTGGAATAAAGAGCTCCCTCCATTTAAAGAGGAATTGAACTCTGTAATCTGTTCTCAAAATTGGCAGGCAGAGGGCAAAGGACTAGCAGCTCATTGCCTCAGGTCTCCCTGCAGCTGATTTTCCCTATTACTGATGTTCTATGCACTGTATGTCTGTGTGGAGTTAAAGGAAATGTATTGTTTCATCAGAAACTCCAGAAAGGAGACAGTGAACAACACAGTAGGGATATCACTAATTATATCTCACACATCCAATCTACAGTACAGCTATGGGGTTGTAGGAACAGGAGGGTCTAGGCACCCTCACACACCAAGTAGTGCGCTGCTACCTTTAACCGCTTCCCGACCGCCCACTGCATATATAGGTCAGCAGAATGGCACGGGCAGGCAAAAATCACGTACCTGTACGTGATCCTTTAAATGCCTGCCCGTGGGTCGCGTGCGCGCCGCCAGCGGCGCACTCGCGACCCGGTCGGGAGCTCCGTGACCATGGCCGCGGGACCAGCGGACCCGATCGCCGCTGGTGTCCCGCGATCGGGTTACGGAGCTGAAGAACAGGGAGAGGTATGTGTAAACAAACCTCTCCCCGCGCTTCCTACTCTGCCTGTCATTGATTGGCTGTTCCCGGTCATCGGGAAAGCCGATCAATGACGTCAGATGTCAGCCCCGCCCCCTAATGTAAAAAACACAACACACGTCACAGCCCATAACCCCTCCCATCCCCCTAGTGGTTAACTCTTTCACTACAACTGTCATTTATACAGAATTCAATGCATTTAAATAGCATTGATTGCTGTATAAATGACAATGGTCCCAAAAATGTGTCAAAAATGTCCGATGTGTCCGCCATAATGTCGCAGTCACAATAAAAATTGCTGATCGCCACCTTTACTAGTAAAAAAAAAATATTAATAAAAATGCTATAAAACTATCCCCTATTTTGTAAACGCTATAACTTTTGCACAAACCAATCAATAATCGCTAATTGCGATTTTTTTTACCAAAAATATGTAGAAGAATACGTATCGGCCTAAACTGAGGAAAAAAAAAATTTTTTATATATTTTTGGGGGATATTTATTATAGCAAAAAGCAAAAAATATTGCATTTTTTTCAAAATTCTCGCTCTATTTTTGTTTATAGCGCAAAAAATAAAAACCGCAGGGGCGATCAAATACCACCAAAAGAAAGCTCTATTTGTGGGAAAAAAAGGATGCCAATTTTGTTTGGGAGCCACGTCGCACGACCGCGCAATTGTCAGTTAAAGCGACGCAGTGCCAAATCGCAAAAAGGGGCCTGGTCCTTTGGCTGCCAATTGGTCCGGGGCTGAAGTGGTTAAGAGGAAATCAAAACAAAATGTAAAATTTTCAGGATAATGCCTAGGCACTTAACTAAATGTTTCCTATAGCAAATCTTCACCTTCTCAGTTAAAGTATTTGTGAGCACACTGCTTCAAAAGGGTATTACAGCCTATACAATTACATGTCTCAATACAACTTTATTTTTTTAAATAACAATTTTTTAAACAGCTAATATTCTGGGGCTTCAGGAAGATAATGTACAGTTCTGAGACAGCTTCAAACACAAACAAAAAATAGAACAAAAATGTCTTCAATTAAATGAAATTTAATAAAATGACAATATATTCCTAAATAGGAAAAAATGTAATTAAACAAGAATAACACAAAAATGGTTTATTTAAGAAGGTGGAATGTTTGTCAAATGAAAGTGCTGCAATAGATTGATTGGACATCATCTCCTCTCTGTCACTGCAGAAGAAGCACCTCAGCTTCTGCTTTAAGCAGTTCAGCAACTTCCTTCTCCGGTTCAAGAATAAAATGCGTTTGTGGGGCTGATAGAGATGTTCAAGAATACCATGTCCCTGCATTTAAAATGAGGTACATGCAACTGTGTACCATGCATGGATGGTTAGAGGTCAACTAAAATAGTGACATATTATTTTTTTACTCTTGATATGCTTTGGATCATTAACACACTACTAGTAGTAGTAGTAGTAGTAATAGTAACAGTAGCAGTAGTAGTACTTTGTACTAGCAACAGCTTAACTTACCTTAAATTAACTAAAGGTGAATCTTTTTTTTGTTCATTGTTGTATAGATCTTTATTGCTATCTGTGCAGATTCACCCTCTCTATTTGATCTATTTACCAATATTCCCAAAATTGAGAGTAAAAGAAAATCTAAAATGTTGAGTTGTCACCAGAACAGGAAGAGAGATAAAATCTTCCAATGGGGACACTAATTCGGGTGAATCTAGTGACAATCAGGGATTACTCACTTTGGAGGGATATCCTTTCATGTCCTGTTTTAGCTATGGGACAGGAAATATAGGGAAATCTCACCAATGAAACACAGATAGCCCCAAAAAAATGACTAGTTATAACACTCTTGCTCATCCAAAAGGAAAAAAAAAAAAAGTTTTGCCTTTAGTTCTACTTTAAAATCTTACTTTTGGAGCTTGGTAATGAAATTTAAAGTATTTTAAACTCTTTGTCATAGTTCATATATCTTATTTATATTACAACAAGGTAATACAACTAACTAACAAGATGAGCATATACGTCAAACAATGATGCACTGGGCAACCTTGAGACTCGTTGATGTCATTGTGAATACAATTTACAAGTACAGGAACTAAATTCAATGACATTATTGGGAATAAAGGTATAACAATTATAATGATTAATTTAGAAATATCTTTCTCTTCGGTAATATTAACGTTAATTTATGGCTTTTTATTCAGATGAAAATGTTCAGTCTTTAAAAAAAACTGACAAAATTAATTGGTTTAAAACTTAACTGTAGCCATCTATAAAATGCCATGTAATTCAGTGGGGATGGTATTTTTTTCTGTTCATGAACTGACTTCTGCTGAGCTGCAAAATGGTAATAGAAACCCTGCTCTGGGGTAGGAATTCAGGAAATGAACTGGCCTTGCTCTTTAACTCAATAACCTGCACTACATAGTGTGTGGGTGTGGCAGTGACTTTGCTATTAAAACTCTTATTGCTTTTGTAGCAAGTGGTCACAGGCATTTCCTTGCTACCCTACGTGTGCTGTCATTAGAGAAAACTGCTAATTATATAAATTACAAAGCTTCATCTTTCAAAAGTAATAAATACATTTCACATTGGAAATCTATAAATACTATTTTTTTGAGATAGCTTTTGATCAGCTTTAACAATCAAAGCTGTACTGTATACATTTTGATACTTCCTTCAATGTCATGGCAAACTAATCTTTAAACTTTATAGAAACAATATTAAGTTGCATTTTTACATGCAGAAGTGACAATGTCATGATGGCCATTAAAAGCATCAGCAAGTCTAACAACCAAAATTTGTTTTATACTTTATTCCCATATTGTCAGTAATAATATGTTAATTTTGATTGTTACCCGTTATAAAATGTAAATATCTGAATATTGTTTACTATTAAATAAACTGTAAAAAAACTGCATAATGGCATATTGTACATAAATGTAAAATTAGATGCCACCTCGTGATCAAAGAAGAGTTCACAAAATGTTCTTGTTTGTTTTATCTTATTTAATATAAGTATACAGTAGAGTCTGCACAACCTAAGAAACAGGGAATACAGAGCCTTTATACTAAATTACTTAAAGCAGGTATTGGTTTTGTGATACAACTGAACTTCTCAGTGTCCTTTGAGAATGCATTGATTAAACACGTAGTTAGCATTAATAATACATAACAAGCAATTAAACATAATGTTGTTGGGGTGATGGAAAATCTTAACATTTATTAATAAACATTTTAATGAATATGTGTAGAATATGTGTAGTCTGAGAGTTTTTAGAGATTGAAATAATTTAAATTGAAAAAGTAGGCATCCATATTAAAGCATGATAATATTTTCCTTCTAGGTTACATCCACATACACAATTCTAATTTGTATATATGGTCCATATTCTCATACCATACATATAAGCAATTTGTTAGGGTCTCCTCAAGAGACAATACTATTAAGTTGTCACCAGAGCAAGACATGAGGGTAGACCTTCCAATAAGAACACAAATTCCAGTGAAACATGGAATGAGTGTTCCGATTGCAAGAGGAATTTCCTTCACGTTGTAAAGATTTCTTTTTATGGTGCATTTCTAGGACAGGAAATTAATTGTGCCCATGGGGACAGAGGCAGCTGAAAAAAATGCTCTTAGAATGAAATGAAGAACAGGTGCACTTAAATAATATTTTCAAAAACGTGTGGATGTAGCCTAAATTTCCTTTCCCTTTTTTACCTTTAAAGTACCACCCACCATAACATTAAATTGGTAAAACAAAACTTTACAAAATGTAGACTTATCAGCTTAATGTTTTTAACTGTGTAAAGAAGATGCGTGCTACTAGTGTTTACAGCCTGAATGGCCCAGGCATCCAGGTAAGGATTTTTTTTATTCTTTTTTATTCTTTCATCTTGTGCATTACTCAAAAATAGATTTAAGCAAAATTTAGCTTTACAGCTTGGCGGGAATGTGGAAGTTTACAACCTACTGCGCTAAGCTTTGTTTGACTAATTGCCATAAATAAACATCTCTGTAAAATTTTGCTAGGTATGGTTAGTGCATATGCATGCTCTAGGATGCTAGGATTTTCTGTATGAAAATGCCTTGGTCAAGATCATTAGAGATCAGCAAATTAGCTCTGATGATCATATGCAAGTGTATGCTAAATCCCGGCTTAAACTTCTTCACGATAAGGTCAGTAATCTCTTCTGTTTATTCTATTTTCAACATCTGCCCTGCCAACAGTGTACGTAAGTGTATGAATGACGTTTTATGTGTGATATCTTGATATTGTTAACTCAATTCCCTCACCTCTAATAGCCATAATTTGCCATAACAAACAATAAGAATTTTTTTTCCCTTTGGCACATGCAACCTGATATTTGTGCTTTGGATCAGTCAGGAAGAATATGGCTGTTTATCTTTAGGAAGAATATGACTGTTTATGTGTAATAAAAATATTTCATCAGTTTCTATTTAGGCAAAAGTTGTATCATCAATGGTAGCAAAGGGCATTGTTAATATATAAATTGGAACTGTCTTCGAGAACAATATTATGAAAAAAGGGTTAAAGTGAACCCATACTCCAGATGTTCTGTACAAGAGCAGATTCTACAAGGTTCATATTCTTAGCTTTATTAGCCAGTAATGTTTTAGCTGTACCATGCTCTGATTAAAAAAAAACAAATGGAAATTGATGTGCTCCATATTCTAACCCATTAAATAAAAAAATACTGTGTAGCACTTATTTCACACTATTTAGACATTTTTTCCTGTGCACCATTCACATTTTTAAGGATGATGACAATTGTGCAATTATTTCTTTATACTAGATTGTATTTTCAATAAAGAAGAATTTGAAAGGCAATCTACTCACTACTTATACAGAGTGGGGCAGCACTGAGACACTTTGGGAATAGGATAGTACTATGCATGTTTAATTCTCAAGCATGATGGGCAAATATGCCATAAGAGTACAAAAAGCTGACGAGAAAATAAGAGCAATTATGAAGGAAGAATATAAGAAAAGTAAGAATCAGTAAGCAGTTTAAGATTATAAAGTAGCAAGCAGGAGATAGAGAATAAAGGAGATAGCGAGGAGCAAGAATAAAAGGCAGGAAATAAAGCAAGAAAAAATAAAGATGGTATAGCAAGAAGAAGGGTAAAGCAATATGAGCCTCATGCACAATTAATAGACAGATAGTAGTAAAAAAGAAAAGGAATGGTACTATTTAGTCTAGAAGAATGATTGCACGATTGCTATCATCACAAGCATTACAAATGATGAAGAGGAGAAAAAATGCCAAAAATACAGAAAATTTTAATGCTAATAGTGTCAATTAAAGGTTACATTTTAATATCTGGTGGATTAGGTGTACGGGAATATGGAGTACTTTCATTTTTAAATAATGTCTTAGATCTAGTGTCACAAAAAAATTCACAGAAACATCAAAAAAAAGGGGGTCCACATCATATACTTTAACAGCTTAGGACAACTGTTTTGTACCTAGGTTATAGCAAGTCAAAACAACCTGCTAAAGACCAGCTTTGAGCAAGCATGATGTGTTGGCAGTTGTCAGTGCACATTGTTTATATTGCATTAAACATTGTCCACATAAAATTAATAGTAGAAACGGGCACTCATAGTGTAAAGCCGGTATAAACAAAATATATTTTCCAAAGGTAAAATCTTTTAAAAAGAAGGAGCTCCAATTGCCCCAATTCGTATAGGCATGCAAACAGTTTCCTGGGTCTGGACGGCGTGCATTCCACAGTTCACAGCGCAAAAAAACGGAAGTTCTAGAAGTGAAGGGAATGCGTACCAAGTCCCGACTTATGCGTTTCATCATTGGATGTCGTCTGAGATGAAGAAACGCATAAGGCGGGACTAGGTACCCATTCACGTCACTTCCGGAACTTCCGTTTTTTGTACTGTGGTCTGTGGAATGCACGCTGTCTAGACCCAGGAAACTGTTTGTATGCCTATACGAATTGGGGCAATTGGAGCTCCTTCTTTTTAAAAAAATTTACCTTTGGAAAATAAATTTTGTTTATACCGGATTTACGCTATGAGTGCCTGTGTCTACTATTAATTTTATGTGGACACCATATTACACAAGCAACTCCACGGAGCAGGAGATCATATTGATCATTAGAACACCAGGACCAGAGGCATATCTGACTACACGCTCTTTACTCCAGCAGGGGTAGGGTTTTCTGGTGAGTGCATAAAACAAAGGGGAGCACAGAAAAGTCACCTTATTTCTCTGCACAGAAATTGTGATAAAGTATCATCACCTGGATTCTGCACAGGTCATGTTGGGATTTTTTGAATTATGGATATTTATTGCGAATAGTTCTTTATCACAGTTCTGGACTTATACATTGGTTTCGTTTTGTTTTACATTGGTTTTTGTTTGTGTATTTTTTTATGTTACTTGATTTAATAAGGAATTTTTTTAGGTATCATATTATGGATACAACAGACACAAGTTCATAATTTTTTCAGTTTCCTTTTACTTTTAGTTATGATATACGAAGATTTGGGATATTCACGCATATTTTATATAAAAAAAAAATCATTTGTATATGACACCACAGTTATAATCATACACAATTTTCAAATATTTGTTGTAAGCAGCGCCATATTCCCTTCCTTTTATAATTAATTTAGCTCCATCTGTTTTTCCTTTCACATATTGCAGTTTAGTCATTTACAATGAGGAACACTTGTTGAAAAAGATAGCTGCATTGCGTTTTGGAGTGGGAGGGGCAAATATATCAGATTCACTTGCATTTCATTAATAAGTCACTGGAGTGCTAAACCTATAAAACAAAATCTTTTTTTGTTGGGTTCTGGGAAAAAACACGCCTGCCAATATTGTGATTTTTTTTCTATTCACTGTGCTTTATAGTTTTAATATATCAACTTGCTCATTTTTTGACTTTCCTCTATCAATCAGGCCTAAAAAATATTTAAAGTACCAATAGAGCAAGATTAAGTATGTACTGTAAAACCTGTTAATCCGGTAGGAAGAACACTAGAACATTTTTTGTTAGACTACATACCATACAGTATTATACATTTTACAGTATTAGTTTTAGCAAATTCCATCTTGCAACACAAATATATAATCATTTTTGCCACATGAATTTTTTGATCTTTTCTAATATTTCTTATGCTTTTATGAGTGTGTATGTTTGTGGTAACAGCTGTATATAATTGGTCCAATAATGCTTTCTGCTATGGATACTCTAGTGACTTTTTTTAAAAAAATTTGCATCTTGGCTTTTAAAAGACTCCATAGTTCAGCAGTTTGATTTTTGGGGTCTTACATTCATTCATTATTTGTTATCATCCACTGCATCACTACCCTTTTATAGCTGTATATTTGTTCTGCAGGACCCAGGAGCAACATACTGAACAACAAATGCAGCAATACAGTCAGCAGCATAGCCATCAACACAGAAGCTATGACAGAAGTGTGCGTTATGCCACGGAGCTGTCCCATTTGGAAGAAGATGTTCGCATCGCACGTGCTTTAGCAAGAGAACAGATTGATAAAGTGTATATTCACAGATTGGTAATGCAATGATTGCCTTTCTTGCTGGCACAAACCAATGTTATATTACACTATCCAAACCCTATTAAGTAATGATAAACACCACTGAACAATAGAAAGTCCAGTGCATCCTCGAATAATATCTTTTTTATGTTAGCTAATAATAGGTATCCCTTTGACAATTCATTTGTCGTTCTTACTGTTTAGATCTATCTATCGTCACATCTCTACATTCTCTCTATTGCCAGCTTCCATACTTAGCATTTCAAGTGGGTAAGACTGGGCGCGGAAGATGAATGTAACCAGATATGCCAGTAGTGCCATAAGACATGAAAGGGCTCTAATTAGACAGACAATACATGAGTCATGTGACTTGTCTGAAAGGGATTGTAGGAAGGATAATGGAGTTTATCAAGTGGAGTGCTTTCACTGACTAAATAGATTTATTTTAAATTACATTTTAATGAAATCCTTCCTGTTGTTCTATACAGCTATGTTTGCATGTCAAACTTTCCAGCAATAGCATTTGATGCCTATAGACATCATCTGAAAATGTATCACCTGATCCAACCATGTCTTTTTGGAATCCCTGCAGACACCCTATACCCAGCTTGCCCCATTCCACCATTCTCTTCCAACACAAAAATATTTCTAGACTTCCTATGCAACTGTTTCCACTAACCCTAACTGAATTAATCCCATCCCTCATAATCTGACCATAGACATGTGAGTGTAATATCCAGATCTCTCTGATTTAGACTACTTCAGGGGGCTATTTTATGCACCAGAAGACACCATAGCTCTCCCTAGGAGAGAAAACACACTTATCGAATCTATGAAGCTGCTCAAAAAGACCTCACTAACAAGTGTTTTGTGTCTGCATTTCTAACAGTCCTCTGAGGTCTTTAGCCTTCTTATAATTTTAATCTTCTTTGGGTAGGACTCTTATTCATATTATATAAAAAATATATATTCTAATGCCATTATTGTGGATATTGTATGTCCTTATTGTGTATAGTGCTACAAAAGAGAAATGATTCATATTAGCAATAATAGTAATAATAATAAAAATGCCTATATACATATTGAGCCCTTCCAACATTTATAGTTCTGACGATTACCTGTTTCAAAATGATTACTGTGTCTCAGCATTACATAGGATAATTTCTTATGATGCAAAAGATTTTAAATTACAAAATGAGCATTCACAAGGGATTGTTCCCTTTGGCTTGGCTAAGATCTATTTATTTGATCTTATACTTCAACGATGGAAATGTTCTGCAATGTTGAAAGACTGATGGATCCAAAATGCATCAGGGTTGATTTACTAAAGGCAATCACACTGTTCGTTTTGCAAGGGAGCATTCCCTTGCACACTGTTCGTTTTGCAAGGGAATGCTCCCCATCTAATATATTTTATATAATTAAATATATTAGAGCTTCATTTTGAAAAAGAATACCATGTAAGGTACATTAAAAAAAAAAAACAGCATTTCTGCTTGCAAATGATTGAATGATGGCAGTCAGCAGAACTTCACCTCATTTACCAAGGTCTGCAGACATTCCCTTACAGAGTGCAACTGAACAGTCTATTTGCCTTTAGCAAATCAACCCTATTATGTCTCATTTACTACACATTCCCTACACAAATATCACACACAAGGCTCAAATGTATGTTAACAATATATAAATACTAGGGCTGTTACTGATTAAAATGTTTGTGTTCGATTAATCAATTTTTTTTTAATCGATTAATCGACTAATTTCGATTAATTATAACACACATACAGATCCAACTATTTTTAGCTGATCTCCTTGCATTGCAACTCTGCATTAGTCAGTGGTAAATGTGGTTTACACTATATACAATCACCCAACACTAGTTAGTTTCCACAATCAATGGCTTAACGTCACAGTTCACACAAATATGTTTTAAATTCAAACTGTAGCACTGACGTAAGTAATTTTTTTTCCACAGTAGCGTGACAATCCCTCCACCTCCGGACTAACTAATCACTCTCACCTTATGGCATGGACCCCTGTGCAAACAGGTGGTCATGCAAGCAGATATCAAAAGGGTTAACACAGACCATAAACTTCTCTCACGTCTCCTTAGATCTCAGCAAGGACGCCAGCTCATGGGTAGAAAGAAAAGATATAAGTGCTCACCGCTTAAGTATAAGATTAAATTTTTGTGTTCAAACACAAACTACTCACATAAAGATGATAAAAACACAGCATGTAAAGCCGTAGGGCAGCAGCGGGTGACATCATGCATAGCCCCTTCCCCCGTTCGCGTTACATTCAATCAGAACTTCAAAGTCACCCGACTCCTCCCCCTTCCCTTCTTTAGCAGACGGATGCACTTGGGGAAGGAGGGAGGAGTCCGGTGACGTTGATGTCTGCAACGTCACCGGATCTCCGACAGAACTCCCTAAAGACCCGGAAGCCGGCGGAGAGGTGAGTACCGATCAAAAGAATTTTGATTGATCAAAAAAATGAACGATTAATCGAGGAATTAATCTTTAATTTCCACTGCCCTAATAAATACCCACGCTATGGTAATGTGTAAATAAATAAATTTAATATATTAGAGCTGCTGCTATCGTGTATGTTAAAAAAACCCAAGAAGATAATGCAAAATGTTTTAAACTTAGCGCTGCTCTTAAGTATCAAATAAACTATAATTAAAGTGCTAGTGCAATAATAAAGTTAATTATAGTGCAATCATGAGTGAAAGTCATGTGAAAGTCCATCCATGCAAATAAAGTGTCAAATGTGTTAAATTTCTGCTTGTGAGGATTCCAGTGCCACTCCGTGCTCCTATCCTGGGTCCCCACTCACCAGCAACATGTTTTAAAAATGTAAGGTCTTTGTCCTGTATCAATGACTTGTGAAGACGCCCAGAGGGAGTGGTGAAACACGCCAAGAAGGGACAAGATATACGAGACCTAGTGGCAGCTGAAAGCATACCAAGGCGGGGATTTTTACTTATATGCCCTTTCTTTGATGTAAGTTTTTGATTTTATAATAAACCCAAGCAATATTACACTATGCATCTCTCTTCATTTGGTATATCATACAACTATACGATTATAATGGAAACCTGAGCACTGGAGGAGCAGGAAGGAGATATCCAAGCCATTGATACAGGATAAAGACCTTACATTTTTAAAGCATATTGCTGGTGAGTGGGGACCCAGTAGGGGAGAACGGAGTGGCACTGGAATCCTCACAAGCAAAAATTGAACACGTTTGACACTTTATTTGCATGGATAGACTTTCACTCATGATTGCACTGTTATGAACTTTATTATTGCACTAGCACTTTAATTATAGCTTATTTGATACTTAAGAACAGCGCTAAGTTTAAAACATTTTGCATTATCAAACATACCGTATATACTCGAGTATAAGCCAAGTTTTTCAGCACATTTTTTTGTGCTGAAAATGCCCCCCTCAGCTTATACTGGAGTCAAGAACTTTTCTGCAGCAGAGAATGACATTTTCCGACCCGATTTTGGGGCCCCATATCTTGGGGCCACTTGGTGCTAGGAACCCCAAATAGGTGTGTAAACCCAGTGGAACTAGCACTACAACATATCCAAAGATGGGGTTCCTAGCACCAAGTGGCCCCGAGATACAGGGCCCCAAAGTTGGTTGGGAAAATAGAATTCTCTGCTGCAGAAAAGTGCTTGACATTTTCCGAACAGACTTTGGGGCCCCGTATCTCGGGGTCACTTATTGCTAGGAACCCCATAGGATATGTTGTAGTGCTAGTTCCACTGGGGTTCCTAGCACCAAGTGGCCCCGAGATACAGGGCCCCACATTCGGTCAACTGTGTCCATCTGCAGCAATGTCATTTCGGGACCCTTTGGGTCCAGAGACCCCACATTTTGGCTGCAGCTAGGGGGCATCTAGGAACCCTTAACTACCAAGTTTGAAGTTTAGGGGACCTATGGCTGCAAATGGGCACAGTGAGGCATGCAAATGGGCACAGTGAGGCTGCAATGGGCATTGTTGATCCTCTTTTCCACTTACAATAGCTGCGCATTTCTCACACTAGGCTTTTACTTGAGTCAATACGTTTTCCCATTTTTTTTGTGGTAAAATTAGGTGCCTCGGCTTATATTCGGGTCGGCTTATACTTGAGTATATACGGTATGTTACATTGTGCAGTGGGTTGCTAATTCTTATATAGAATTGCTGTAAGTAGACCAAGGGCTCTTTGTTGCATAGGCACCTAATAAATAATTTCCTTAATAACACATGGTATTTTTATGTATGCCTTCACTGAAATTAAAAGTAATGAAGAATGGGTGGTAAAACATAGTAGTAAAACATTATACTAATGGAATTGAAACAGCACAAACCCATGGGGTTGCAGCATTGTTCCCTAAAGTGGTTGTAACCTCACTTGGTAATTCTCAGGCAATCTCCTGTGTTTGATAATGCTGTGTCCCTGTGTGTGTGCTTTAAAAAAATTAAATTAAAAAAATAAAAAAAATTAAAAAAATGCCGCTATATATCTTATTTCAGAGCATTGCTCGCTGCTCATGTGACCACCTGCTGTTCCCTCTCCAGATCTGACAGCCACAGCGGGAGGGGCTGAGGATCCCCCGCTGACATCAGTCTGGAGGAGGGGAGAAAAGGAGGAGAGAGGTGGGTGGTCACATGAGCGCCAAGCAACGCTCTGTAATAAGACTTATAGCAGCATTTTTTTTAAATAAAGCACACACACAGGGACACAGCATTATCGAACACAGGAGATTGCTTAAAAATGTCACAGTTATTTCAGCAGCAGGAGGGGAGGGGCGGGCCCTGACACAGATCTGACAGGCAGGGAGGGGGGCAGAGGAGGACAGAGCAGAGCTGCGGATGAGGGAGGCAAATAAGCTGACCATAGTGTCAGCGCTCAGCAGCCATGATATGCCATGGTCAGTTTACAGGAGGGAGGGCAAAGCCAGGCAGGATCAGCCAGGTATTTTATATGATAGAATGGGCCAAATTACACAGCACAAGCACTGCTGTTATTCATGCTTTAAAGAAACAGAATCCATTTTTTTCTTTTTTTTAGGGTAACAAAAACTTTAACTCTAGGCCAGTTCTTGTACTTGTTCTCTTGTGCAATACTTGTCCTATGAGCCCTTTCATAAATACTGAATAACATGTTAACTAAATGCGAGATGCTGAAGAGCTGAGCTTAATAGGTAAATGCAGCAAGTACAGTGCATATAATAATGTGGGGGAAGGGTTGAGAACCAAGGGCCCAGCCAAACGTACGGGGTTTGGGAATCAGCCCTTTGGCCCCTAAAGCATACATATTACTAACTGACCATATGCATATTTTCATTTGGCAGGTAGAAGAAAAAATGGCATTGCAGAGACAGATCCATGAAGATTGCATAAGTCGTGCTCCAGATATCTTAGTACGACTCAGATCCCACACTGTTTGGGAAGGCATGGCTGTAAAGCTTTTCTTCACGGTACAAGGATATCCTACACCTCTAGTGCAGTGGTGAGTAGAAACTCCAGCAGCTTTTATACAAGACATTGCCTGACATGAGGCAAGGTGAAAAAAGGTTCATGACCTAGAATCCTCAACTTTCCATCTGCAACTGTGGACCGTGCTCAAATAAAATCCAACAGTGTCACCTCTGTTGTCAGGGCTGTCATTATGTATAGCCAAAACATTTTTGGTTAAAATAGTGAATATTTGGAATTATTGGTTAAAGGCTAGTTCCACAGCAATCAATACATATATAGTACCATCATCCCAAAATTTGAAAATACTGGGAAGTAAAGTAAAATAGTGATTAGTTAAATTGCCTGTCAGTTTCTTTTTTTTTTTTGTTTGCAGTAGATTTCCCTTCTCTTCATGTCCAACAGAAACAACATAAAGTGAGGGGAAAGCTCACAGACCGTTGTCACCAAAATAGGTTTTCTTATAGATTTTACCATCACCTTGTTTTAAAGTAGTTGTGATAGTTATAACTATACAGGCACCATAACCAAATTTTCTTAGTGTCAGAAATCTTTCTTACCTTCTGTCATGTGACCTTGCATATTTTCTCCTTGATACTGGGGGGTAGGGTTACAGGACGCTGTGCAGATACATAGGGTCCCTGTATTTCATAGTCTGTTCAGCCTTAGGGCAACAGGCAGGCTATACTTCAGAAGGAGGTATGTTCAAGAGGCAGACTGGGATTGGAAGGGTGTGTGTGCTATAAGCAACTGTGACTCGTCAGGGGGTGTGGTGGATGAACAAACTCCCCAATGCAGACATACTGTGTGTCTGCACAGTGTCCTGTACCTCTGATTTTACAGCCAAATGAAAACTGATCACGCCAACATAGATCAGCTTCTGTGCTTTGTGTGATTAATTTAGAACAATGAAGACAAGTGACTGGTGGGATACATCAGGTACTTCAGATAGAAGAAGTACATGAAAATGATAGAGACTATGTGAACACACACATAGAAAAAAAGCATGTTTAAGGAAACTTCAAGGAACACTTTAATGGCATTTGTACAACTTTGGATTTGGATTTTTATAACAACATGGCTCCTAATGTATAAAATACAGCTTAGAAGGGTGAATTTCATTGTGTCAATATAATCCTCTAAAAATATATCACAGAAATTATTATTGCAGTACTTTAACTTGTTCATTATAGCATAAATTGTGCGTACTTAAAATGCTAAAAAATATTTTAGCTCAGAAATGTGTTTTCCAAAACTGACATTTCTAGCAGCTTTATATTTGAAACCTTTGTGTTAGATCTAGTTGAGGTTTCTACTATATTTCCTCATATGCAAATGATAGTATATTTAGTAAAAATGTCCTGCATGTAACTATCACGCATGTCAAATCATTCAGTCTATAAGCTGTGTTTTTCACCAGCTTGTTTTTATTACACACATTCTATAACAAAATAGTCTTGAAAGTAATTTTCGTGTTCATTTTTCAATTTTATTTCCTGTTTAATGTCTTTCTTGCACATTTTAAAACTTTGAATGTTTCACGTGCCCTATAGCAGCACAGCAAACACTCCAATCCAATTTTGAAAAGCTCTTAAAGGTGAATGCCCAGCTTAAGCTTGCCATTAGCTATAATTAAGTGGTGTGTTGCATTTGCAATGCACAGAATAACTTCTTCTTTGCATTGCAGTGTCAGAGCACTTCAGCACTGTGTAACTATAATGTACTTGTTTTTTTTAATAAAACAATTTCGTTTATGGGGATAAAATTACCACTTCTTTTATTTTGATTAGGTATAAGAATGAATCTTTGATTAGCACAGCAAGTGAACCAGGAAAGTATAGAATTGAAAGTAAATACGGAGTGAATAGTTTGGAAATCTACAGGTAAGTAGACAGCATTTGCTTATACTAAGTAACTAGTTGTGTTTACCTGTTACATTGGTAATAGTTCTTTAAAGTGGTTGGAAACCCTCTCCTATACCCAGTGAAGTGACTGGCCTCAGGTGATACACAGAGATGAAACAAATCCTTCACTGGTGTCTTTATTCAACCTTACTAACCATGTAACTATGTAACTATACATAAGTCTTACATGTATATCTGCTGTCTTTCCCTTTCTACACTCTTTGGAAAGTGCACATCATGTTATTAATTTTTCTTTCTCATTCAGCAGTGGGTGTGGAGTCTGGGCTTACACTGTGTGAGAGCTAATTGGTGGAAAGGCACACACCCCCACTCCACATAGGCAGAGGAACAAAGGAACTTGCAGAGCTGTACTGTGAATAGACAAGCTCTCTGCTTATCTATCTCTAAGTTCCCTCACCAACACAAATGTCCAGCTTCTGTTATCTTGTGTGTCAGAGAACTTGTCAGAAATGACTCTGCTGATAACAGAGGAACAGAGCAGCAGAAAGACACAGAACTTAGAGCTTTGGAGAGAGATAAGTAAACACTACAGATAGATGTGCCCAGTTCAGATTCATGAATGGGGTTTACAACCACTTTAAAGTGGTTGAAAACCCACACATGTACCCCTTAAAGTGACTAGATGATTAGTGACTAGACTGGTGACTAGATGATTAGATGATTCACAGAGATGTAACAAATCCTCCTACATAAGTTAGAGCTGTGTATCCTCAGTCATTTCTTCTGAAGATCGCTCTGAAAACACACAGAAGAAAGAATGTATTTTTAGTTCTAGGAGCAGGGGGCGCAGATCTGAAATCTTCACACAGCTGGAAAGGACTCTGAGCTCTGGACAGAAGGGACACACTCCCTCCACACAGTTTAGAGAAAGCACAGATGTGTACAACAGTCACAGGCTGGGTACTGTAGCTTCCTCCCCTGTCACCATTGTAACTCCTGGTGTTGGGAAAAGTTGCCAGAACTAAGTCATGATGATAAGATAATAGAGGAACCAGGCAGCAGAGAGAAAAGACACTCAGAGCTTTGGAGAGAGACAAGTACACAGAATAGAAGGATGTGCTTTTTTCATATTTCATGTCTGAGGTTTACAACCCCTTTAAGAGGACCTGAACTCTGGAAGCTGTGCTTGAAAAAGTCCTACAGATGGCAAAAGACTAGTCACCAGTATGCCTATAGGCTTCCTGCATCTGATCATTTACACATTACTAACTCACCAGGCCTTATTCCACAATGTGGGGTTGGTTTACTAAAGGCAAATAGGCTGTTAACTTTGCCAGAGAATTTTCCTATGAATGCGGTAAAATTGTATTCTCAAAGAATATCCAGACTTGCAAGGAAAAAACTAACAAACAAAAAAAAAAAAAAAAACAAACAAACAAACTGCATTTTTGCTTGCAATTGTTTGGTTGATTGAAGTCAGTAGAGCCTCACCTCATTCACTAAGCTCTGAGTATAATTCCCTTGCAGAGTGCAACTGCACTTGCAAAGTGAACAATCTATTTGCCTTTAGTAAATCAACCCCACATTGTGAAATAAGGCATGCCTTGTTCCACATTGTGGAGTTGATTTAATAACGGCAAATAGAATGTTCACTTTTCAAGGTAATTTTCCCCAGGGCTTATTGAATGTGGTGAAATTTCACTTTGCAAAGAATACTCAATCATATGCAAGGAAAATAAAAATGTCATTAAGCGCCCTTGCATCGTGAACAGTCGATTTGCCATTAGTAAATCAGACCCTCTGTATTTTTGTGGAGGTCTTCTTGGTAAAGGCAGACATTTGCTTGCATCATATCAATAGATTATTTTTGATACAGTGCTAAATATCTAGCAATAGAATTTTTAGTGCAAAATATGTGTGATAAATAAATCTGTGCTAAAAATACTCCAAATCATAATGTGCATGGACATTAATTGGAAAAAATCCATAAAAAAACTCATACAGCAATTCAATTCAAAGTGCAGTTCCTGTGTAGCAATAGTAGAAAGCAATTCAAATGAGCTCATAAAGTGTCCATATCAAATCAGCGCTGCACATCAGAGAAGAAGGTGTTAACTCCTCCACCGCAGACATACTTTCCCTAAACACAGAGGCTCATCAATCCAAAATGACCTCTTAAACCAATAAGTGGGTTTTAGAAGACTTTTTATATAAAATTCATAGATATACTGCTGTCGATACTGGAACCTCACCTCCAGGGGTCTCAGGGTAACACTCATAAATGGATTAGCGGGGAAAAAAGGAGTCCATCATAGCACAACTAATTTATCAAGGGCAAATACAAACTAGAATAGACAATCTTCCAGAGCGCTTTAACCCTCTGGCAAATGTCTGTTGCTGACTGCGGTAGGGGGCAGTATGGTGCACGATTTTTGTACAAACTTTTTTTTGAATTATACAAAAGTACACTTCATTCATGTCACTGTAGTTGAAGTTAAAAGACATTAAAATTACTAACACAGCATAAATATTCACACACCACTAAGATATGTAAACTCAATATCAGTTGAATCATACGACCAGCTATGGAAGACTCTCACACTGTTTGCCCAAAAAAAAAAAAAAAACAGAATATCATTCAAAGTAAATTATAATTTTAAGGGAAACCTTTGTCAGGGTCTGTTACTGTTAAAGTCCCTGAAAGGGTCACCATACACATTACAATCTGTACAATCAATGGAAAATTTGCAATTTACAAAACTATGCAAATTGAGGTTCTACCTAGTCTATCCTATTAATTAGTATCAAAATATAACCATAGTTGGTGGTAGTTCTAAAGAAGATTGTAAAATCAGATTGTAACATATGTGGTCAGCTTAAGGCCCCTTACACACTGGGTGGGTTCCATTGGAGTCAGTGTGGAATCTGTCCACTGGTCCCCATTGAGCAGGTGGATGACTGGTCCATGTCCGCTCCACTTTGCAAAGTGGACACAGACACAGCCTGCTCTCCTATATGGGCAGTTGCATGCAAACAGACCGTCTGTCCATTTACACCCGACTGCCATCGCCCGGCTGCCCTTGCCTTTGCCTGCATGTCACCACCAAACCACACACCCTAATGCATTTTGCCCTGCCCACCAGGGCTTAGTCAGAGGATTTTAACCCCTTGGCTTGGTATTAGGACAAGCCTGCACCCTATGTTCTGGGACACAGGGATATGCTTTCACCTCTACTTTGAGCAGCATCAGAAGCAATCGAACAGATCATTTTGGCCTAGGCCAGTAACCAGGAAGCAACTGAAGAAATGTAAAAAAAAAACATTAAAACAAGTAAATAGATAGTAAGCCTTCCTATCTATTTACTAATGCCGACAGCATAAGGACCAAAAATAATGTCGATTGAAAGAGTTTAGTTCCACTTTAATGTATGCTGCAGCCCAATTTTTCTCACTGCACTAGGTAGTGTTATTTGTTTGCTTCAAGAAGGGTTATATCTGTATGGCGCGACTAAGTCAGTAAGAAGAGAGGGAAATCTGTGAAATTGGAAAAAAAATGAAAGTAAACAAAACATATGAGATAATGTTCCAGTTTTATGAGATCTGTAGTTTATTTTCCCCTGACAGCAGTCTCTATAACTGCTACAAAATGATGGGTGCACTTTAAGATTTTCCCCTTTCAAACTGATTTAACGGCTTAAATGAAAGTGCATAAAATGAATTATTGTGGGTCCCGGTTATAGTGCATTGGAACGGGGAACATTGGTTCATTTTTTTTTTTACTTCAAAGAGCTTTAAATCAGAACTAGGAATATATAATTGACGATCTGAAGTCAACAGATCATGTATAAAGGCAATGGGAGTGAACTAGAAATAATTCTGTTATCCGGTGAGAAATGACTAATGTCGTTCAGTGCTTTTCACTTTAATAATAGTGGGCTTGATCATAATATTTTAAACTTGGCTTAGGGTCAGACATTATTCTGCTTTTAAGAGTCTGCACAGAAGAACATTCCAGAAGCCATTCTCAAATGAAGTTTAGGTGGAAGGAGTGACTGCTTGACATGTAATGCAGAATAGACGCACTATAGAATGAAAGAAAGATATAAAAGAATGGAAGACTTGATTGATTTCAATGCAATGGTATAAAATGCATTTGTGAATATAAAAAGGATTTTATGATGGGGGAACCCTTGGCCTTGAAACCTGAAGTGGTTTCATTATATGAATCCCAGAATTACTGAAATGTATTTCTAGCATGCTGCAGAAATCCATGGTAGAAGACAGACAATAAAATGGACACAATGGCAAAAACGAAAAGTACTTCTCAGATTGCGGAAAATTGATTGAATCAGAACATCCCACAAGTACAATGAAATTTCTATGAAAGCATAGATTTTGTTTATAAATGCACATGTAACTAACTGAACACTTAGAGCTTTGTATAAAATGTATACAGATACAGTGGTCTGCTGTAAACCATTGGACAGTTGTATTTTTCAAGTGTACAAATGGCATAATTACCTAAACCTGCCTCTCTTATACCAGCCTCATCCCCTATACGGCACCACTCAGATTGTAAAAGGGGGGGGGGGTGACAAAACAGAAGGCTAACCCAGTTCTTATGCCTGCACATTTACTGGCATGGTACAAACATACAGAATAATGCACAACATAAGCATAGTTGATGACTTCAATTATTGCCCAGTCTGAAGGAAGTGGCTGACATGATGATGCCAAAGTATTCTGTAACATTTACAAAGAAAGAGGTGTCACCTCCTAGCTGCTCCTTCTGGCAAGAGCATATTATTCACAAAACTGGACAAAATACAAATACTTTAGAAGCAAAGATAATTGACATGTGTATTTGAATGGTGTCATAAATATGTTATTACACAGTATTTCCTAAATACTATCTTTTAAGAATCACAGACTAGGAGACATCTGAATGCTTACAAAAGATTCATATGTCCTCAAGACCACAGTAGTCTTTTCCCCACTTTGACTGACAGATGTAGTGCACTTGCAGTAAAGCATTATTAACTTTTCTCTGTAGAAAAGGACTCGGGATGAGCCCGATGTTCAAGTCGAACGTTTCACCTGTTCGCCGAATAGCGAACAATTTGGGGTGTTTGCGGCAAATTCGAAAGCCGCGGAACACCCTTTAAAAGTCTATGGGAGAAATCAAAAGTGCTAATTTTAAAGGCTTATATGCATGGTATTGTCATAAAAAGTGTTTGGGGACCTGGGTCCTGCTCCCGGGGACATGTATCAATGCAAAAAAAGTTTTAAAAACGCTTGTTTTTTTGGGAGCAGTGATTTTAATAATGCTTAAAGTGAAACAATAAAAGTGAAATATTCCTTTAAATGTCATACCTGGGGGGTGTATATAGTATGCCTGTAAATTGGCACATTTATCCTGTATATAAAACAGTCCCTGCACAAAATGACATTTATAAAGGAAAAAAGTAATTTAAAAGAATTGTCGGTCCCGGCAATACAGATAAAAGAAGTCAGTGAAAAAAATGTCATGAGATCCCCCCAGTCCATTACCAGGCCCTTTGGGTCTGGTATGAATATTAAGGGGAACCCCTCTGACGCCCCCCGGGAAACATTTTTAATTTTTTTTATTTTTTAATAAAGGACTTGTCCCAAGCCGTGTCTTGTCCTTTGCACCATTTTGGCACTTTTTTGGGGAACTTTTTTGGGAAATGGTAGGGGTACATTTGTACCCATTACAATTTCACACAGGGGGGGAATGCCAGGATCTGGGGGTCCCCTTGTTAAAGGGGGCTTCCAGATTCTGATAAGCCCCCTGCCTGCAGACCCCCACAACCACCGGGCAAGGGTTGTGGGGATGAGGCCCTTGTCCCCATCAACATGGGGTCAAGGTGCTTTGGGGGGCTATCCCAAAGCACCCTCCCCATTTTGAGGGCATGTGGCCTGGTACGGTTCAGGAGGGGTGGGCGCTCTCTCGCGATAATATAAGGGTCTGGTATGGATTTTTGGGGGATCTTATGCCATTTTTTAAAAAATGTTGGTACGGAGTTCCCCTTAATATCCATACCAGACCTGAAGGGCCTGGTATGGAATTTGGGGGGACCCCCACACATTTTTTTTTATTTTGGTTCGGGGATTTCCCTTAATATTCATACCAAACCCAAAGGGCCTGGTAATGGACTGGGGGGATCCCATGCTGATTTTTTCAATTGCTTCTTTAATCTGTATTGCCGGGACCAACAATTCATTATAGCCGCGAGTACTTTTAAATTACTTTTTTTCCTTTATAAATGTAATTTCGTGCAGGGACTGTTCTAAACACGGGATAAATGCGCCATTTTACAGGCATACTATAGACACCCCCCAGGTATGAAACTTAAAGGAATATTTCACTTTTATTATATTATATATGCACATTAAGCATTATTAAAATTACTGCTCCCGAAAAAACTTTAGTTTTTAAAACTTTTTTTGCATTGATGGGGCAGGACCCAGGTCCCCAAACACTTTTTATGACAATAACTTGCATATAAGCCTTTAAAATGAGCACTTTTGAATATTCATGTTCGTGTCCCATAGACTTTAACGGTGTTCGCGTGTTCGAACACATTTTTTGCCTGTTCGCATGTTCTGCTGCGAACCGAACCAGGGGGTGTTCGGCTCATCCCTAAAAAGGACACATCAGCTATCAGTGGCAGTACTTGATTGCCCCAGGTCTAAGAACGTGCTGCTACAGTTCTGCTCCAGGTGGCACTAGGATTAAACAAAAGGGACAAGGAAGGATACCTGTAGTCTCAAGTTTGGTTAGGCAGAAGGCAGAGTCTGGTTGCAGAATTCTGGGACAGTCCTAAATCAGGGCAGGTAATGGACAAGTGTAATCCAAAGACAGTTCCAAGGTTAGGGCAGGTAGCAAGCAAGCATACTCCAGTAAACAGTCTGAGGTCAAGTTCAGACAGCAACCCAAAAGAGTAATCTGGTCAGCAATCATAAATCAGCAGGCAGGACAGAACAGGAAGGGATCTAAATAACAGATGCTATCACAAGCCCAGAGGCTTGGGCTTGTGACACTTAAATACAGCACCAGGTGCATTTGTTCAATTAGGGCAGGGCAGCCAAAGGCCAGGAGTGTGTGGTCACTGGCCAATGTGAGGGGAGGTAGGATAGCAGTTGGAGTGATCTGCTGCCTATCAACAAGAATGCCCACCACAGGCCTGACTCTGCTGGCCAATGGATACAGATTGGGTGCTGTCTTTGATGCCCAGAACCAGACACATTTTCATGCAGCCAAGTGGAAGAGTTTTGCTGCATCAAAATAGACAAATGTAAATTGACCCAATCTGGTGTAATTTTTTTTTTTTTATTAGAAAAGGTTGAAGTAGCTCACCAAAGGGACACCCAAGAGAAAGTAGACTACAGCATAATATGTAGATGCTGGCACGCATTTTATCTCAATTATATGCAAAGAAACATTGTTACATTTACTGAAGAAAAATCGAATGACTCCAGCATGTTGTCCATAAAACAAGTAGGAAACAAGCAAATATGTTTATTGTTTTATCATTTCCAGTTGAGCTATTGTTTGATTTTTTGATTTGAGACTGATTTACTAAAGGAGTTGAGAATCTTTACGTAAACATTGTATAAATGCTCACTTAATTTATCCAATTGCTTTTCAATGGGCAGATGCTTTTCACACAGTATGTGAAGATTCTTAACTTCTTTAGTAAATCACCCTCATTGTATTGTAACAGATGGCACAGTAGCAGATGGCACAGATCCCCCCCCCCCTCGCTTGCTCTTCCCACCTGGCAGATTGGAGGCAGCAGCCCTGTGACAGAGGCAGAGGTAAGCTGCGGGTCTGTCAGTGTATCTCCACCACTCACCCCCTGCTCCTATTAGCAGTGCTTGAGAGAGAGTGGCTCTGATTAGGCTCTTTGCCCTCTCTGAATCATCCCCTTCCAATCAGCAGAGGCAGAGGGGGGATCTTGGGGCATGTAGTCCCTGAAGACAGGTGGCCCCATGGTGGAAATGTTGGGGGAAACTACAGGCTCCAGCATGCTCGGATATAGGAGAGGGAATGAGGAACTCGGGATAAAGGTTTCTTGGACAGTGCTACCCAGGGTACAGAGGGGTGAGAGGACGTGCCATGGGGAGCCACCCCCAGAGACAGAGGGAGACCACACCAGTGGAAGCCACTACAGCCATAGGAAGCAGATCTGGGACCTGAACGTGGAGAGACAGAGTCACTGCTGGGACACCGTCTTTGATGTGCTGTCTGCCAGAGTCACCTTAGGCAACCCATAATGAGTGGACATCAAGCCAAAGGGATCTTTGCTGCAATATTGCTGGGTGTGGTGAGAGGGCCTTCCGGCTATTATCTTCTACCACCCCTAGAAACTGAACCAGTAGGAACCACTAATCAGCTACTCCATAGTTCTTATACTGCATGAAGGCCCTATTGACTGCCTCAAAGCATGCCAACGGTTAAAGAGCTCCAACATATTTGCTGTCCATAGAGTCAGGACTAAACACTGCCCCTACTGGTTGCTGCCCCGTTGCCATTTAAAGGGGTACCTCTTAGGAGACACTGCGCTACACCTTGGCCAACCTCTAGAGTGCACTCTAAGGCTCCTTTCACACTGGGGCGTTTTTCAGGCGGTACAGCGCTAAAAATAGCGCCTGTATACCGCCTGAAAAATCCTGCCCCATTCACTCCAGTGTGAAAGCCGGCGGGCTTTCACACTGGAGCGGTGCGCTAGCAGGACGGCAAAAAAAGTCCTGCTAGCAGCATCTTTGGAGCAGTATAGGAGCGGTTTGTTCACTGCTCCTATACCGCTCCTTCCCATTGATTTAAATGGGAAACCGCGGTAAAACCGCGGCAATACCGCCGCAAAGCGCCGCTACGGCGGCGCTCTGCGGGGGTCTTTAACCCTTTTTCGGCCGCTCGCCGGGGGTAAAACCGCACCGCGGTTAAAACGACAGTAAAGCAGCGCTAAAATAGCGCTGCTTTACCGTCACCGCGGCTCCCCGCCCCAGTGTGAAAGGGGCCTAAACCAGTGTAGTATTATTGTCATTTTCTGACTATTTTCTGGTAATAATCCATAGCAAGGATAAAGGTATTTTCCGCTTTTGTCCATATACGTGCTGCAGTGATTTGCAATCAACCTGGTGTGTCAGAGGGGCTGAGGTTGTTCTTGGAGTCAAGGCGCAGAACAAAGAACCCAAATGTACCAATCGTCTCCTTCTGGGTGTGCACAGCTGTCTGTTCAATAGAAGGTGGTCGAACGACCAAGCTTCTGTTGAACGGTCATGTTGGAAAACCAGCATTTGATTACAGCCAATGGCTGCTGTGTATTCTGGTGGGGGGGGAGTGGTCCTGTCAGTATACAAAGTCTCAGTGGGAGAGATCCCTGTGGCAGCATAGCTTGTGTTGATGCGGGGATCTGTAAATTTTTTTTTAGTTCAACCTAGTGGTTGAATGAAAAAAAAACTGTATGTGTGTACCCAGTTATAGCAATAGGTATACTTCAAATCATGACAGACAATGTCAACAAGGAGCCCTTGTGCAAAAATTTAGGATTTATCCCCCCTCTCAACACACTAAGAGTCTATTTATGAAACATTTCTGTGTGCATGTCTCAAGTATTCACTCATCTGACACAAATAATCCCTTATTGGTAGCCGGCAGAGAAGTGCTGTGTTACATAAATGTCAGTGGTAGTATAACTCCCTTTCAGTGAAGATAATGGAAAAGAAAAAGTCCCCTTACATCGGTATCAATGGTAGTTGGGCCCTCTTACATTCGTGTCAATGGGAGAAATGCACCTTTGTATTGGTGACAGTGGGATAAGTGTCTGCTTACATTGGAGATCAGTGCCACCTTTAGCTCTTTAAAATTAAATCAGTACTAGTTCCTCTGCTTACTGAATGGCTTGCTGGGGTTCACTGGTTCAAAGATCTGTGTTGTATTGATTATTTCTGCTAAAATAACAAAAATTTGAATTTTTTTCAAACAGGACATCTAAAGGCAGACAGATTTTTTAACAGGTACAGTGAACCTCGGAGGATGACCATGACACAAGTTGTCCCAGAGTAATAATAACTGCTAAATTCCTAATAAACAAGCTGCCATTAGTTATTTGGTAAAGTGGATCCACTTTAGATTCCAGTTATGGTTGACTGCCTAGTATACTAGCTGTTTTACCTTGGGTATAAAGACAATTGTAGGTTACAATATAGCATACAAGAACCACAGTACACTGTATTCAAATCCAGTGGGAAGTGAATGGAAAACAGGCTTCAGCTCAAGTCCCTGACCATTGGCCATGCCCCTCTGACATGTTTCATCCGCATTGGGCTTAATCATACGATTGAGACCAATGTGGGTAAAATATGTCAGAGGGACGTGACCAATGGAGGGGGACTTGAGGTAAAGCCTGCCTTTCACTGTTGAATACAGTGGACTGAGATACTTGTATGCTATATTGTATCTTGGGGCGATATGTATTCTGTCTCTGCCAGCATCTGAATTACAGAGTATAAACCTGGAAAAATGATACTGCAGGCAGATATAGGATATTTACATTTTCTTCACCTCTTGCTTTTTTACAGTTGGTCACCAGATTCACTACAAATTAGTAAATGCATACAGAAAAGTGTACCTCTATGATTTATGTAATTGCTTTTGAAATACTTTATCTTCTTTAATATCTTTCTTTATAGTGATATCTTCCATCTAAGCTATCTTGTGTACTTGTAGCTGTGTAACATATCCTGATAACCTGGCAATGAATGTAGATAGCACTATGATATCAGGATGTGTTTCCAAGAATAGCAGTAGGGTCTATTTAAATGTCTGAACAAGCTCTAATGATACTTAATACAAATTCGTTCAACCTAGTTGCATCCCCAAAAATGGAAACAAAATTTGGATTTAGCTATTTAGGTTGTATTGAGTGTACTGCAGGCTAGCACATCTATGTTTGCTTCATGCACTTAATCAAGTTTAGGGGAAGTTAAAAGAACTTGTTTTGCATCTCATTTTATTCAATCCCAGTACAAGTATATTTTAACTGAACCTTTAGCAAAAGCTGCCTCATTTTTACTGATCTATACAGACATCGTATTCCAATAGTTCCAGACCCAGTCCTGCTGAACACCTGAGGCCCATGAGACATGGGGGCCCAGGTTGCCTAACATGTACACCCAGGAGAACCTTCACTACCACCGCCAAGCAAGCAGACCCTTCTTCGCTAGGCCACCACTCAATGCCAAACAGAATTGGTTTTAATATCCATACTGCTCAAGGTATTAGCTACACTTCTCTTTTCTCAGAAAGAATGTCCAGCAGCATGAACCTCAGCCTTGCAGTAGCATGTAGATTTTTACCAAGCTGAACTTGGCTTACTCCTTCTGACAGTTCTGACTAAACAAATCACCAAGACACAGTTCACAGTTAAACCATTTACTTATCTAGATTGCGCTGTTTTGCACATTAAGCAAACATTCATTGGCATCTATAGATGTCTCCCAAAAATATAAACAGTATAATCTATTAAACAGTGTGCAATGTTTTTTTTTTTTTTTTTTTTTTTAAGTACCAGTAGAGAAGCTGGCAATAGCTGACTTCATCCAGATGAGTAAAGTCAAAGTAAAGTCACAGCTCCAATGTGTACAATTGTTCCTGATGAGTGACTCAGAAAGTCGTAGATCAGCATGACAGCTGGGGAACTACTATTTTTAGAAGCAAGGGTCACCAATGACAACCTTCATACTTCCAAAATGCAGATTTTCTTTAACACCTGTTGTCACATGATGTTTACACACACTTTGGTGCTGACTCACACAGTAAAAAGTGGTATATAGATAAGCAAGTGCTGACAAGTAGGGATGAGCCGAACACCCCCCCCAGTTTGGTTCGCACCAGAACATGCGAACAGGCAAAACATTTGTACGAACAAGCGAACACCATTAAACACGAACATGAAAAATCAAAAGTGCTAACTTTAAAGGCTTATATGCAAGTCATTGCCATAAAAAGTGTGTGTGGACCTGGGTCCTGCCCCAGGGGACAGGTATCAATGCAGAAAAAAGTTTTAAAAACTGAAGTTTTTTCAGGAGTGAAACAATAAAAATGAAATATTCCTTTAAATATCATGCCTGGGGCGTGTCCTTAGTATACCTGTAAAGTGGCACATTTTCCTGTGTTCAGAACAGTACAGTACCACAGCAAAATGACATCTCTAAAGGAAAAAAGTCATTTAAAACTGCTTGCGGCTGTAATGAATTGTCGGATCCCGGCAATATAGATAAAAATCATTGAAAAAATGGCATGGGTTCCTCCCCCAGTCCATTACCAGGCTCTTTGGGCCTGGTATAAATAATAAGGGGAACCCTGCACCAAAAAAAAAATGCGTGGGGTCCCCCCCAATCCATACCAGGCTCTTCAGGTCTGGTATGGATATTAAGGGGAACCCTGCGCCAAATAAAAAAATGGAGTAGGGGTCCCCCCAAATTCCATACCAGACCCTTATCCAAGCACGCAACCTGGCAGGCCACAGAAAAAGGGGGGGCGAGAGAGCTCCTGAACCGTACCAGGCCACATGCCCTCAACATGGGGAGGATGCTTTGGGGTCCCCCCAAAGCACCTTGTCCCTATGTTTATGGGGACAAGGGCCTCATCCCCACAACCCTTGCCCAGTGGATGTGGGGGTCTGCGGGCAGGGGGCTTATCGGAATCTGGAAGCCCCCTTAACAATGGAACCCCCAGATTTTTTTTATTTTGGCGCAGGGTTCCCCTTAAAATCCATACCAGAGCTGAAGGGCTTGGTATGGATTTGGGGGGACCCCCACGCATTTTTTTATTTTGGTGCAGGGTTCCCCTTAATATTCATACCAGACCCAAAGGGCCTGGTAATGGACTGGGGGGACCCATGCTGTTTTTTTCCAATTATTTTTATCTGTATTCCCTGGATCCAACAATTCATTACAGCCGCAAGCACTTAGAAATTACTTTTTTCTCCTTTAGAAATTTCATTTTGCTGCGGTATTGTTCTAAACATGGGGAAAATGCGCTACTTTACAGGCATACTAAGGACACCCCCTAGGCACGATGCTTTTTTTTGCATTGATACATGTCCCCTTGGGCTGTACCAGATAACTTGCATATAAGCCTTTAAAATGAGCACTTTTGGTTTTTCATGTTAGTGTCCCATAGACTTTAACGGTGTTCCGTGGCTTTCAAATTTGCCGTGAACAACGCATAATGTTCGCTGTTCGGGGAACAGGCAAACACCCGATGTTCGAGTTGAACTTACATTCGACTTAAACATCGGGCTCATCTCTACTGATAAGGATTAAAATATTGTAAAGAGGCATCTTGCAACACATCAATTAACACTCTGTCCAGTAGCAGGATACACACATTTTACAGAGTCAAACATTCCCATAGACAGAAATGTGGACAGCTTTCCCAGAAGAGTTGAAGCTGTTCTAGCTGCAAAAGGTGGGTGAACCCTACGGACTAAGACTGGGATGCCATTAAAAAGTTCATGTGCATGTAAAGGCAGGCATCACAATACTTTTGACAATATAGTGTATATATATATATATATATATATATATATATATATATATATAGGAACGTTGTTGACATTCAGCATTCTTTTGTATGAAATTCAATATCAGCTTCCATCATTTTTACTTGTGTGTCTTGTATACTGATATATTTTTTAAGTGTTTCTGAAGACAGATGTCAACTATTTTCTTTCTTGCACTTGATAAAGCTTTAATCTGTGGTCATACTGAAGTCTGTGTCTAATTCCTTTGGAGAGCTAACAATAGCAGAATCTAGACTGCGACACTGCAGCTGTCTGAAGCACTAATGAAAGGAACAGAATGCAAACATTTCTACTTCAATAAGAATATTAGACCAGGAAGTGAAGTATATGAATGAAACTCATGGGTAGAAGCACTTGTTAATTTTTTATCTCTGTACTTGAGACTATAGTGTCTCTGGGCTTCTTCTGTATTCTCAGCTGTTCATACCATATTGCTGAGCTGTGTGCAATCTGATCTGTTGATACTTAAAACAGCTTGGAATGTCTTGGCTGTCATCTTGACTGTACTCTAATGTTAGTGAGTTTTTCCTTACTGACATTTGTCTATGGGTGTATGTTGCGTGTTCTTTGGCTGGACTGGAAAATACTAGACTGGAGAGCATCATGTTTAATTATAAATGCCCATCCAGCCAATACACAGTACTTCCATTAATTCCTCTATTTGTTCATTCTTTTCTGTTTTATCAGAATTTACAGGATTACAATATAAGGTGGATTGGCCAATATTAAGGAAACAAAAAATCCTGGGCATATTCCCAAGGATTTCTCCGCCCTTCTACCCTAGCTCAGGGAATGGCTTTGGTAGAATTCAGTTCACATTGCACTTAAGGCATTACATAGATTGTTTTTAAGAGATTCACAATTCTTATTATCTATCTCTGTCTTCCGGCTTTTTTTCCCCGGATGGTGATCTGCTACAGGTGCTCCTATAGGCTCCTTTCACAAGTAGCTGAGTCTGCCATATCCATGAGCAGGCCACCTGCTGAATCAGAGCCAAATAGGATGTATGCCAGTTTTCTGACATTCGTGTGTGTTCAGTTTGTGCTCAATGGATATGATTGGCACTGTCCATTTACATCAGGCTACCTCAGATTTGTCACATTTAGGTTTGGAAAAACAGAAAAGGATGTAGTCCTCTTTCATTTTTTACATCTCCTTGTCCATAGGACTGGATGAAACTTCCTATCTGACAGGTGGACCTGATTAGAATGCCAATGTGAAAGGTTCCATAGAGTGCCGTGAAACAGGATCGGAAGCCCAGAAGCTGAACGTTTCAGCACCTGGGCTTAGTGCTGTGTGCAAGCTGTTAACCACTTGCCACCCGGCCACTGCACATAAAAGGACGGGTGGGCTATCGCTCCTTCTGAGTGGACGTTCAGGAATGTCCCTCAGAAGGAGCTGACGATCTAAGATGTCACCCGGACACGGCGCATCTTAGATCGACAGGAGGGCTCTGTGATTGGCCCTCCTGATCACATGACGGCCGTGTCCAATCACGGCCGTCATGTGATGTAAACAAACAGCTGGTTGCTAGGCGATCAGCTCTCCTCTCCTCACACGAAAGTGGTCACTGAGGAGAGGAGAGAGCGGATCTCTGCAGCCAGCTGGTGATCAGTGAGTATGAGCTGTTTTTTACAGCTTTTTATTCATTGATCACCAGTGTAGTGTCACCACACAGTAAAACACACAAGTAAACACACAATAAACACACACATGTCCCCAAAACACATCCCCAAAACACATGTCCCCACATAGTAATGATCCCCAAAACACATGTCTCCCACATATTAAAGAAAATATTGTTTTTTTTCCAAATTTCCGCTCCTTTTTTGCTTATATTGCAAAAAATTTAAAACGGAGTCGTGAATAAATACCACCAAAAGAAAGCTCCATTTGTGCGAACAAAATGATAAAAATGTAATTTGGGTACAGCGTAGCATGACCACGCAATTCTTATTGAAAGTGTGAGAGCGCTGAAAGCTGAAAATTGGTCTTGAAAGGAAGGGGGCGAAAGGTCCCAGTATTGATGTGGTTAAAGACAGTTGGCTGTTTCAGCGCTAAAGCTGATGCTATCACAGGAACCACCAGATGCACAATTTTAAAACAACATTGGAGATTTGGGATGAACAGCCTCTATTCCTGCACCATTTTAAAACAGCACTGGCAACTAAAGTGGTTAAAGCAATTATGAGAACAAAAATATAATATATTGCACAGCATACTAATTCTCAGATAAGAAAAAGAGAAAAAGGGAAAGTGCCCACTAAGTGCAATATTAAAAGCAGACTTTACACTCAATTGGTTAAAAACACTCACAGAATAGGATAAAAAGGATCACTCATCATAAAAAGAGGCACTGCCACTTGTCCCCGTCTTGCAGGATTTGCCAGTGTTTTCCTGGCCGATGATGGATGAATGGAGTCAGGCTGGGATGATGAATGGCAACCCCGAAGTCTCCTAGGCCAATTTGGAGTGCACATGTGGACAGGATGTGATGTCACAGAGGGCAAGGATAGGTGCTGCAGACAGGTTATCCACTTGGAGCTTCACTGCTCCCTCTAGGGCAGAGATCTCCAAACGACGGCCCTCCAGCTGTTGTGGAACTACACATCCCATGAGGCATTGCAAAACTCTGACATTCACAGACATGACTAGGCATGATGGGAATTGTAGTTCCTGAACAACTGGAGGGCCATAGTTTGGAGACCCCTGCTCTAGGGGCTTGTAGAAGGAGCAGTGAAGCTCTGAGCGCATAGCCTCCCAGCAGCACCTATCCTTGCCCTCTGTGACATCACATCCTGTCCACATGTGCACTCCAAGCTGGCCTAGGAGACTTTGGGGTTGCCATTCAGCATCCCCGCCTGACTCCATTCATCAGTGGCTGGGAGAACACTGGCAGATCTTGCAGGATGGGTACAAGCGGCAGTGCCTCTTTTTATGATGAGTAATCCCGTTTATCCTATTCTGTGAGTTTTTTTAACTGTTTGAGATTAAAGTCTGCTTTTAATACTGCACTTTGTGGGCACTTTCCCTTTGTCTGTACTTTCTTTCCTATACAGAGCTGGCTTACTCTGGGAACAGCCACTGCTATGCCAGTAGTGCCCCATGGACTATTTATGGACTTTTTACTGATGAACTTACAGAGTCTGTGTTGCAGATATTTACATTAACCCTTTCCGTGCGCCCCTACTTATCCTCTGTGTCAAGTAAGTCTCACATGTGGTGGCTGCAATTGTTCTCTTTCTCTGACTTATTTTCACCTGTGATCCTGCCAATGACACACTTCCTGACCTAGAGTAACAACGCTCACTCATTGTACAGTGTTTATGAAGCAGCAGCTTGGCATCTTAGAACAGGAGGTGTATTAGGACAAAATACTAGATACCTGTTGGGATTATTAGGTTTTTCTTTTGTACATATTGAACAGATGTAACAATCGGCTAGCAAGGGCATATTTAACAGACTAAAAAAAGTGCAAACAATAAAAGATAATTGTTAGTGTTTACATACACTTCAATGACCTGAGTAGATGGGCTTCTGTTTATTTCAGATAGGTTTTGCATTCTCATACAAGTCTATGGGAATGCAAACCCCCCTTAAAAAGGAAGTAAAGCCTCTTAAAAAAAAAAAAAAAAAAAAAAAGACACCCTGCAAGGCAAAGGCATAATGAGACTTACCTGAAAACGAAGCCCCCGAAGCGGTCCTTATCCTCGATCTTCTTTGCCGCCATCCAGGGCCGGAGTGACTTCCGGGTCTCTCCGCTCCAACGCTATCATTCGCTGGAGCGGCGATGACGCCACTCCCGCGCATGCGCACAAGATCGGATCGCCGTGATCTCGGCATCCTCAGTGCGCCCTCAGTGCGCCTGCGCGCCGCTGTCTACGGCGCATGCGCCGTAGACAACGATGCCTTTTCATTGCTAAATATCTCCTAAACCATGTAGGTTTAGGAGATATTTATTGGACCTACAGGTAAGCCTTAATCTAGGCTCACCTGTAGGCCAAAGTCATTTGGAAGGGTTTACTTCCACTTTAAAACAGGTAAAATGCAAGTCAAATGTACCTGTCAATTAATTCTTAATGATCTCAGGAGCATCACAAACTAATGCCATTGACCCTTAGGGCTCATTTACACTTGCTTCGGCTTCAACACACATTAACGGCTAGCTTCAAGCGAGCTTTGTCATAGACTTCTATGGAGGCTTTGAAGATGCTTTGAAGCACCATTAAAGTGACATTGAGTATAATTTTTGAAGCAAAGCCGAAGCAAAGCAAAAGCAAGGTGTAAACAGGACTGTAAGCTAACCATTTTATTTAGTGACAGGAGCTTTGACTAGCATTCAAAGAGGTTTAACAAAGCCTGTCCGAAACCTTGTTTTGAAGAAAGTGTAAACTAGCCCTAACTCAACGTTCACCAAGTGTTACATCTATGTATAAATTACATGTATTGTTGGGATCACTGAACCACAAAGCTATGATAAACTGTTTACACTACAGTGGCGGAACTACCGCCATAGCGACACACGCGGTCGCTATGGGGCCCGCAGCCCATCTAGGGCCCAGTGAGCGGTGTTGCTAGGCGGGTGCGGGCCACGCCGGGTGACACCCGCTAGCGGGGGTGACACCCGTGGGTAGCGGCAGCCGCACCACTAACGCCGCTCACTGTGCCCTCTATGCTGGACTGAAGCGCAGGCTGAGGGACACAGCAGCGCGGACCGAAGCCGCCTCCCCTCCTCTCTGTTTACATCCACAGAGGAGGAGGAGCCTGCGCTTGAGCCTCGAGGGACACACGCCGCTGTGTGTATGTGAAGACTGACAGCCACTGTTATGAGGTATGTAAATGGGGGGCTCTTTTCTGCTGGGGGGTCTGCACTACTCAGGGGGGGCGGTCTGTACTACTCAGGGGGGGGCAGTTTGCACTACCCGGGGGGGTCTGTAATGCGGGCGGGGTGTCTGCACTGAGGGGGGTCGGTAATGGGTGGGGGAGTCTGTACTAAGGGGGTGTCTGCATTGCTGGGGGGTGTCTACTGATGGGGGTCTGCACTGTTGTGGGGGTGTCTGTACTGATGGGGGGTCTGTAATTGGGGGTGTCTGTACTAAGGGGGTCTGCACTGAGGTCTGTAATGGGGGGGTGTCTGTACTGAGGGGGTCTGCACTGAGGTGGGGGTGTCTGCACTGATGGGGGTCTGTAATGGGGGGTCTGCACTGAGGTGGGGGGTGTCTGTACTGATGTGAAGACTGACAGCCGCTGTTCTGAGGTATGTAAAGGGGGGCTCTTTTCTGCTGGGGGGTCTACACTACTCAGGGGGGGCGGTCTGTACTACTCAGGGGGGGGGACGGTTTGCACTACCCGGGGGTCTGTAATGCGGGTGGGGGGGTGTCTGCACTGAGGGGGGTCTGTAATGGGGGTGTGTCTGTACTAAGGGGGTGTCTGCATTGCTGGGGGGTGTCTACTGATGGGGTCTGCACTGAGGTGGGGGTGTCTGTACTGATGGGGGGTCTGTAATGGGTGGTGTCTGTACTAAGGGGGTCTGCACTGAGGTGGGGTGGTCTGTAATGGGGGGTGTCTGTACTGAGGGGGTCTGAACTGAGGTGGGGGGTGTCTGTACTGATGGGGGTCTGTAATGGGGGGTCTGCACTGAGGTGGGGGGCGTCTGTACTGATGGGGGTCTGCACTTGGATGGGGGGTCTGTATTGGTGGGGTGTCTGTACTAAGGGGGTCTGCACTGAGGTGGGGGGCGTCTGTACTGATGGGGGGTCTGCACTGAGGTGGTCTGTACTGATGGGGGTCTGCACTGAGGGGGGTGTCTGTACTGCACTGAGGGGGGGGGGTCTGCACTGAGGGGGGTCTGTACTGATGGAGGGGGGGTCTGCACTTGGGTGGGGGGTATGTGCTGAGGTGGGGGGTGTCTGTACTATGGGGGGTCTGCACTTGGGTCGGGGGTTCTGTACTGAGGGGGGTCTGCACTGGGGGGGGTGTCTGTACTGCTGGGGGGGTCTGCACTGAGGGGGGTCTGTAATACTGGGGGGGGTGTCTGCACTAGGGGGGGGTGTCTGTACTAAGGTGGTGTCTGTACTACTGGGGGGGTTCTGTTCTACTGAGGGGGGTCTGCACTGAGGGGTGGGTCTGTACTGCTGGGGGGTCTGCACTGAAGGGTGTCTGTACTGAGGGGGGTGGTCTGCACTGGGGGGTGTCTGTACTGCTAAGGGGGGTGTCTGCACTGAGGTGGGGTCTGTAATGCTGTGGGGTGTCTGTACTTAGGGGGGTGTCTGTACTGCTAGGGGGTCTTTACTGATGGGGGTATGCATGTGTGTCCTTCAGGGGCTGCACTGGGGGCTGGGTGGTCTGCACTTGGGGGGGGGGGTGTGCACTGAGGTGGGGTCTGCAATGCTGTGGGGTGTCCTTCAGGGGCTGGGTGGTGTCCTTCAGAAGCTGGGTGGTCTGCACTGGGGGGGGGTCTGTACTGCTAGGGGGGGTCCTGCACTGAGGAGGGTGTCTGCACTGAGGTGGGGTCTGTAATGCTGTGGGGTGTCTGTACTTAGGGGGTGTCTGTACTGCTGGGGGGTCTTTACTGATGGGGGTATGCATGTGTGTACTTCAGGGGCTGCATACAGTATACTGCATACTTTGTTCGAAATTAAGCTGTTGCCGGGGTACTGTGCCACATGAGTGTGGTAATCTGTTGTTCAATGGCATTAGTTAATTTTTTTTTTGGTGGTGGTGGGGCCCATACAACATTTTGCTATGGGGCCCTGTGATTTCTAGTTACACCCCTGACACTGTACTGTAATATTTCTAGCATTTCCCTTTACGTACAAGTACAATACTGTTGCTGATATCCCTTAAGGCTAGGTACACACCTATGTGATCGGTGTGGGTCGCGATTGCATGGGCATAGCATCCCATTCATTTTAATGGGCTGCTCTACCTGTGGGAAAAGCAGGAAAAGGGTCCCTGTGCCTTTTTAATAATGCAGTTACACGGAAATTGCCTGGTGCTTTCCCCCACCAGAAAAGAAACTGTTTTCAGATGCGTAGGGGTGTCATTAAGAATTAATAGCAGCTCCGCACGTCGGCTAAATAGCATCACGGTTTGCCTGTGGGTGCCTGTTGGCACAGGAATTTATTTGATTTACACACATTCCCGCACCCACATATATAATAGACAAGCCTTAGGTTGGGTACAGGTTTAGAATGAAAGGCATACCTAGCTTTGTTCAGAAACACTATATATTGATTTCTTAATACAAACTAATATTTTCCAAAGCATTTACCTTTGAATAGATCAGTTTATGATGATTTTATGAAATCTGGTGATATAACGGTGAAAGCTAATACAGGACAGAACAGATGCTGAAACCCTCTTCACTGACTTTCTTTGCTCTTATCTTTACAAATCACTATATGCTACAGTTCTATTAAATGACAGTACCTTAGGTAGTTGGAATATTTCCTTTTTCCGGGGCATCCATGCACCAAGATTTAAAATCATCTTAAAGTGAATCTGGCTGTTTTGTGAGCTGGACTGGTGATGATAAACAGGTTATTACACATTTCTTTACAGAGATCTTGTACATGTACCCCCACATTCCTTTCTCGGATAAAGTACATTAAATCAGCATAGTAATAAACAGAGATCATTAACTGTACTGTTAACTGTAGTGTACTTTTGCCACACCGGTGAACGGGAGATCAATGGACATCTCAAAACACTGCATACAATGCAGATATCTTCTGTACCTGCATTAGGGTGTCTGCAGGCACTTTTGTTATTAATGCTATTACACTTTTCTCATAGAGTAAATTAAAGTTGTATTTAGGTAAAAATAAACATTTATTTATGGCATTCCTAGTACTTGTAGCTGTCTTTTTTACAAGCACTGTATTAGTAGAATGAAACATTTTCTTTCCAATGAGTGCCATCAAGTGGCATGCCTGGGAAATACATTTGTAATTATGCATGTGGAAAAGATATCATATACTGCATATATGTAAAAAAAAAAAAAAAGAAGCTGTATGCAAAGTAATCCACGTTTCTACCATTTTAATAGGTTTACATGAATACACTTTTCTGTATGGAGTAGACTAGTGCGTTATTGTCAATCACTTGAAACACTAGCACATGTTTGAAGGGTGTACATACTTATTGTTTGTCATGGAGTTCTGAGGCTTGTGTTTCCTTTAGCAGATGAAAAGTCATTGGGATTGATTTACTAAAGTCAATAGGCTGTTCATTTTGCAAATAAATTAACCCAAGAGCTTAGTGACTGGGGTAAAGTTCTTCTGACTTCCATCAGTCAATCATGTGCAAGCAAAAATGCAGTTTTTTTTTTATTTTCCTTGCATATGATTGGTTATTCTTTTCAAAGTGAAACTTCACATCACATTCACTGAGCTCTGGGGAAAATTCCCTTGCAACATGCAATTTCCCTTCCTGAATTTGCTTTTTGTAAATCAACCCCATTGGCTGTATCTGATGTATAAATCCTGATAAAAAGTCAAACTAAAGGCAAAACTGTAAGGCCCCTTTCACACTGGGGCGGGAGCCACCACAACGGTAAAGCAGCACTATATTTAGCGCTGCTTTACCGTCGTTTTAGCCGCGATATTCGGCTGCTCGCGGGGCGGTTTTACCCCCCGCGAGCAGCCGAAAAAGGGTTAAAATCCCCCGCAAAGCACAGCCGTATCGGTACTTTGCAACGGCATTGCCGCGGTATTACCGCAGTGTCCCATTGAAATCAATGGGTAGGAGCGGTATAGGTGCGGTGAATACACCGCTCCTATACCGCTCCAAAGATGCTGCTAGCAGGACTTTTTTTTACCGTCCTGCTAGCGCACCGCTCCAGTGTGAAAGCCTGCTCACACTGGAGTGAATGGGGCCGTTTTTTTGTAACCCTTGTCAGTTCTTTTTTGTCATCTGTGTCTCCTTGGGGAGATTTCCCTTCACCTCTTGTCCCATAATCAAAACAGCAAGTGAAATGCAAATGAGAGAATCCCTGGTTGCCACCAAAGTCATCAGAACTAGTGTCCCTATTGGAAGATTTTCCCCTCTATTCCTCTTTTGGTGACAACCTAAAATGCGTGTTTTTCCTACACTGTCACTCTCGCCGATAACAGTGAACATGACAAATAGAGAGGAGGGCTATTCCTATAGGGGATGCAGACAGCAGCAACACCCTGAAACTGGTGTTAACCTCTTATCAGTCTAAAAAAAATAAAAAAAAATAAACGACCTTTAGTTATACTTAAAAAGAAGAAGGAAAAAAAAAAACAACTATAAGCAAGTAATAATCCCAAGCAATATCTATGAAAGCAGACTCTTGGTAAGTGATGTATACTTTATCTGTTTTTTATATTTTTTCAGAACTACCCCAAATGACACTGCTACTTACACAGCAGTGGCAAGAAATGTGCATGGTCAATCATCCACCAATGCAGCTGTCATTGTCAGAAGTAAGTAAATTGTCATCGAGGATATAAAATGATTTATCACGGTCCCTTTGGGGAATCGATTCAAACATAAAATGCTTTTTGCCACAAGCAGAAAAGAGTGGGAAACCTAAGAACTTTTGGGCACTTGTGGTTATAACAGTCAATCATTGATAGATCACTTATTTAGATAAAGGTCTTTTCGGACATATCTGATATGTGCCCTTGCAACAGTGTTTTATAAATGTTTCAGGCGGATAGAGAAAATCCTCCAGGTGTCCTATGTGTAACTGCATAGCGACATAGGAAGTGTGACAAATTGTTATAAAATAAATGTATTGCAGGTCTGTGTTAGGATGCTATCAATGCTGTTGGTATTCCTGCTAGTTACTGCACAGGGCTCCCAGGTGGGATTGCCTTAAAGCTGGACATCTGAGAATTGGTGTCTGCTATAGCAATTCTGCTCAGGCATTTGCAGTCATTCACTGACTCAATGAAGCAAGCAGAGTGCCATGAAAGTTCGATGGAATGGTACAACGAATAACAAGTAGAAATGCTTAGCGCTGGGTGTAGACATTTTTCAGTCTGCTGAAATGTTTGCATGTAGTAAAACAGAGTTCAGCAAAAAAAAAAAAAAAAAAAAGATCAAAGTGGGCATCTGGCCTGGTGCCCTTTGCAATTTTTGTGCTAACAGGCAGGTCTGTGATCTTTTGTCACTACTAACGAGGGGTACCCAGGTTCACACATTCAAAATCACATCAATAATACAGTACATATGGCCTGCTGACTATTCCTGTCAGTCTTGAGAGAGGCAGCAGCTTTGTATAGAGATGCTGCCTGCTGACCTGACAACATGTTAGGAGAGACAGGGACTTCACTGCTGTCACAGCTTGCCAATTAGCCCCCTGCTTTGACTTACTAATAATCACTGAATATAAGAGATAATCACTGATGTGCAGATTGCTTGTAGAATAGTTACTTTTATTTGAATTTAACAGTTTAAAATAACCTGTGCATAAAGTTGGATTAAAATATGCTTAACACACTGTACAATTTTTTTTTATAGGATTCAGAGGAGAAGAAGAGCCCCTTCACCCTGGTATGGTGCCACATTGTAAGTAAACCTCATTTCAGCATATCTATAGCAAAGGTGGATGACCACACACTGATTATGATAAAGTCCAAAACATTTATTACAAAATGTAAAAGTCCGTAACAGAACGCAGCACACACAAAGAGCAAATGTTGACGTGTTTCACGCAAGTGGGCACTTAATCATAACAAGCATTATGTTGTGATTAAGCCCCACTGGCATAAAACACATCACCATTTGCTCTTTGTGTGTGCTGTGTTCTGTTATGGACTTTTACATTTTAGAATAAATGTTTTGGACCTTATCAGAATCAGTGTGCAGTCATTCACCTTTGCTATTGAGGTTCTGTGTTATAAGCAAGACTAGCACCTGGCAACCTTTGGGGTTGGAATGAAAAATGGACTGACTTGGAGTGGTATATAGTGTTTTTGGATTTATTTCAGTATGGAATGGTAAACAATAGAAATGTCTATGATACATAAATATCAACTTTTTTGGCGTTTTTTTTTTTTTAATGTCTACTTTTATATTGCTTAGAGCAGTAGGCATCTTAAATTACAGTAAGTTATAAATTGATGCAAACCTGTTTGCAATGTAGTCATTGCTGTGCCATTAGTTTAGGTAGTCAATTTTAAAAATGTCATATCATTATTGGGTTTTATCTTCGTCTGCCCAGTGAATCACAAGAAAAAGAGCCAAACAAACATGAAGCATATATGTCCACTATGGGGTTTATTTACTAAAGCTAGAGATTGCAAAATTAGTGTCACTTCTGCAGAGAAACCAATCAGCGTCAAGGTTTTATTGCCAAAGCTTATTTAACCACTTGCCGTCCGCATCACGCCGATATATGTCAGCAGAATGGCATGGGTGCGCAAAACAACGTACCCGTATGTCACTCCGTCATCGGTGGCTAGCGGGCGCATGCACTGATGTGCGCCGGTGGCCCGCGATCGTGGCATGGAGAGGCAGAACGGGGAGATGCCTATGTAAACAAGGCATTTCCCTGTTCTGCCTAGCAACATGACAGGAATCTACTGCTCCAAGTGATCGAGAGCAGTGATCTCTGTCATGTTCTAGTGAGCCCATCCCCCTACAGTTAGAACACACTGAGGGAACACACTTAACCCCTTTATCGCCCCCTAGTGTTTAACCCCTTCCCTGCCAGCGACATTTACACAGTGATTAGTGCATTTTTATAGCACTGATCGCTGTATAAATGTCAATAGTCCCAAAATAGTGTCAAAAGTGTCTGATCTGTCTGCCGTAATGTCATAGTCACAATAAAAATTGCAGACCGCCGCCATTATAATAAAAATGCCATAAATCTATCCCCTATTTTGTAGATGCGATAACTTTTGCGCAAACCAATCAATATACAGTTATTGGGATTTTTTTTTTACCAAAAATATGTAGAAGAATACATATTGGCCTAAACTGAGGAAAAAAATCGTTTTTTATATATTATTGGGGGATGTTTATTAAAGCAAAAAGTAAAAAATTTAGCTTTTTTTTTGTCAAAATTGTCGCTCTTTTTTTGTTTATAGCACAAAAAATAAAAACCACAGAGGTGATCAAATACCACCATAAGAAAGCTCTATTTGTGGGAATAAAGGGACGTCAATTTTGTTTTGGTACAACATTGCATGACCGCGCAATTGTCAGTTAAAGCAATGCAGTGCCGTATCGCAAAAAAGGGCTTGGTCAGGAAGGGGGTAAATCCTTCTGGGGCTGAAGTGGTTAAACAAGCTGAGGTTAGAAGCTGATTGGTTTCTATGCAGAAATGTGACAAATTTTTCCCTCTTTAGTAAATAAACCCCTATATGTCCACTCCTTCCTCCTAGTGCAGCCCACCAAAGGCTCATCTTGCCCGATCTGGATAGGAAGAAAGGATGGAAGCACACACCAAAAGTTTTTTAATTTCAAGTATGATAGAAAGGCTTTAGCTTCGTCCCCCTACAAGCCATGCCCCTCTAACGCTTTTTATATTTCATGGGCTTAATTGTGAAAAGAGATCTATGATTAAGCCCATGATGGGTGAAATGTGTTACAGGGGCGTGGCTTGTGAGGGGACAAAGCTAAAGCCTTTCTATCATACTTGAAACTTAGTGGCTTTTGGTGTGCACTTCCAACCTTTCTTGTTATCCACAAGAAAAAGATTGTCACAAATTACTGCAGCTGAATGGTTGCAAAATGTGCTTAATGTACAGTTTACCAACAAACAAGCTACCTAAATCTGAACTAAATTTTAGATATTAAAGATCACTATTCAATCCAGTTTTTTAATAATAAAATCATTTAAAGTATTCAAAAACAGCATGTATATACTGTATGCCAGAATCAGTCTTCACACAAAAATGTTGTAAATCGGGTGTTTAAATTACAGAGGTAGCAATTTTATGCCTTGATAATGCCTGAAACATTTTCCTCTTCGACATATTATTATCACATGTGACTATGGGAGAGATTTCCTAAAACTGGTGCATTCAGAATCTGGTGCAGCTGTGCATGGTAGCCAATAAGCTTATAATTTCAGCATGTTCCATTAAGCTTTGGGAATAAAACCTGGATTCTAATTGGTTTCTATATCGAGTTGCAGCAGATTTTGTACTCTTCAGCTTTAGTAAATAACCAGACATATTACTCGAAGTGGCACTTTTGCCATGTGGTATGCATTGCTATAGCGCTGACTATCAGGCTCCTCTCTGTTTGTTACATTTTGACTGAACCTGGAAATATGAATAGTTTAAAATGCTGTAAATTATACCTATAATAGAACCTTATCACTTACTGTCCTTGCAAAAATGCAGCAGTTCACAAGGCTTTGTAATGTCCCTTTTATCAATAGGAAATTCTAGGGAACAATGCCTTGGTATCTGACCCATCATTTTCCAGATTCCAATCACTGGAGCCTGTAGGAACACAGCCTTTGGCATTTAAAGACACACCCTTCTTTTCGGGTTAACTTTTTTTTTTTTACTGTATTACTGTGCCTAGCCCTAAATTGGAATATTGTGACAGCTTGTAATGCAATACATTAATGTGAAATAAATATATACTATATGACTTAATTTTCTTTTAAGAAAAAAAAAAATGTGGTTGTTATTTATACAAAAAAAGTTGGCTGTTTGCACCTTCCGCCTGCAAGCACCACCCTACTGTGCTATATGATAAATCTAACTCTGTCCATGACCCATGCTTTTTCAATGTATAATTAACACACACCATTTCCTTTCAGTGCCCCTGACAGCAGCAGTTTGTTTTACCCACATTGAAGTTCAGTTTCTGGAAACTTTTGGTGTGACGTTTGGAGTTGAGGGTGAAACGCTAACTTTGTCATGTTCAGTTCTTTTAACTCCTGACCTTACCAGACTGCGACCAGAGGCAGAATGGTACAGAGATGGTGAGCATTTTTTGAAAAACCTTATTAGTGTTATTAGTGTTCTTTTACATTTGTCAACAGAAGTCAACAGATTACCTTTAAGTGCTGGTTCACACTGAAGTACAAAAGATGTAGCTGGATAGCCGCACTCCAAATTATTCAATTTTTGATGCACCTTGAGTCGCACAGAATCACATTTTAAGGAAAATCACATTATTTTCAAAGGTGCTCATTCACATCAATATGACTCTGTCTGGTGCGATTTTGGAAAAGGTTCCTGTGCTACCGGTGCGATCTCAGTGCAATTTGGCTCTATAGATTATGCTAACCACATCCAAAATCACATCAAAGTTGCACTACATAATCGCACTGAAAATCACATTAAGGTCGCTTTCGTAATAATGTGAATCAAGCATTAATCTGTATAGGAACAAGTACTGTACGTTGTATATACCTAAAGCTATTATATTTGTTGCATGTTATTTCTGTATAGCTTATACACAACAGTTTTAATGCTGGAATTGATTTTCAAACCACCAGGGTAGATAAGATTATTAATAATATTTAGTAGGATATGAACAGCTGATCTGCTAGTATAGAATGCACTCACAATGCTGATGTATCAATGTGTTTTTACTATGAGTAAGTGTTATTTACCCAAAGCCACTAATCAGATTCCAACCTCTGTAGCACCCCCTCATCTCCTAGAGATTATCAGGGACCAGAGGCCAGGTGGGCTTATATTTCACCTCAGGGTCCAGTCCAGTATAGGGGGTTATTTGCTAAAGGCAAATCCAATTTTGCACTACAAGTGCACTGCAAGTTCACTGCAAGTGCACTTGAAAGTGCACTTGGAAGTGCAGTCACTGTAAATCTGAGAGGGACATGCAAGGAAAATAAAAAACAGTATTTTTGCTTGCACATGTTTGGATGATACAATCAGCAGAGCTTCCCCTCCTTTCAGATCTACCCCTCAGATTTACAGCGACTGCACTTTCTCAGTGCACTTGCAGTGCAAAGTGGATTTGCCTTTCGTAAATAACCCCCATAGTGTGGTTGTGAACAGATAGGCACTGGTCACTTTAAGACAGTTTATCAGAGCTTAATAAGGCTAATAAACTCAAGAGGATCAGGATACAACTTCTCTGGACACTATGCATCAGACAAAGTTTAACCCCTGGTCCTCTAATCCAGGCAATCACCTTCCTGTTCTACTTTCCCTGGATATACCTTCCGGCAGGATAACCGGAAGCTTCAGGCCACAGGCTTGGGCCTTTTTGTAACTCAGCACACCATCCCCTGGCATCAGGCCTGGGAGGAAAAGAACATAGGTGCCAACACCTCCTCACCAGGGAGGTGAGACAAGAGAGCTTCCAGAAGGTACCCCCTAATCACTTATATCCTCCCACAGTCTGCACGACTGGCAATAAACCTCCTAGTGGTTGGTCAGGGAGATATTAAAATACATAACTCAGGTCATTGCAGCTTCCCACACTATTGCCAGAGACTTTCCCCAGCAGCAGGCAGAAGATAACAAAAAAATGCCTAACTTAGGGAAAAACAGCAAAACACTACATTTAAATTGTCACGCATGCTTATGACAGCGTGGCTACACCTGGCTGGAAAATCTGAACGTGATCATTGGCGGTGGGGAAAATCTTCCACATTGATACTTTAGATGAGTGGTCTCCAAACTTTACTTTCTAAGCAAAGGACTAATTTACTGTCCTTCAGGCTTTAGGCCAAAAAAAAAAAATGACCATGCTGTAGCCATTGCGAGTAGAAAAGGCCTCGCCATCAGTGCCCTATTATTGGTTGTAATGGGAGGAATAGTGCCCCATTGTTGATATCAATGAGAAGAATAGTGGCCCATCGATGATGTCAGTAGGATGAATGATGCTCCATCATTGGTGTCAGTTGGCGGAACAGTGCCCCCAAGGGCCAGCTAAAGGCAAGTAAAGGGTCATGTCTGGCCCCCGGGCTGCAGTTTGGAGACCACTGCTTTAGACCTATACCCCTTAAAACCTTGTATTGAAATTTCAGAAGTTTCCTATCATGTATCCAGCTGGTTCTGAAAGGATTTGTATAATGCAGCATTTGTGAAACTGATTTGCAGTCAGGGTCTGTATCTACTAAATTTCTATCAGCACCTAGAACTTAACAACTACAGGTGTGTGCAGTGCTAAAACCAATATACTTTGCTCAGAAAGGTTGCATGCAGTTTGTGTAATATATCTTGTCATGACATTTCACACAGAAAGTAAGGGCTGACATTTACAGCAGACATTTATTGTGAAGGAGATGTAAAACATTAACTTTATACTGACTTAGTTTTTACTCATTCAATACTGCAAGAGTATACAGCCATTTCAATGTTATGGTTTACAGGCATGGTCATTTTTTTTTTTGGCCTGCAAGAAGCCCTCTTACCATTTTGTAATTTAGTTTTGGATAAAGTGGAAAAGGTTAGACTATCCGTCAGATTTTTATTGCTGTTTATAGCCCTGCAGGGAAAATAAACCCCTCTGTCTTTGTAACAGCTGTCACTGGGATGTAAAGTGAGGAGGGAAATACATGTTTTACTTTACTTTACTTTAAAAGAAGGCAAAAGGACTTCTCCAAAAGTAACTAGTCTTTTACGATGATATTTCCTAATTTTGGAGAGATTTTCAAGGGTACCTGAGGCCCAACAGAGGAAATGTGGGTGGGGACTCACCGTATAACGGTGGCGGCAATGCTCCACTGTGAATAGTGTGGAAGGAAATACAGGCGGTCCCCGGGTTACAAACATCCAACTTATAAACGACTCCTACTTACAAATGGAGGGAAACAACAGGAAGTGAAAAGAAATCTACCACTAAGAAGGGCAATTTACTCCTGTAATTGTTATTATAGAGAAAAAGGTGTCTCCACTGAAGCTTGATCACCAATCCTTGTTTCCCCAACAACCCAAAATTTTCAAAATCCAATTGTCAAAGGGGCAAAAAGTGAGATGACATCTTCTTAACAGGGGCACAGACAGCAAAACAAACATTACAGGAGTGTTAACCCTTCCCTATGCTATCCAAAAAAAAAAAATGATTCTTTTGGCTGGAGATACACTTATAAAATGTACGTGTTCCAACTTACAAACAAATTCAACTTAAGAACAAATCTACAGACCCTATCTGGGGACCACCTGTACTGACATTTTTAATAGCATGGCTCCACCATAGCGCATTACATATTTTTTTTATTACAGCACATTAACATTTATGTTTCCCATTTTGAATTTATTATAGCAAACAAGCATTATTTATATAGATGCCAATTAACACAATATATACTGTACGATTCATGCACCTCGAGGAGCTTACAATCTTAAATCTAAATATATCGCACATGCATATATATGCACACCGGGGCCAGTTTTAGACAGTTAATTTAGACAATTAATCTAACAGCATGTCTTTGGAGTGTGGGAGAAAACCAATGCAAGCACAAGGAAAACACACAAACTCCGTGTCGGCATTTGAACTGCTGACCAGCAGAAATGCTAACCACTAAGCTGCCCACATTATGACAAAATATTACATTATATAAAGCTACAACAGCACATTATATCATCCTAAAAGCCCATCATAGCAAATGATAACAAGCTGCAGCAAAATATATTACAAAAGTACATCAAACCTGCATTATATCAATCAGCTTGACAAGCTACATCAGCGAATTGTGCAATGCTACCATAATTGTGTTATATCATGTCACATTAACACATTTTTACATACTTTACAACTTTAAAACATAGGGAAGAGGGAAACATGGGTGTCAGAAAATATACATATACAGGCATCAGGGGTGAAGCTGTCCGCATAGAACATTCTCTGCACCGCTGGCTCTCACCGCTCTCAATCTTCAATCATGACCGGAAATACTACACTGTATTAGATCTGAAAGCGAGGCTTGAAGTGCTTGTGGGATGCAGCGTGGAAAGAATTACATCTATGGCAGTGAGGAGGACGCTCTATGTGGACAGCTTTACCCCAAATGCCTGCATACTTAGATGTGCCTGTTTTAATCATCAACCATGTGAGTTTCTAAATGTAACCATTTTTCTACATGTAGAGGCAGCTCAGTTGTGACATGACGCTATGTGTATATCAAGACATCACTCGTTTATTAAGTCAAAATGCATTAAAAAAAATTAGCTTGTCTTGCAAAATGCTCTCAAACCAAGTTACTCTCGTTCCAAGGTTTTCCTGTACTTGATTTATGCACTACCACGAGTGTCAGCAATCATTGGCAAGAGTAATAAATACTTATCACATTCTATTTTGGCCTGGGCATATGTAAATGTAAAAGGCATTTCATTCTTTCTTTCCAATTTGATTTTCTTTTAGATGTGTTGGTGAAAGAAACCAAATGGCACCAGCTGCATTTTGGAGAAGGTCGTACCACTCTGACATTCACACATTTGAATAAGGACGATGAAGGATTGTACACTCTAAGAATGGTCACCAGGGGTGGAGTCAATCAGCACAGCGGATTCCTCTTTGTAGCTGGTATGTGTCTCAGTTTACTTTGTTTATCATTTACAGTTTTTAATTTTCAAGCCATAGGTTCAAAAGGAACCTGTCAGGGTTAAAAAAATAAATATGAGCCATTGTTGACTTATTTTTACATTGTTCTAGGGTTGTCATTCTGATCATTGACCTGAAACAAGCTGACAAACCTGGAGAGCACATGCTTGTTCCAGGTGAGTGATTCACCAAGTATTGAAGCCAGGATCAGGATGACAATCCCAGACCATGCATCCCCAGGAGCAAGTCAACAATGGGAGCTACCATATTACTATGCTGCATTTTTCACACAAGACTTTAAAGTGTTACTAAATCCAGGACCCTGTATTCACAATATCTGGTCTCCCACAGTACAGAACATGGAAATACAATTATTTTAGTAAATATAAATCGCTAAATATCCTTTCTCATCAGCAGTATATAGCAGTATTGTGACTTCTATCAGTGTCTGGTTAAAGCTTGTAGGGGAAGTTTTCATTCTGCACTAAAGTTGTCACCTTTTCTTCAAACCAAACCCGAAAACTTTAGCGGCCTGGGACACCTTTGGGTACCCCATATAGAGTATTAATGCAGTGCGCATAGCGTGCTGCAGCGAACAGTGGGTGTGGCCTAATTGCTCTTACTGACATTATTGCCCTGCCCCCCAGTGATGCTGAGCCTGCCCTCAGACAGCCGCACGTAGCTCCCCAAGATCAACACATTTGTGTGTGACTATCTTGGTTACTTGGGGAGCCACAGCCCAGTCTGAATTATGTGTCCAGGTTTCAGTCCACCTGTAAACCGGACACATGATTCAAAACCTGGACTTTCCAGGTGAATCCTGGACAGGTGCCAACTCTATTCTAACTGTCTTATCAGGATGCAGGACCCCTGACTCTCTGTCTGGAGTGCTGATTGGCCCTGTGCTGATCATATGCACCCTCCCATATACAGACTGATTTTACTGTTGTGGGTTTAGTAACACTTATTTTAGTAATGCCCCTCAACAATACTGGCCTAAATATCACTAATCACTTAATGTTGTGACTAACCCTTTGGATAAACAATTTAAACCTTCACTGAAAATGTTCTTCATTTCTTTTGTACATGAAAACTGTAATGGAAGTATACGGTATCTGTCCAAAGTTGGCATACTCTGTAATCTAGCAAAACCAAAAATAAAAGGGTTAAAGTGCCTTTAATAATTTTCATGTAAACAATTTAAACAGTGGTTAAACAATCCTTTTAAAATTTGCAGTTGTAAATGTCTGCAATTATTAAAAATAAAAACAGCAAGTTGGTACTGACATTGTTCTGTTGTTTTTAACAAAAACATAGCATACTACAAGTGTTGCTGTTATTATAATTAATATTTTTTGATAGAGCATATGCATATTCTGTGGTGTTGTCTATCTGGGAAAAATCCACAAATAAACCTACATAGATTAAGAGTGCAAATGAAAGAAGGGGATCTTGACCATGACAGCTTAAAGCAAAATTTCATCCAAGTTTCCGAAGTTCAACTACAGTAGGGATCCGGCTATGAAGCCAAAAGACTTTACTGCCAGTTTCCCTTACCAGGAATGGTGGTGGCAGCACCCGACAGCCAATCTGAAAATCAGCTAGGGTGCCAACATCGCAGGAACCCTGGACAGGTAAGTGTCCTAATTAGGGTTGAGCGAACCCGAACTGTAAAATTCGGGTCCGTACCGGACTTTTGGGTGTCCGGGACCCAAACCCGAACTATTGGCTGTAAGTTCGGTTCGGGTCCGGTGTTCGGCGATGTATTGGCGCCTTTTTAACAGCTGCCGGGCAGCCAATCTACGCTAGTTTCACTAGTGTGCCCTTAGAAGCCATCACAGCCATGCCTACTAATGGCATGGCTGTGATTGGGCAGTGCAGCATGTGACCCAGCCTCTATATATAGTCCATACACACAGCACACAGCGTCATTCTGCTATAGACAGGTTCCTGTGCTGCTAAGAGAGAGGATTTTAGGAGTTACGGTGATAAAGTCAGTCAGTCAGTCAGTCAGTCCACATTCCTTTAATTTTCTTCTAATTAGTTAGATCAGTGAGCGATCTAGATAGCTAGAGTAGAGTAGGGAGTTTCTTTATTAAGCAAAAGAAAGAGGCAGAGAGAATTATTGAAGAGATTCCTAAATCAATTGTACCCTGGCTGGGGTGCAGTGCACAGTTTTTTAACAGTGCCATGAGGCCAGTGCCAGACAAAATATAAAAGTTTTACCTGCAAGCTCAGTGCACCATTAGGACCAACACTGCATATAGTAAGAGATACACCATAGTCTGTGTGTATTCTGCTATTGGAAAAACATTGCAAAAAAATTAAATTTTGCTGTGTTTTTTTTTCCCCAATAGCATTTTCTGCGTGTTCATACACGCTTTAGATACTGTCCGTGTATTCTGATATTGGAAAAACATTGCAAAAAATTTGAATTTTGCTGTGTTTTTTTTTTTTCCCAATAGCATTTTCTGCGTGTTCATACATACACGCTGTAGACACTATCCGTGTATTCTGATATTGGAAAAACATTGCAAAAAAATTTAATTTTGCAGTGTTTTTTTTTTCCCCAATAGCATTTTCTGCGTCTTCATAAACGCTTTAGATACTGTCCGTGTATTCTGATATTGGAAAAACATTGCAAAAAAATTTAATTTTGCTGTGTTTTTTTTTCCCAATAGCATTTTCTGCGTGTTCATACATACACGCTGTAGACACTATCCGTGTATTCTGATATTGGAAAAACATTGCAAAAAAATTTAATTTTGCAGTGTTTTTTTTCTTCCCAATAGCATTTTCTGCGTTTTCATAAACGCTTTAGACACTATCCGTGTATTCTGATATTGGAAAACATTGCAAAAATTTTTTTAATTTTGCAGTGTTTTTTTTCCCCAATAGCATTTTCTGCGTTTTCATAAACGCTTCAGACTCTATCCGTGTATTCTGATATTGGAAAAACATTGCAAAAAAATGTAATTTTGCTGTGTTTTTTTTTCCCCAATAGCATTTTCTGCGTGTTCATACACGCTTTAGATACTGTCCGTGTATTCTGATATTGGAAAAACATTGCAAAAAAATTTAATTTTGCAGTGTTTTTTTTTCTTCCCAATAGCATTTTCTGCGTTTTCATAAACGCTTTAGACACTATCCGTGTATTCTGATATTGGAAAAACTTTGCAAAACAATTAAATTTTGCAGTGTTTTTTTTTTCCCCAATAGCATTTTCTGCGTTTTCATAAACGCTTTAGACACTATCCGTGTATTCTGATATTGGAAAAACATTGCAAAAAAATTTAATTTTGCTGTGTTTTTTTTTTCCCAATAGCATTTTCTGCGTGTTCATACATACACGCTGTAGACACTATCCATGTATTCTGATATTGGAAAAACATTGCAAAAATTTTTTATTTTGCAGTGTTCTTTTTTTCCCCAATAGCATTTTCTGCGTTTTCATAAATGCTTTAGACACTATCTGTGTATTCTGATATTGGAAAAACATTGCAAAACATTTAAATTTTGCAGTGTTTTTTTTTTCCCCAATAGCATTTTCTGCGTTTTCATAAACGCTTTAGACACTATCCGTGTATTCTGATATTGAAAAAACATTGCAAAAAAATGTAATTTTGCAGTGTTTTTTTTTTTTTCCAATAGCATTTTCTGCGTGTTCATAAATGCTTTAGATACTGTACGTGTATTCTGCTATACACAAAAACACCCATTTAGGGCGAGATCATAAATTTTGAAAATATGAGGAGATCATCAAAAAGGGGACATGACCCGGGTCGTGGTGCTGCTGGTGGCGCTCCTGTTGCAGGGAGAGGACGTGGTCGATCTGTGCCAGCTACACGCACTAGTGAAACACCTTCCTCAGGTGCGAGTAGGCGACAGAGCCTGCAGCGGTATTTTGGCGCGCCTAATGAGGCTGTACGAATGTTGAGGCCAGGACAAGTACAGGCGATAGTAGATTGGGTTGCTGACAGTGCCTCCGGTTCCTTCACATTGTCTACCACCCAGTCTCCTGATGAAAGTTAATATTTTTTTTCCAGAAAGTGCGTATTCTGGGGTATTCCCACCATATGTGCGGCATCGTGCCGTTGAGTTTCTGAGGTTCTTAATGACTTCCTGTACCTCTTCTGCTGAGAAGGGGGCCTCCAGCATTTTATTTTTATTTTTTATTTTTTTATGTTATTTTAAGTTATTTCCCTATCCACATTTGTTTGCAGATCACTTGCCATGCTCTTAACAACATTTTGTTGCCATTTGCAGCCCTCTAGCCCTTTCCATTACTTTTTTACAGCCATTTTAGTGTTCAAAAGTCCGGGTCCCATTGACTTCAATGGGGTTCGGAGTTCGGGGTCAAGTTCGGGTCAAGTTCGGTCCCGAACCCGAACTTTTTTCCGAAGTTTGGCCGAACCCGCCGAACCCGAACATCCAGGTGTCCGCTCAACTCTAGTCCTAATATTAAAAGTCAGCAGCTACAGTATTTGTAGCGGCTGATTTTTAATTTTTCCGTGAGGGGGGGGGGGCAAAACACCTGTTTAAAGCCCATCTGAAGGTTTATTACTTACTTTAGTGCAGCCAGGCTGCATATACATTAATAACCAAGGGCTCTTTTCTTACATTTTAACAGTGCTATTTGCTGTAGTAAAGATTAAAATGCCCTATACTAACAGCACACTAGAGAGTCAGACTACAGCTCAATGCAGAGCACATTCAGAACTCCATTTCCGATACCTCCCTTAAAGTATAACTAAAGTCAAAACTTTTTTTTTTTTCAGTTTTGGATAGCGTTGAGAGAGATTAGAACACTTGTCAGTTTGTATTGCTGTCTGTGCCACCGTTAGGGGGGGGCGGGGGTTAACCCTCTCTATTTGTTCTGTTTAACATTATCATTGAAAGCGAAAGTAAAGAAAATCCCACATTTTGGGTTGTCCCCAGAAAAGTAATAGATGGAAAATCATTTACTGGGGATTGCTGAGCTTTATAATTTAGAATTAGAACATCCAAGGTCACATGATGATACAGTATATAATATACAGGAGCACCATTAATACAGTTATGTTACATATTTTATTTTCTCTGGATTACCAATATTTAATTGAACTGGTACTGATTCCTATTTTTTTATTCCTATTTCTCTAAAGATGCTGCAGCCTTGGTTTTAGGGGCACCAGGTGCTCCAATGGATGTTGCATGCCATGATGCTAACAAAGACTATGTGATTGTATCATGGAAGCCACCAAACACTGCCAGCGAAGCTCCAGTCATTGGATACTTTGTTGATAAGTAAGTACTTGGCACCAATATTTTTTTTAACCACATTCCCCATCTCTATCCATTCGTTTATTTATAATTTTAAAGACCATTCTAACAGTAGATGTAAAGGATAATTAGACATTTGTGTAGGCAGCACCATCATGTTCCCGAACTTTAAAGATATCCAAATGTCAAACAGGAAATATCATCAGATAACAGGTGTGTGAAATAATTAATGTGAGGAAGAAAATAGTAATGAAATGCAGCATCCATCGCTAATTACTATGACTTACTATCTATTAATATTATTTCTGAAAGCCAATATACACTATTTTTTAACTGAACATTTTTTTTTTTGTATGACAGATGCGAAGTAGGAACCGACAACTGGATTCAGTGCAATGATTCTCCCGTTAAGATCTGTAGATATCCAGTAACTGGCTTATATGAAGGAAGATCATACATTTTCCGTGTCCGAGCAGTTAACAAAGCAGGAATCAGTAGACCGTCAAGAGTTTCTATAGCAGTTGCGGCTCTGGATCCTGCTGATTTATCAAGACTGCAAAGTAGGATCACTAGAAATGACTGTATAACCATGTATACATTTTTATTCTAGCATGTTTTTAAGGTAAAGCATATGTTGACACTCTGCAGTACGGCTGCCATGCTTTTTCTTTATTTGCAGGCAGGCTCTGTAATGCACATATCAATGAAATATTCTTCTGTGACTCCACAGTAGTTTATTACTCTGTCCAGTAACTACCGTACTTCTCTTGGTATTTCCTTAAATGAAAAAAAAGGAGGTAACTTATTTGCATACATTTCTATTTTTCACCTGACATGCTAATCTGTTATTAATATTTTTTCTACGTTTGCAGCAACATCAGAATACCTTTTTTACATTGTTACATGTTCTCATTCGCATAGCATAATGTTAAAGAACTATTTAAAATCTGCAGCTTATCTTTTTTTAGATGCTGTTTTTGGAACTTTGACAAGGAAAAATCCTACTTAGTGATCTTTGTTTATGAGGAGGCCGGGTAGCTATAATTGCCATAATTAATCCTGTCTGTACTGTGCTGACAGAGAGATCTGTTCTCAACAACAAAGGGTTAAACATTTAGAAGCTGTGCTACACTAATGTATGTTAAAGTCTAAATTCACCTTTGGAGCATGTTACATGTTACACCCTTACAGTGGTGTGAAAAAGTGTTTGCCCCCTTCCTCATTTCCTGTTCCTTTGCATGTTTGTCACACTTAAGTGTTTCGGAACATCAAACCAATTTAAACAATAGTCAAGGACAACACAAGTAAACACAAAATGCAATTTGTAAATGAAGGTGTTTATTATTAAAGGTGAAAAAAAATCCAAACCATCATGGCCCTGTGTGAAAAAGTGATTGCCCCCTAAACCTAATAACTGGTTGGGCCACCCTTAGCAGCAACAACTGCAACCAAGCGTTTGCGATAACGTGCAATGAGGCTTTTACAGCGTCCTGGAGGAATTTTGGCCCACTCATCTTTGCAGAATTGTCCTAATTCAGTTACATTAGAGGGTTTTCGAGCATGAACAGCCTTTTTAAGGTCATACCACAACATCTCAATAGGATTCAGGTCAGGACTTTGGCTAGGCCACTCCAAAGTCTTCATTTTGTTTTTCTTCAGCCATTCGGTGGTGGTGTGTTTAGGATCATTGTCCTGCTGCAGAACCCAAGTTCGTTTCAGCTTGAGTACACGAACAGATGGTCGGACATTCTCCTTCAGGATCTCTTGGTAGACAGCAGAATTCATAGTTCCTTTTATCACGGCAAGTCTTCCAGGTCCTGAAGCAGCAAAACAGCCCCAGACCATCACACTACCACCACCATATTTTACTGTTGGTATAATGTTCTTTTTCTGAAATGCAGTGTTCCTTCTACGCCAGATATACTTGGACACACACCTTCCAAAGAGTTCCACTTTTGTCTCATCGGTACACAGAATGTTGTCCCAAAAGTCTTGGGGATCATCAAGATGTGTTGTGGAGAAATTGAGACAAGCTTTGATGTTCTTTTTGCTCAGCAGTGGTTTTCTCCTTGGAACTCTGCCATGCAGGCCATTTTTGCCCAGTCTTTTCCTGATGGTGGAGGCATGAACGCTGACCTTAACTGAGGCAAGTGAGGCCTGCAGTTCCTTGGACGTTGTTGTGGGGTCTTTTGTGACCTCTTAGATGAGTCGTCGCTGCGCTCTTGGGGTAATTTTGGGCGGCCGGCCACTCCTGGGAAGGTTCACCACTGTTCCATGTCTTCGCCATTTGTGGATAATGGCTCTCACTGTGGTTTGCTGGATTCCCAAAGCTTTGGAAATGGCTTTATAACCCTTTCCAGACTGATAGATCTCAATTACTTTCTTTCTCAATTGTTCCTGAATTTCTTTGGGTCTCGGCATGATGTGTAGCTTTTAAGGATCTTCTGGTGGACCTTACTGTGTCAAGCAGCTCCTATTTAAGTGATGCCTTGATTGTGAACAGGTGTGGCAATAATCAGGCCTGGGTGTGGCTAGAGAAATTGAACTCAGGTGTGGACAACCACAGTTATAGTATGTTTTAACAAGGGGGGCAATCACTTTTTCACACAGGGCCATGATGGTTTGGATTTTTTTTCACCTTTAATAATAAACACCTTCATTTACAAATTGCATTTTGTGTTTACTTGTGTTCTCCTTGACTATTGTTTAAATTGGTTTGATGTTCCGAAACACTTAAGTGTGACAAACATGCAAAGGAACAGGAAATGAGGAAGGGGGCAAACACTTTTTCACACCACTGTATATAAGGTGTAGGAAGTAACATGTTCCATCAGCACCCCCCTTCCGTTACCCACACAGCTGTGTCATTCATTCACAGGGATCTTTGAATAAAATAAACTACAAGTCCCATCTTCCACGTTGGCAGACAGACTAGTAATTTCAATGGACTATGAGCATGCTGATTAGCATACGTGTAGTCCATTCATTCTTCCTTCAACTTTGAAACAGAATGACTATACAGAGGTATGGGCAGAAAGCTGAAGGAAGAGTATGCAGAAACCTGCTGTTGCACCTGCAATCCACTGATCATGAGTTCACTGCATTGCAGGCTCCTGCAGGGAAAAATTATAATTACACCTCTTTTTTTCTTCAAAAAGATGTGGATTTATTACTTTTCCCTGAAAGGTGAACTTATCCTTTAATGAGAGGAAGCTCATCCTGTCCTAAGGCTTTCTACTCGGACAGATCACATTGAATTTGTTGAGAAATGCTTGCAGTCAGCTATGGTACCTTCTTCTAAGAAACATCAAAAAGGTAAAACATATAAAAAAAAATAGGTATGCTGTGCAAATGGGAATACATACCAGACATATAGTAAAGTTTTTACAAATGTGTTGGCAAAAGTGGAAATACATTTTAAAGGCACATAGTAAAAACTAATATCCATCATGTATGGTATATTCATGATGGATATTAGCACTGCACTAGGATACAAAAAGGTTAATGACAAGGAATCACTCTAAAAATTCAAACCTAATCAAACTGCTATTTTTTTGTCCCCTTTGGTGTTTGGATCATGAAAAAGGTTCTACATCAAATTTCCCTCTATTCTGTTGTATGGCCAGATTTACCTTGAAGAAAATATCATGCTAGGCTCAAGGGCATTAGATTTTGTCAAGGTTAATTCTGTCTGTCTCCTAAACCTCTAAGGCTCTCTGAGCTGGTAATCAACATATTTTGGGTCCTCTAACAGTGAGAGAATGTATCCATACAAAGCTGAAAAATGGCTTCATAAATTAGTGCAGGGTACATAAAAAAAATTCTAGTGATGTTTATGTTAATAATAATAATTATTATTATACAGGATTTATATAGCGCCAGCAGTTTGCGCAGCTCTTTACAACATGAGGGCAGACAGTACAGTTACAATACAATTCAATACAGGAGGAATCAGAGGACTCTGCTTATTAGAGCTTACAATCAGGGCTGAGAGGAGGGGTGGGCAGAAGGGGCAACTGCCATGGGCAGAATTTTGCACGGGGGTGACGTCACACGACTTCGGCACGTCACAGATCCGAAAGTCCGTGGCTCCAAAAGGAAGAGGGGTGAAGATGGATGTGGCCACCAGCGGGGACGGTGCAGGCTTCGTTTGCAGGTAAGTGCCACATAATGGGCTAGTATGCGATACATACTAACCCATTATCTTTTACTTTGCAGGGGAAAAAAGAGAAAGTAAAACCCATCAGGGTTTACTTCCTCTTTAATTTTGTACATTTTAAATAAAACTCATTGTGAAACATGAGAGCTTCCATTTCTGACTTTTCCTTCTGAAAATAATACTACTGGTTATCTTGCTTACCACTGGCTTAAATACTTTGAGCCTGGATCAATGTTTGAGAAAATATCAAAGCTAATAGTGCCCAGGAAAATAGCATTTTGAGACGGAGTTCAACAATAACAGCTTTGTTTTTCTCAGTACAATTTTCCTTTAGGGCTGGCTCACACTCGGATTCTTGCACACTCTGGTATGATGCGTTTTGACAGCCTATTCAGTTTAATGGACTGCAAAAAGCACCGGACCACGCAAAAAGTAGAGCTTGCACTACTTTTGAAAATGCCCTTCACCAAACTGCATGGTACTGCGGTACCAAGCCATTTAGTGCCCATACATGCACTTCATTTTCAATCTGCATTTGGGGTGCTGTTAACAATACATTGGTACCCGTATGCAGATCACAAGGGGGTCCAGGAAATGTACATAGAACACATCTTTTCTGCACCACATTCTGGTGTGAACCTGACCTTTATGCACTGTTTGGTCTAAAGCTTGCAGATTGACAACAAGCCCCATTTATATTTCCACTTATAAGCCTGATGAGAGACTAGAAATGTAAAATAATTATGAAAAAGAAAAAAAAAGAAATGTAAAATTAGTGCTCTGATAATACTAGTTGCGTTTTAGATTGTTTGATTTAGTTGCTGAACATTTTAAGCCATAGTCCTTGGTCCTACAAATGTTATATTATGTATACTCTTTGATTGACTTATATTTTGGTTCATGTTGTATTTTTTTGTTCCCATTTGTCACAAAATGAATACCTTTCAGGTAAATTGACACTAGAAAGATGTATCTGATTATACTGAGTATGTGTCTGAGAACCAAAATTAAATTCCACTCTTCTCATTTAGCACATATTTTAAAGCATGAAAAGACCACATCTATATTAGTCACAACTTTAGGGGTTCATTTGTTTTTATGAAAGTTAACAGACGCATAACATTTTGTTCCTAAGTTTGTACAATCATCTTGGTTATACAAAAGATGGGATCATAATATTGCTATATAACAAATGGCAAAGATAACAAGGTATAGTAACACAAATCGAAAGATGAGATGTCATTTTTTTTCTGTACATAAATCTATTTGCCAGAGAGTTGCTTAGCTCTACCACCATAATGAACTGATTTTCAACATGCTCTTACTGCTTGTACTGTCTATAAAACACAGCAAGACCCTCAGGAACGTCTGTCTACTGCGCCTCCACAGCCCATATATATATTTATTTACCTATTTCCCTGTATGGTAGTAGTAAACATTTGCGCAATAAACTACTTTATTATTCTTAATGCAGAGCGATGAAGCATATATTGCGCATAGCTCCTGCAGAGCTTACAGTATAAAAACAGATGTCAGGCTGTATGCCACCAAAAAAAGAACATAAAAAAAGCTTGTTATACCTTAGTGTCAATAAATCACAGAGCTGTATTATAACGGAGTGCACATTTTGTGTTTTTAAAATGAACATTAAGCTAGAAGCTTGCTTCAATCATACAAATCTGGGTATCGTATAAGAGATTTTTACTAGAATTTGAAGATGAGAAAAAAAAAAAAAGCGTAGATGCGCACAATGAAACAAGCATAAAGAACATGTCCATCTAACAATCAGCAGTTCTATGCCTTCGTTCAGTTCCATGGTTGCCAGTTTATACCTTTTATTACTGACACATCTGTTTGATACTGGTTCCAAGCTTTAGTCATTGCCTAAACTTCATTTTATCGGTCACAGAACTTGCGTAATTCATATGCATCAGTAACTAAAGAGATGAGATGGAAAATCTGCCTGTATAATCAAAAAAGCATTGGCCTTAGTTGTGTCATATTTTTGTTTTTCCTTTATATCAGTAAAGCCCAATTCTTTTTGTTTTTGATAGATCATAGTTTTTTGTGTCCTCATTTCGCTTCACTTCCAGTCCCGGTGACAGGAGATCATTGGGGCAAGAAGTGATGGGAAATCTTTCCAGAGATAACATAAAAAGTCTTTGATTTTTTTTGTCTGTGACTTCCTGTGAATGTAAATCAGTTTTTTTGTTGTCCTGATCCTATAGGATACATTCTAACTCTTTACCACTCTATTTAATTGTTTTGGCTTGAGGTAGATTTAATAATGTTTTTTTTTTTACTGAGAACTGCAAACTATATACTTAAAACAGACTGTGGGGTTGATTTACTTACAAGGGGATTTGCCTCGGAGCTTATTGAATGAGGTGAAATTCTGCTGACTTCAATCATCCAATCATGTGCAAGCAAAAACACAGTTTTTTTAAACTTTCCTTGCATAAGATTGGGTATTCTTTGTAAAGTGAAAGTTTAACTCATTCACTAGGCTCTGGGGCAAATTTATTTTGCAAAGTGAACCTTTACTTGAAAGTGAACTGAAGGACATGAACAATGGGTAAAGTCTGAAGGACAAGGCTAGGGTATAATTGGCTAAACTGAGAGGAAGCAGTAGAGTGGATTGGATCATGGCCAGACCAGTGTATTCATAAACTGTGGGAGAGCTGCTAGGAGGCTGAACTAAACTGTGACAGTATAAGGTAGATCTTCATCTGAGGTTTCTAAGCAGACTTAGACAAGGGGTGGGCAGGAGAGGCAGTTGCCGCGGGCGCAGTGAAGCAAAGGGGCAAAAAATAGATGCAGGGTGGTACACCTATTCTACAGCATGTATTAATAGTGGGTTAAGGGGGCGCAACTCTGCATCCTTGCCTTGGGCACTGGATGACCCTGTCTCGGTACTGTTTATAAGTATTACTAAATTTCATGAGGGGAACAAGTGAAGATGGGATAGGCCTTCTTATTTAAACATGCAGCACAAAACCATTGCTAAGCAGAAATAAATATATGTTTAATTTAGTAAATTAATGTATAATGTTATCTAATATGCATGCTTTCTCTTTTTAGAAATCCATTTGGATGGGGGAAAAGAAATTGTTATCTGTCAGGATGATTTGGAAGGTATCTTATCCATTTTTCTATCAAATTATGATAGTAGTTTTTTTTTTTAAGTAAATCTTCAAATTTCTTTGATAAAATAGAATCTACATATGTAAATTGTATTTACCATTGGCAGTAGCATAATGCAATACTGATTATGTATAAGTACTTTGGCATATAGAAGAGTTCAAACAATTCTTGAATGTCCTGGCTCAGTTGGTAATTTTACTGTTTTGCAATTAAATCCCTTTTTAGATTTTAATACTAAGGAGTTCAGCATTTAAAATGATGGATGCCAATATTTTATAGTGCTATTTCCTAGCTGATGCTTTTAAAGGCTATTTCTGATTTATTTACATGCCAGTGTGTTTTTTTTTTTGCATTGTTTAGCTTGACTGTTTTAGAAATTACAACTTTTTCTCTCACTTGCAACATTTTGCTTTGCTATTGATATTGACTTTAATAATATAAATATATAAACACACACACACACATATATATATATATATATATATATATATATATATATATATATATATATATATTTATCTGAAAGAGAAACATACAAATTAAAAGGTAAGCTTAGGGGTATGTATAAATAACAGTTGTACAGAGTGGTGATCTTGAGTTTTATTTAATTTCTTCATTGTATCATGTAACAGTGAATAAAAATGAGAAATAACATCAGTGTTCACAAATAATTTGCCTGTTTACTAAGTATGGCTTTTTATTAGGTGATGTAAAAATTCCTGGGTCTCCCACTAATGTCCAGGCTTTGGAAACCAGCAAAACCTATGTTGTGCTCAGTTGGGAACCACCAGTTCCTCGTGGTAGAGATCCACTTGTCTATTACATTGAAAAGGTAAAGAGCGGATGGTCAATTATTTTTCTTTAGTCTTATCCGTAAGTACCTCTTGACAAGGATCAGAGAAAATGTGTAATGTGTTATAAAAGACATCATTAACTCAGTGTAATTTTAGCTACTTGAGGATGGAAAATGTGAACTCTTTACTTTTGTGTCGTTTGAAGTTTACGTAGGGCAGAGGATTCATTTCACTTTGAAGTATGACAAGCTGAAAACGCGTGGAAGTGAAAAAGTCATATAATGTCTGTGTAGAAGATTACTCTTTGGTTGACATAAACTTTAATTACCAGTGAAACCTTTCCAGTATAGTCAAAAACATTCCCAAGAAACAGTGAAATCAAAAGTTCTAATAATATCACATGTGAAGATATGGCCATCACTGTCAACAGTAGTCATTAATGTGAAAAATGTGTGGCCTTGTCATCAACGCACCACACAATTTTAATCTGATCTTTATGCATGTATTAAACAAAAAAAATGAACGCAGTTATGTAACAATAAGTAAAAGTACTGTAAAATTTAACTGGTGCAATAACTAAAATCGTCCTTTATATCAACCTATTGTAATCCCCTGTACAATAGTACATAGACACAGAGAGGAGGGGAAGCAAAAGGAACCCATTAGATATGCTGCACGCACATTTGTTGTCATTGCTGACAAGAGGGGAGAGCAGAGTAATGAGCCCATTATAGTGCTGCTGCCCCATTCACTGTCTAATCACTGGTTGGTGGCAGAAGGTAGGCAAGCTCTATTGCATAAGTCTAGTATAGAAAAGTCAGGTTACCAGCATAGCTAAGCTGTCTGGTAGGGCTGTTTAAATCTCAGAACTGAATATACAGAAATTCCAATACTGTGCAAGTAAAACAGTTCACATATATGTTTTTTAAATGTGTATTTAAGTTTAACTTTATTTGTTCTCTGTGGTCACCTAAGAAGCATGATTTAGGTTTCCTTGCAACTCCCATTTATCCTATCATTATTCCAAACCTCCCAACTTTCTGAGATAGGAATGAGGGATACCTATTAACAAAAGTATGTAGGCCTAGGACACAGGATTTATATATCGCCAACAGTTTTCACAGCGTTTTACAACTTGAGGACAGACAGTACAGTTACAATACAATTCAATACAGGAGGAATCAGAGGGCCCTGCTCGTTAGAGCTTACAATCTAGGAATTTGCTCCACGTATACTGCTCCAGGAACCCTTTTTCATGTGTGAAATATGTATTTGCAAAAACAAAGATTGTATATAGATAGTTAAAAAGATATCAAACAACAGTTTAAAATTGTATGAACTTCAAAGTATCCGAAATCAAACATGAAACCTCAAGTTTAAATAGCCCATCCCTTGGCCATATCTGAGAAATGGCATCCCATATGGTTCTATGGAGCTATCTCTAAAGCCCCATACACACGGTCGGATTTTCCGATGGATTCTGTCCCATCGGACAATGTTGTCGGAAATTCCGACCGTGTGTAGGCACCATCGGACATTTTCCATCGGATTGTCCGACGGACAAAGTTGTATCTCCTGCTCTAAAAATTTTCCGACAACAAAGTCCGATCACACCAATTCCGATCGTGTGTAGCGAATTCCGACGGACAAAGTGCCACGCATGCTCAGATCACATTACAAGACAAAAGCTATTGGCTACTAGCCTCTACGTAGTCCCGTCGTAGGCAACAAACGTCACCACATTCAGAATGATCGGATTTTCCGACAACTTTGTCCGACCGTGTGTATGCAACACCAGTGTCGGACTAAATCCGTCGGAAAAAATCCGATGGATTTTGTGGTCGGATTTTCCGACCGTGTGTATGGGGCATAATAGAGGAAAGGCTTATGGCACTGGCAGGGGAATAAAGCTTATTGCTAAGGTCCTAAGATATTTGCTGGGCCACAGGTATTTTTGCATATACCAAATGGATAATTGTACTTTTCCTGAAAGTATTATTATTATAATTATCATTATTATTATTAAGTATTATCATTTTGCATTTAAACCTATGAATACAATCCTTACCAATGGGCAAGGGATAAAAAAACTTGCTTGGTCTCTAGTGGAAATCATACAATGACAATGGCGTATTACTTTTAATATTCATACAAGACTATTTCTTGAATGGGGAAAGGTTTTTCACTATGCACTAATTAAAATCTTGATTTTTTTTTTTCTTATAGACGATGGTTGGTAGTGGAAGTTGGCAGAGGGTCAATTCTGAGATCCCAGTACGATCACCTCGCTATGCAGTATTTGATTTGGTGGAAGGAAAGTCTTATAATTTCAGAGTTATTGCAGTCAATAAGCATGGTGTCAGTGAACCTTCTGAAGTAACACCACCAATACAGGCACAGGAGCGTCTGGGTAATCCATATTTTGTAATACTTTATTTGAATAAGTGTTGTAAATTTACTATACAGTACATTGCTTTCTTTAGTATACTCTTTAGTATACTTATCTGATCCTATAAAACCACTGAGCTATAATTAAGATTATATTTAGTATGTAGTTCTTGCTAGTAAAAGTTAGGTTTATTGTACTTGTTTACTGATTTATATGCCTGTTTTTATGTGCTTGCATTCTCTTATTTTAGAGTTATATGCTGATGTATTTTTTTCTTTCTTCTTTAAAGCTGTGCCATCTGCTCCTGGTCGTATATTGGCATCTAGAAACACCAGAACATCAGTTGTCGTACAGTTTGATAGAGCTAAAGTAGAGGAAGAATTAATTGGATACTATATAGATAAATCTGTTGTGGGGTCTAACCACTGGGAACACTGCAACCACAAACCCATTAAGTATACCAGGTGTGAATTTTTTTTCAAAATATATATAAGCTTTTTAGACACTAGGTTTTGTGACAAATGATACTTGACTTTCAAACGATGTGTATTCTTATTTGGCTTGTTTTTAGAGCAGGAGACAAAGTAAAGACTCATCTCAGTTGTCATAGCCTCTCAAAATACAGTAAGATGCTTGTGTGCTGTATTTCAGTTATTTACCACCTTCACCAACATCAATCCATATAGTCCTTATTATTCATTTTAGTGTTTTTGTTATGGATGACATTCTATACAATCTAAGCATTGTTAACACTTCCAGTCATGCATATTGAAAATACATACTCATGAACATACAATGCACAGTTAAGGGGTTAACATTATTCGAGATGTTTTTAAAGATGCATAAGCAATCACTCTAGGAGAGCTGCGGCATATCATATTAAGGTTTTGCCACATGATCTTACTGCCAGGCTTCAAATTTTGTTTTGGTCATGCTGTAGATGTAGTGCAGTGGATTAGATAGCCTTACATACAGTGGGTATAGAAAAGAACCCCCCCCCACCTTTAAAATAATCACATTTTGTTGCTTTGCAGCCTGGAATGAAGACAGACACAGTTTTTGTTTTAGCTAGCTGTAATTACGACTGCAATTTATAATATCCAAGTCAAAGATATAACATCTACATGTCAGAAAAAATAACAAAACTCAAAAACAGAATCACTGAGTTTGAAAAAAAGGTCACCCCCCCCCCGTTTTTTAAAAAAAAATTTGCATTGATACATGTATCAGTATTTTATTGAAACACCTTTTGCATTAATTACAGCCTTTAGTCTGTTGGAATATATCTCTACTAACTTTTGCACATCTATACTTTGCAATATTTGTCCACTCCTCTCTGCAGAACTGCCCAAGTTCAGGTATATTTGTTGGTGACATATTTGACAGACATATTGTTTGGTGTTCAGGCCAAATAATTAAATTTTAGTCGCATCTGACCATAACACCTTTTTTCATGTGGCCTCAGAATCTTCAAGGTGCATTTAATGTGGAGATGCACCCCAAAATACATTTTTTCTGCTTCTCCCGAGTATGGAGATACCACATGTGTGGGACTTTTTGGGAGCCTAGCCGCGCACGGGGCCCCGAAACCCAATCAACGCCTTCAGGGTTTCTAAGGGTGCAAATTTTTGATTTCACTCCTCACTACCTATCAAAGTTTTGAAGGCCATAAAATGCCAAAATAGCACAAAACCCCCCCAAATGACCCCATTTTGGAAAGTAGACACCCCAAGCTATTTGCTGAGAGGCATGTTGAGTACATGGAATATTTTACATTTTGCCACAAGTTGCGGGAATATTACAAACTTTTTTTTTTTTGCCCAAAGTTGTCACTAAATGATATATTGCCCACACATGCCATGGGCATATGTGGAATTACACCCCAAAATACATTCTGCTGCTTCTCCTGAGTACGGGGATACCACATGTGTGGGACTTTTTGGGAGCCTATCTGCATACGGGACCCCGAAAACCAAGCACCGCTTTCAGGATTTCTAAGGGCATAAATTTTTGATTTCACTCCTCACTACCTATCACTACCTATCACAGTTTTGAAGACCATAAAATGCCAAGATGGCACAAAACCCCCCCAAATGACCCATTTTGGAAAGTAGACACCCCAAGCTATTTGCTGAGAGGCATGTTGAGCCCGTTGAATATTTTTTTTTTTTAGTCCCAAGTGATTGAATAAAGACAAAAAAAAATAAATAAAAAAAATTTATTCAAAAAGTTGTCACTAAATGATATATTGCTCACACATGCCATGGTTATATGTGGAATTGCACCCCAAATACATTTTGCTGCTTCTCCTGAGTATGGGGATACCACATGTGTGGGACTTTTTGGGAGCCTAGCCGCGTACGGGGCCCCGAAACCCAAGCACCGCCTTCAGGATTTCTAAGGGTGCAAATTTTTGATTTCACTCCTCACTACCTATCACAGTTTCGAAGGCCATAAAAATGCCAAAATAGCACAAAAACCCCCCCAAATGACCCCATTTTGGAAAGTAGACACCCCAAGCTATTTGTTGAGAGGCATGGTGAGTATTTTACAGCTCTCATGTGTTTTTGAAAATGAAGAAAGTAAAGAAAAAAATATTTTTTTTTTCTTTTTTCAATTTTCAAACCATTGTGACAAAAAGCGAGATCTGCAAAATACTCACCATACCTCTCAGCAAATAGCTTGGGGTGTCTACTTTCCAAAATGGGGTCATTTGGGGGTGGTTTGTGCCATCTGGGCATTCCATGGCCTCCGAAACTGTGATTGGCAGTGAGGAGTGAAATAAAAAAATTACACCCTTAGAAAGCCTGAAAGCGGTGCTTGGATTTTGGGGTCCCGTACGCGGCTAGGCTCCCAAAAAGTCCCACACATGTGGTATCCCCGTACTCAGGAGAAGCAACAGAATGTATTTTGGGGTGTATCTCCACATATGCCCATGGAATGTTTGAGCAATATATCATTTAGTGACAACTTTTTGTAAAAAAAAAAAATATTATTTTTTTTTTTTTCATTATTCAATCTCTTGGGACAAAAAAACAAAATATTTAATGGGCTCAACTTTGCTCTCAGCAAATAGCTTGGGGTGTCTACTTTCCAAAATGGGGTCATTTGGGGGGGGGTTTGAACTGTCCTGGCATTTTATGCACAACATTTAGAAGCCTATGTCACACGTCACCCACTCTTCTAACCACTTGAAGATAAAGCCCTTTCTGACACTTTTTGTTTACATGAAAACATATTTTTTTTTTGCAAGAAAATTACGTTGAACCCCCAAACTATATATATATTGTTAAAGCAAAGGCCCTACAGATTAAAATGGTGGGTGTTGCATTTTTTTTTTCCACACAGTATTTGCGCAGCGATTTTTCAAACGCATTTTTTGTGGAAAAAATACACTTTTTTTTTATTTTAATGCACTTAAACACACTATATTGCTCAAATTTTTGATGAAATAAAAAATATGATCTAAGGCCGAGTACATGGATACCAAACACGACATGCTTTAAAATTGCGCACAAACACGCAGTGGCTACAAACTACATACATTTTTAAAAGCCTTTAAAAAGCCTTTACAGGTTACCACATTAGATTCACGGCCCTCGATCTGACCTTCGCGGTGATACCTCACATGCATGGTGCAATTGCTGTTTACATATGACGCCAGACCAACGCTTGTGTTCGCCTTTGCGCAAGAGAAGGGGGGGCAGGGTGCTTTTTTTTTTTTTTTTTTTAGTTTTTCTTTTTATTTAGCTTTTTTATTTTATTTTTAAACTGTTCCTTCCATTTTTTTTTTCTTAGTTGTCATTTTTATTGTTATCGCAGGGAATGTAAATATCCCCTATGATAGCAATAGGCAGTGACAGGTACTCTTTTTTTGAAAAAATTGGGGTCTATTAGACCCTAGATCTTTCCTCTGCCCTCAAAGCATCTGACCACACCAAGATCGGTGTGATAAAATGCTTTCCCAATTTCCCAATGGCGCGGTGGGTATGCCCACCATTAGAATACCTCCCTTCATCCACCCACTTCTAATGATGGGCATACATGCACCATTTATATATGCCGAAGCATGAGGGCATCCTCCCGCAAAAAAAGTTATGCCACGTACACATGGTCGGACTTTTTTTCGACCGTTACCGATGTACGTGGCATTAGGAGCAAAATCGCTCCTCCGCCCTCTGCTGCCCCCATGCTTCGGCATATATGCTCTTTTTTTTAACTGTGGTGGTGAAATCACCTCCTACAGCGTTGGAGTCGTGGCTTTATGTATCGTGGGAGCAAACGCTGTTGCTGTCAAGATAAATAAATCCACGCTGCAACTGAATGGCGTACCTGCTAAGCAAATAATGGTTAACATTAAAACAAAGTAACATTAGAGTATAACAGTAAGACCTTACCATACCATACCTGCAAAGCAAATACCAAAAAAAAAAAAACATAGTAAAAAAATAAAACATTTTGTTAACGCAACCGGTGCCTAAAATATATATATGCCGAAGCATGGGGGCATCCTCCCGCAAAAAAGTTATGCCACGTACACATGGTCGGACTTTTTTCGACCGTATGTACGTGGCATTAGGAGCAAAATCGCTCCTCCGCCCTCTGCTGCCCCCATGCTTCGGCATATATGCTCTTTTTTTAACTGTGGTGGTGAAATCACCTCCTACAGCGTTGGAGTCGCGGCTTTATGTATCGTGGAGCAAACGCTGTTGCTGTCAAGATAAATAAATCCACGCTGCAACTGAATGGCGTACCTGCTAAGCAAATAATGGTTAACATTAAAACAAAGTAACATTAGAGTATAACAGTAAGACCTTACCATACCATACCTGCAAAGCAAATACCAAAAAAAAAACATAGTAAAAAATAAAACATTTTGTTAACGCAACCGGTGCCTAAAATATATATATGCCGAAGCATGGGGGCATCCTCCCGCAAAAAAGTTATGCCACGTACACATGGTCGGACTTTTTTCGACCGTATGTACGTGGCATTAGGAGCAAAATCGCTCCTCCGCCCTCTGCTGCCCCCATGCTTCGGCATATATGCTCTTTTTTTTAACTGTGGTGGTGAAATCACCTCCTACAGTGTTAGAGTCGCGGCTTTATGTATCGTGGGAGCAAACGCTGTTGCTGTCAAGATAAATAAATCCGCGCTGCAACTGAATGGCGCACCTGAAAACAAAAAAATGGTTAACAATAAAACATACCTGAAAAGCAAGCATGATAAAACATAATAAAACATTGCAGAATAGAATAGAGTAAAAAAGAGCAACAATAGAGAGAGAACAATAAAACGACAACTATTTTTGGTTTTTTATTTTATATTTTTTGGGGGTTTTTTTTTTTTTTTGTACTTTTTATTTTTATTTTTATTTTTTACACTTTTTTTTTAAACTATAACTATAATTTAACTGTAACGGTCGGTCTCAAATTAAAGGAACTTATTCGTCAACGCAGACAACTTGATTGGGCGTAAACAAGGCTGCAAAACATTGGTTGAAGTGGTTTATGAGGGGCCCGAATTTTGTAGAGCCGATCAAATTCAGGGTCTCCACGAGGACGACAAAGTTCATTGTCACTGAAGTGCATGAACCGCAAAATCATCTCGTATCGTGCCCTGGACATGGAGGCAGAGAACACGGGCATTTGGTGGTGCGGTGAGGTGGACCAATAAGACCTCAGAGTCGGGAATTTGTGTATGCCCATGTTGAGGGAAAGGCCCAGAAAGGTCTTAAATTCGGAAACCGTAATTGGTTTCCAATCTCTGGCAAGGGAAGGCACTTGGGGATTAGCGGCGATGTATTGACCAGCGTATATATTACTTTGGTCCACAATAGATCTATAGAGATCTTCGTGAAAAAACAGCGAATAAAAATCGGATGGTCTGAACAGTGATCGATCGATCGATACTGCACTTGGGTGGGCTGGGCTGGGCTGGGCGGAGGGGGAAAACGCAGGTGCTAGCAGGTATCTGGGCTGATCCCGCTAACAATGCGTTTTTTGGAACCCTAAACTGCTGGGACGCTAGTATAGATCTGATCAGATCAGATATTGATCTGTTCAGATACTATACCACTAAGGGAGGTGTATGCGGTACTGGCACTAACCTGACCTTATTTGACCCTAAACCGATAGTTGGGTAATAAATGGCGGGTGCCCTGACAGTATAAAAAAAACAAACTAACTAACCAGCGTCACCCGTAACAGTTATACGGTGATCACTGGTGAAAGGGTTAAAACAATACAGCTCACCATCTAAATAAAATCATTCCTACAGTAAAGCATGGAGGTGGTAATATGCAGTTATGGGGATGTTTCTCTGCAGCAGGGACTGAGGCACTTGTCAGGATACAAGTAAAATGAATGGAGCAAAATACTATCAAATTCTTGAGGACAATCTGCTGCCCTCTGCCAGAAAGTTGTCAATGGGAAGGAGGTTTACCTTCCGACATGACAACGACCCAAAGCACACAGCAAAAATGACCACACAGTGTTTTGAAGGAGAAAAGGGTGAATGTCCTTGCATGGCTTAGTCAGAGCCCAGACTTAAACCCCGTTAAAAAAAAGGTGGAATGACTTGAAAACTGCAGTCCACAAACGGTCACCATCAAATTTAACTGAACTGAACAAGAGTGGACACATATTGAAAAGTCTAGATGTGCAAAGTTAGTAGAGACATATCCCAACAGACTAAAGGCTGTAATTAAAGCTAAATGTGGTCCAACAAAATACTGACACAAGGGGTGGTGATCCTATTTTTAACTTAGTGATTCTGTTTTTGATTTTTTTTTTCTGACATGTTGGTGTTATATCTTTCACTTGGATGTTATATGTTGCACTAGGAAATACAAATATAACAAAAACTGTTTCTGTCTTCAATTCAGGCTGCAAAACAGCAACAATGTGATTATTTTAAAGGGGGTAATTATTTTCTATACCCCCTTTATATAACCCACTGTATATACATCAATAAACATTTGTAGATGTATAATACACAGACAGTAGCAGACACAGCTCGGCTTCTATGAGTTATCTGGTCTTTATGAGTTTAGCGAGCCTTTAGTCTGCATGCATAAAATATAGATTCAGCAACACCAGATTTCCTTTTAAATTACTATGTTGCAAGTGATTTGTTGACAGTTGCTTAATTTGAAATCCGTTCACATCAAGCTGAAAATGATGTGAGTTGCAGAGGGGTGGACAGTCAACTGACCTGTAAACCCTTTATAATACAGCAATGTGTATCAAACAGCAGTACCAAGTGGGAAGATGTGTTTGCTAAAGACACATCTTTCAGTCCTTTGCATTTTAGGTCTTTCAGGGTTGTGTTCTATTTCTAGTGCTGTTCATTATGTAAATGGAGTTGATACCAAGACATACATTTAGACGAAAGAGTGCACATTGTAAATGCTAGATTTGGCACATATTACTTTACAAATGATGTTATTCTTTTGACCCATCTACCTAGTGGCTCCAAATCACCACAGTAAAATGTTGTGAATAACTATTTTTGATTGTAAATCAGAGACCAGGGTACAAAATTAGTAGAACTCCCAATATATATAACAACCGTAAAAAGGCTGTATAAACAGAATTGAGCAGCATATACTGTATATATATATATATATATATATATATATATATATATATATATATATATATATTATTTTACTGTATGATTTTGCTGTAGCTTGAAATGCATCTTTTATTTTCTGTTTAAAAGTAACCTCAAGTCAAGTAGATAAAAACTCACTAAAAACAGATATATGTAAATTGTATTACCTTTCAAGTAAAGTGTTATTGTGTGTAGCCAGTTCTCCAATCTCGGCACTCCTGCATGACAAGGTAACCAAGTCCTGGACCTCCAAGGCAGTAACATCATGCCTCGGTAAAGGACAACCTAAACCTGTTGATAAAACTATACAGGAGCAGAAGTACTACAGGCGGTCCCCTAGTTACAAACCTCCAACTTACAAACCACTCCTACTTACAAATGGAGGGAGACAACAGGAAGTGAGAGGAAATCTACCCCTAGGAAGGGAAATTCACTCCTGTAAGAGTTATTATGGGAAAAAGGTACCTCTACTGAAGCTTTATCACCAAGGCTTGTTTCCACAATAACCCAACATTTTCAAAATCCAATTGTCATTGGGACAGAAAGTGAGGTGAAATCTTCTGAACAGGGGCACAGGCAGCAAAACCAATGTTACAGGGTGATAACCCTTCCCTATGCTATCCAAAAAGCTTAAACATTTTTTTTTGTCTGGAGCTACACTTAAAAAATGTACCTGTTCCGACTTACAAACAAATTCAACTTAAAAACAAACCTACAGACCCTATCTTGTTTGTAACCCGGGGACCGCCTGTATTACTATTGTCAACATGTTCGCTCTCAGAACATATGCCCCCAATGAGTCTGTTTAGCTTTTAGTGCAGACATCTTACATCTCCCAGAGTGCTGCTATAAAGAAAATGAAAGCCCATGGGAAAAAGCCCATTTGTAAAAAAAAAATATTTTACACTGGAAGCATTAAAAAAAAAAAAAAAAAAAATATATATATATATATATATATACAGTATCTCACAAAAGTGAGTACACCCCTAGCATTTTTGCAAATATTTTATTATATCTTTTCATGTGACAACACTGAAGAAATTCCACTTTGCTACAACGTAAAGTAGTGAGTGTACAGCTTGTATAACAGTGGGAATTTGCTGTTCCCTCAAAATAACTCAAAACAGCCATTAATGACTAAACCGCTAGGAACAAAAGTAAGTATATCCCAAATTGGGCCCAATTAGCCATTTTCCCTCCCCAGTGTCATGTGACCCATTAGTGTTACAAGGTTTCAGGTGTGAATGGGGAGTAGGTGTGTTAAATTTGGTGTTATCGCTCTCGCTCTTTCATACTGGTCACTGAAAGTTCAACCTGGCACCTCATGGCAAAGAACTCTCTGAGGATCTGAATAAAATAATTGTTGCTCTACATAAAGATGACCTAGGCTATAAGAAGATTACCAAGACCCTGAAACTGAGCTGCAGCATGGTGGCCAAGACCATACAGCGGTTTAACAGGACAGGTTCCACTCAGAACAGGCCTCGCCATGGTTGACCAAAGAAGTTGAGTGCACGTGCTCAGTGTCATATCCAGAGGTTGTCTTTGGAAAAAAAGACATATGAGTGCTGCCAGCATTGCTGCAGAGGTTGAAGGGGTGGGGAGTCAGCCTGTCAGTGCTCAAACCATACACTGCACACTGCATCAAATTGGTCTGCATGGCTGTCCTCCCAGAAGGAAGCCTCATCTAAAGATGATGCACAAGAAAGCCCGCAAATAGTTTGTGAAAACAAGCAGACTAAGGACATGGATTCCTAGAACCATGTCCTGTGGTCTGATGAGACCAAGATAAACTTATTTGGTTCAGATGGTGTCAAGCGTGTGTGGCGGCAACCAGGTGAGGAGTACAAAGACAAGTGTGTCTTGCCTACAGTCAAGAATGGTGGTAGGAGTGTCATGGTCTGGGGCTGCATGAGTGCTGTCGGCACTGGGAGCTACAGTTCACTGAGGGAACCATGAATGCCAACATGTACTGAGACATACTGAAGCAGAGCATGATCCCCTCCCTTCGGAGACTGGGCCGCAGGGCAGCATTCCAACATGATAGCGACCCCAAACACACCTCCAAGACGACCACTGCCTTGCCAAATAAGCTAAGGTTAAAGGTGATGGACTGGCCAAGCATGTCTCCAGACCTAAACCCTATTGACCATCTGTGGGGCTGTCAGGGCTGGGCTCAGTCCTTCCTTCTCTGAGCTGCCCGCTCAACTGTTGGCTAATTGCCAGCTCCTATCTCTCCACAGTGACTCACCTGTTGATGATATCCTGCTTGTCAGTCCTGCCTACTTAAGCTGTCCAGCCTAGATGATCTCTGCCTTCGCCTCTGTCACATCTCTAGAGACGCTCTCCTGTGTTCCTGTTAAAGACTTGCTTGGCTGACATTCCTTCTGGCTCCAGATCCTGCTTGCTGTTCTTCTATGCTCATCTCTGGCTCCCTGACGTTTTGGCTTGTCTGACTATCCGTTCCGGTTCCTGAACTATGGCTATGTTTTGACTATGTTTACTCTGTTTACCTTTTTTATTATTATTAAACAAGTGAGATTTAACTGTACTTCTGTCTCAGTATGATTCATGGTTTCTGACAGGGGCATCCTCAAACGGAAGGTGGAGGGGCGCAAGGTCTCTAACTTCCACCAGCTCCATGATGTCGTCATAGAGGAGTGGAAGAGGACAGGCAACCTGTGAAGCTCTGGTGAACTCCATGCCCAAGAGGGTTAAGGCAGTGCTGGAAAATAATGGTGGCCCCACAAAATATTGACACTTTGGGCCCAATTTGGACTTTTTCACTTAGGGGTGTACTCACATTTGTTGCCAGCGGTTTAGACATTAATGATGTGTTGAGTTATTTTGAGGGGACAGCAAATTTACACTGTTATACAAGCTGTACACTCACTACTTTACATTGTAGCAAAGTGTAATTTCTTCAGTGTTGTCAGATGGAAAGATATAAAATATTTACCAAAAGGCGAGGGGTGCAATCACTTTTGTGAAATACTGTATGTTTGTAAAAAAGGGAAAATCTATCTTACTCTAATATGACATACATTTATTTTCATGTAAATGCAATGGTAGAACATAAACACCTCTAGATTAAATGGAAGACTAAATTGAAACTTCCATTGCTGATTAATATTTAAAGTGGAACTTCACCCAAGGGGAAGTTATGCTTTATGCCCTACCCCCTTCTACTTTTGCCTTTTACTTTTTTTTGGGGTGGGGGCTGAGTTTTACAGATATCTGCTCCCACTTCCAGTTGTATCATTGCAGTGATTCAACTGGAAGTTCCCTTCCCCTCTCTGTCCGCAACTTTCTCGGACATGGCATAGGTCCCAGATTGCTGCAGGACCATTCACAAAGCACAGCACGGCTCGCACATGCCCAGTGGGAATGCGGCTGTTAAGCCACAAGGAATCACAGAAAGTTTCCACAGTAAACCAAAGACTGGAATAGAACTGGCCCAGGGGAGGATGGCTCTGGATTCCTTTACAGGCCTTTTTGTGACTGCTGACTTTTATCTTTTTCAAACAGACTGAAGCTCCTCTTTAAAGTGTATTCTTCTGCTTCATCCTTTCTTTAATACTATTTGCTAGCCTAGAACAAGTATTCTGATTGGGAGTCCTAAACAACAAATTAAATTTTGACACAAACAAATGCTAATGCGCCATCCACATAAGTTAGCATCTACCCCCTCTATAAATATGAATATACACTTGTGTAACATAGGTGGTTCATAAAATGTTCATAAGGAGTTCATAAAAAAATCCCATAGGAAGGATGTTGTACTTCAGTAGGCAGTTCCACTGGACCCCGGAGCAAATCTCAGAAATTACAAAAATGAACACAAGGGGGTGCCAGCTAAGTGCAGCATCAATGGTTTTATTATGATCAAAAAGTCAAATGCAAACTCTGAGAAATATAAAATCAAAGAGCTGGCTGCAGATAAGCTCTTTGATTTTATATTTCTGTAAGTTTACATTTGATTTTAATTGCAATAAACCTATAGATGATGCACTTAGCTGGTGCCCCTTGTGTTCCTTTTTGAGTGGGAGTCCTTACCTCACTAGCTGTATACTTGTCCTTGTTAGTAAAGCCATGAAGAGGATGACAGCCATACATCCTGCACATTTAATACCAAGGCAGCAATGACACTGTGCTAATGCTATTTACCCTGTATCCCTTTAAAAACCCGCAATCACTTTTTTTTAACTGTCATTTGGTATATTATGTCTGTCAGACTGAGCATATTTATTCATCACCTTCAGGGGGAAAGTGTACAAATCAATGAACATGTAATAACATTGACCAATTTCCTTCCTTAGGTTTCTTGTGCATGGTTTAACATTTGGAGAAAAGTACATTTTCCGTGTAAAGGCAGTAAATGCAGTCGGTGTCAGTGAGAATTCTCAGGAATCAGAGGCAATAACCGTTAAAGCTGCCCTTAGTAAGTATCGAGTGACGTGCTTCTGTCTGTTAAGATATTAATGTTATTTTCATAAGCAGTTTTCCAATCTCACCCGACCAGCTAACTAAGCAGTAATAAGAAAAAAAAGCTCAGAAGCAAAATGCAAATGTTGCTTGTAAATAGATCACTATATCAAAAAGAAAACTGAAAGAGTTACTAGCAACGTTTATAACAATGGGTTCAGATCAAAAAGTGTTTTGAGTTTTAACTGGGCTAATTTTTATCTTAGTAAAGTTTTCTAATGAAATTGTTTAATTAACAAACATAACTCTCTAATAAGTGTGCAGGTGTTATTTCTGGCATGAAAACAGTAATTTGATTATCTTAAGCCTTTATTTCTCATGCATCAGTATTTTTATAATGGATCATCATTTTATCTCTACCACAAAGGCTCTGTGTTCTGCTTTCCCCAATTAATATCTCGTAGATTAATTGCTGAAGATTAGCTGACTCACAATTAATTGCAGTCAGAAATTAGAAGTACTTCAAAAAGTTAAAACCTGTGTAATTGGTTTTGTGAATTGTTTTTACATACAACCCCCGACATAAAATAATAATATAAAGAACATGCAATGCATTGAAGTGATCAACAGGATTTTCCATGGTAAAATTAGAAAATAATATTGTGTGCTGTAAGTTTTTAGTGTATTTGCCTTTTTATATGTACTATATAGATATTGGGACATTTGATATTTCTGTGCAGAATATTTATTTCTGTTAATTGGTTAGTTACTTAAAAGAGGCAGGAAGTGATTACTAGACAGGAAGTTGGCTGTCCCAGTTGTGCATTTATTGAAAACTTGCCATGGTAGAAATATTCAGGCCGTCATTGGTAACCAGTGGTGGCTGGTGCTCAATATTTTTGGGGGGGGGGGGGCGGCAAACTAACACCACCCCAAATCCTCCACGTGAGACGGCGGTGACGATCACCACCACCCCCCCATGGGAGACAGATGGTGGTGATTCTCCACCCCCCCCACGGGAATGTCAATGTGCCAATCAGATGCCTTACTATTATGGAGGCAGGGGGAAAGAAGAGATTCTCACACAGAGAGACATTCTCCTCCCCGGCTGAAGAGGAACAGGAAGTGTGTCCTGAGACACGATTGGTCCGGGAGTCCTAAGACTCCCGGGCCCATGGGGGCTTCCTGATTGGCCGGGAGGAGAACGAGGAAGACAATAGCGAATAGTAATTCGCTATTGCCACACACGTGGGTGGGCTCAGGGGGTGCCGTGCTCTGCGCCCCGAGCCCACACTTTTTTAAGGCTCTAATCATGTGCTTAAAAAAAAAAAAAAAAACCTACAGGGAACAGGGTTTGGTGTAAGAACCATTACATCACATGCCTGATGAAGGGGTCCTGCGTGACTCCGAAACATTGCACTCTCGTGTTTGTGATGTGATCAAGCTTGAATAGAAAAATGTTTGGACTTATGATCCGTGGTGTGCTGGCAAATATATTCATGGTGTAAGAATCGCAACACACAGCAGGGGATCAGATATTAGATACAGCCAGTATTGTGGGAGATGCTGAAAATATTTGCAGGGAGGCTTTCGTTTCAGATTTTAACAGGGTTAATTTAACTAACAACTAATATTACAGTATAGTACTGCCAAGGCATCCTTAGTTTTTGTTTTATGACAGGTTTTCTTTAAAAATATCACTCTGCACTATAGATATTAGGTTTTATTATCATCTGTTTCAATAAAAACTTGAATTTACGACTTGTTTACCCATTATTTTTTTATAAATATATAGGGTGAGGGAGAGGGGGATGAGAGAGAGGGGCCGAGAAAGAGGGTGGTTGAGAGAGAGAGGGGGCGAGGAAGAGAAGGGGGGTGAGAGAGAGAGGGGCGAGGAAGAGAAGGGGGGCGAAAGAGAGAGGGGGCGAGGAAGAGAAGGGGGTGAGAGAGAGGGGGCGAGGAAGAGAAGGGGGTGAGAGAGAGGGGGCGAGGAAGAGAGGGGGGTTAGAGAGAGAGATTATACCTGCATTCACCAATTATGACCTCAGACTGGTCTCCCCTAGGCTCAAACAGCCAGGATCTAGCGCTACTGTGTTCTTTATAATTAAATCTGCCACCTCCATGGAGGGGTGTGGTGGTGCAGACACAGCATGGATGGGGTGGGAGATGGAGCAGATTTAGCGTCCTGTTCATATAGCACACTGTGCCGGACACTGCTGATTGTGTGTCTCAATATCTCACTCAAAGGATTCCTGTGAGTATGATATTACAGGATCGGCACAGCACAGTGCACCTGCCCCCAGCTCACAAGCAGAAATGCCCATGGGGTCAATGACAGGTAGATGATGCAGCGCGCATCGCTCCTGATGAACTAGGATGGATTACTCTGGATGGATGACACTGCACATGGGGTGCTTAGGGTGTGCCCAGGCACACCCGGCACACCCCAGCACACGCCTATGGTCAAAGCTTATTTGAACAAGCTGTAGTTAGAAGCTGATTGGCTTCCATGCAAAGCTGCACACGATTTTTCACTCTCCAGTTTTAGTAAATCAACCCCACTGTAGGTTCTGTATGTAGTAAAGTGACATATTCTGCTATTCTTACATGTTCTGATATATTCTGCATTTTCTTTCAATTTCATTGTTTTAGGAGGAGGTATTCAACATGGTAGGTTATACTAGAAAGGATGTCACATGCTGCACATGTCACACTCTTCACTTTTTCATTTTCAATTTTAATCACTTTTATTTCACAAAGCACCCTGTCACTAAATGTAATCAACCTAAGAGTGATACTAATCACACACTGTTTAATTTACACTGCCCCTGTGTCACACCCCTCCAGCCTGTCTTAGAATAAGAGGGAGGTGAAGCCTCCATTGTAATGTAATATCCATGTACTATCCCACCCCTATTGTGTTTAGCTGATTAGTGGGCATGGTGGAGGGAGGGAGGGAGTGTACTGTCATTTACCACTGTGTATACACCCACATGTGTGACTCTATAGTCACATGGGCTACTCAGATGTGATAGGGAGGAAATGCTCAGTATAGAAACTCACTGAAAACTGAGCATGTGCAGAGTTGCCACCACAGCTGCAAAATCCCTAGCTGAATTGGGAACAAGGACAGAAGGGGAAGATCGAGAGCAGCAGGATCAACCATTTTTTTTTGCAGAATACAGAAAAGAAATCTCAGTTACTGAGTCAGTAAGAACAGCATGTAATACAGCATTTATTGATAGTTTTTTATGATGTGGGTTTAGTGACATTTCAAATAAAGATGACCATGCACAGAGCTTTTAGTAATTTGTATGTTCAGGATGACCAGTAGAGAGAATAATGCCATCTTGCTCTTTACTGCAGCCTTTTTGGGACTGGCCATAGTTTTTGTCTTGATTCTGGTGATAACTGTGGGTAGTATACTGTACGTGTGGTGAAATACCTGTTCCTTTTTTACAAAGATAGGGAAACATCGGTGTTGCCTTATGCAGGGATATTTCAAAAAGTATAAAACCTCTGACTGTTAGACATTTTTTTTTATAACTTAAGCTGACTATACACATATCAAACTTTGGCAGTTTTTTTGCTGGTCCAGCTGAAATTAGATATGTGCGTGGCCTGGCCCACATCACCCAGCTCACCAAACTTTGACTAAAAGAGCTGGGAGACAAAACTGTTGGATGGGTAATGACTGCAGTCAATCAGCTGCAGTCACTGTTCAGGTATTCCAACAGGCACCACCACTGACTCAGAATACAATAGCTGGAAGGGGACATTCATCCATCTGCATTGAGGAATGATAGAGGAATCTGTTAGATTTCTTACGTTCAGTCTGCAGGCTGAACAAAAGAAATCTTTGCGTGTTTGGCTATCTTTAGCAGTCAACCCTATGCAGACTAATGCTTGCCCTATTGTCAATGGACTGACTGCAGGGACTGTATGGCTGAGCTAAGAGTAACCACTGAACCATCCTTCTTATACATCGTATAGCTTTGGATAGGGTTCTTTTTTAGATAACTGTTTTTTCCATCCATTCATGTTCCTTTAGACCCTGCCTATTGTAGGCATTGCTGCCATATACACTCCAGAAGATTGATTTACTAAAGGCAAATAAGATGTTTATTTTGCAATGGAAGTTGCATTTTGCAAGGGTATTATCCCTAAAGCTTAGTGAATGAGGGGAAGCGCTCACCTCTGCAGTTTTTATTTTTTGCGCTATAAACAAAAAAAGAGCAACAATTAAAAAAAAAAAACAATATTATTTACTTTTTGCTATAATAAATATCCCCAAAAAATGTTTTTAACCACTTTACGACCGGCGCACGACGATGTACGTCCCTTTTTTGAAGAGGGATATCTCGGTAACGGCAGCAGCTGCTTCAGGCGCCGGTCGTAATTCCGATAATGGTGGTCATCGCGGTGGATTCACCGCAAGATCACCGTTATCAGCGGCGGGAGAGGTGCCCCCCTCCCGCCGCTCTCCCAAGCCTTCCGCCGCTTACCGGAGCCGTCAGCAGCGGCGGAGGCGATCGGGTCCTGTCCGTGGCTGGGTATAGAGACGAGTGAGGCTAAGATGGCGCCCACCCGTCTCTATACCATAGAAGGGCGGAAGCGACGTCAAAACGTCACTTCCGCCCATACGTCTTAAATTGCATTTTTATTTATTTATTTATTTTTTGCATGTAAGTTCAAATATGAGATCTGAGGACTTTTTGACCCCAGATCTTATATATAAGAGTACCTGTCATGCTTTTTTTCTATAACAAGGGATGTTTACATTCCTTGTAATAGGAATAAAAGTGAGCCTTTTTTTTTTTAAAACAGTGTAAAAATAAAAATAAAATCAAGAAAAATAAATAAGAAAAAAAACATTTGTTTTTAAAGCGCCCCATCCCGACGAAAGTCAAAGTCAGTTAGCTAATCAGGAGAGAGAGGGGTGGGGCCAAGCCAGGGCTCTGTGTCTGAATGGACACAGGGAGCTGCAGCTCAGCTTGGGTGCCCCCATAGAAAACTCTTGCTGTGGGAGCACTGAACAGGAGGGAGTAACATTATTACTTCTTTCAGTAGATCCCTAAGAGGGGCTGTCACTCACATTAGAGAGAAGGGCAATCCCCCCCAAAAAATAAAAAACTGGCAGCAGACTTAAAGGGGTTGTAAACCCTCATTATTTTTAACAAACATATCGTACTTACCTCCACTGTGCAGTTCGTTTTGCACAGTGTGGCCCCCATCATCGTCTTCTGGGGTCCCGCAATGGCACTCATGGCTTCTCTCCTCATTGGGAAACCCCATGGAAGAACCACTTTCCATGGGGGTTACCGTGCGGGCGCGCTCCCGAGTCCACCATTGATACAGAATGCCGGACTCGGCCCCACCCCCGATGCCCGCATCATTGGATTTGATTGATTAACTGCTATCAATCTATCCAATCAAGACCCGAGACCCCGACCAGAGAGGGTTTGCTCATCTCTGGCGTGGGAATTATGGGGCTCAAGTGGGCTGGGGGGCTGGTCAGGCTGGTCAGTGACAGAAGTTTTTTCACCTTAATGCATATTACAACCCCTTTAACTATTTTCAACTCTATCCAAAATAAAGAAAAAATGCCTTTAGATATGTGATAACTTTGTGAAGTCTGCCATGTATGTTACTCTTAACTGCAATTTTGAAACAATGCTTTTCTGGTATCTAATATGTGCAAGTCGACTAAAATGTAAGGGGACAAACTAAACAAATAAGTACACGTCTTAAACATTTTTGCATTATCTGTTAAAAATGGAGTACACAACCTGTTGTAACTACAGTATTTTAGTGATTGATCTGTTTATAAGATGTCAACTGATCACGAAAATAGCATTTTCCTGACTGGAGACTAAAGGATTAATTCATCAAATGCTGGGACACTGAGTGACACTAGTGATTGTAATTATGTCAAACTTCACATGCAGATTAGTTCTTGATTTGTTAAAAGAAACCTTTTCTGAGAGAACCAATAAGGCTGTCATTGCAGACATCTGTTTCTGCAAATTTTAGTTTCCTGTCTGCAATATTGACGTTCCTGTTTAATTATTCTGAGTAACTGACTTGAATCAAGTATGTACAAAGAAGTTCTTAGTCTCCTCTCACTTTCCTTATCTATATCATTTTTTTCAAGTCAGTCATAGAAATTATTAAGGCCATAGGGCCACATGACAGCCAGACGATTAGCACAAACAGAATGAGAGGTCTGGGAGTTAGCCCCCATATTTTTCTTTGGAAAGGTTTTTCTCAAAAAAGGCATAAAGGAAAAACAGGCATGATAGTGAGTAATAATATAAGTAGTAATTATCCTGTATCCAAGTTTACTGTTCACTGCACGTTTAGACTAGGCTTGGCTTAAAATAAACGCAGAACAGCGACATTACACTTACCCAAGCTGACCCTGTGTTTTTACCCAAATGGCACTGGACAAATATTTTTATAATTTTTTTTCCCCATAAAAAAAGGAGTCCTTCCCTCCTCAATAATGATAGCCCAGTATACCAGGTACATTGATGTTAAATTAGGAGAAGGCTGTGAGTTTTCAAGTTCCCAGCCAGCTTATAGGACCATTAATCAAATTTGTACTCTGCCCATTCAGGTAAAATTAACAGGTTTCAACCCTACATGTTCTCTGACTGTTGGCGGTGTGGCTCTAGGAGATTTCACACACATTTTCTGGATTTGTCCACACATTGTAGGGTTTTGGATGGAGGTGGTGGCTTTGTTAAATTCTATTTTACACGCTCATATGCCAGTTACTATGTCAGTGTGTTTGTTGGGTTTGGTTAATGATATTCTTCCAACAGAGGCAGAGCGGACATTTGTTAATGTTACTCGGTTGTATGCCAGAAAAGCTATTGCCCTGTATTGGAAGAAGCCATTCCAGCCCACATTAGTATACTGGAAACAACTGGTTAATAATAGTTTACCATTACAGAGAGACACCTATGTGAACAGGGGTTGTCCTCATAAATACGAAAAAAAATTGGGCTAAGTGGTTGGAGGAGCCCTACATGGTATCCCCCAACAATATTGACTTCTAATCTTTAATATTAATTTTTAGATATGATATTGATACATATATTGCTATATAGATTACATTTATTATTTATGATATGATTTTCTAAAGATAAACATGATAAGGCTGATATTGCAGTGACTGAAAGGGTTTATGTGATGTTCTAGATCAGTGTTTCTCAACCTTTTTACCATCGAAGAACCCCTGCCAAAAGGTTTGAGATCCCGGGGAACCCCTAAAATAGCGTTCAGGTCTACAGCTCATGGAACATTGCTGTGATTAGCGAGCTGTGATATGACAACAATTATTTTAAGAACTAGCATTAAATAATAGAAATATTAGAACTTATACTATTTTATGTGAAACTTGTGCTGTTTTTCTTCTGCACAAATGCTCAAGTCTGGGTTTAACGTGAGATAAGCAGTGTACAGAGGGCAGGAGGTCAGGACACAATACAGGGGGGACAGCAGGGCACATTATGGGACACCACAAGGGCAAATTACAGGGGGACACAGCAGAACATTGGGCACATCATAGGGCTCACAGCAGAACATGGGGCATTCAGCAGGGCATAGAGTACACAACCAAACATGGGGCACATTATGGGGCGCAGGGCATGTTGCACACCATGGGGTAAACAGCAGAACATGGGGTACAAAGTAGGGCATATCACAAGGCACACATCAGGGCACGGGGGACACAGCATGGTACAGGGCACAGGGGGGCACATAGCAGGGTACAGGACACATAGCAGGGTACAGGACATGGGCACACAGCAGGGCACTGTCATACAGCAGGGTACAGGACACAGTATACAGCAGGGTACAGGGCATGGATATACAGCAGGGTACAGACACGTGCACACAGCAGGGTACAGGACACAGGCACACAGCAGGGCACTGGAATTCAGCAGGGTAAAGGACACAGTATACAGCAGGGCACAGGAAACATGAGAGTGCGCATATACAGCAGGGTACATGGTACATGGCACGGGCACACAGCAGGGCACTGGCATACAGCAGGGTACATGACACGGTATACAGCAGGGCACAGGAAACATGAGGGTACAGGGCACGGGTGGCAGCAGGATATAGGGCACGGCTGGCAGCAGAGTACAGGACAAGGGTGGCAGCAAAGTACAGGACACGGGTGGCAGCAGAATACAGGACACGGGTGGCAGCAGGGTACAGGACTTGGGTGACAGCAGGGTACAGGACACAGGTGGCAGCAGGGTACAGGGCACGGGTGGCAGCAGGGCACAGGGCACGGGTGGCAGCAGAGTACAGGCCACGGGTGGAAGCAGGGTACAGGGCATGGGTGGCAGTAGAATACAGGACACGGGTGGCAGCAGGGTACAGGACACGGGTGGCAGCAGGGTACAGGACACGGGTGGCAGCAGGGTACAGGACACGGGTGGCAGTAGAGTACAGGACACGGGTGGCAGCAGGGTACAGGACACGGGTGGCAGCAGAGTACAGGACACGGGTGGCAGCAGAGTACAGCACACGGGTGGCAACAGCAGCCATTTCAAATAAACAGTAGCGCGGGAATCGGCTGTAATAAGACCTCTCTCATAACATGATCCTTCCCGCCGGCCCCTCCTTTCCTCCCATCCACCCAGGTGCTTGTATGTGACATCACCTGGGGTGGATGGGAGGAAAGGAGGGGCCGGGGGGAAGGATCGCGTTATGAGAGAGGTCTTATTACAGCCGCTTCCCGTGCTACTCTGCATTTTGGCTTAGAGTCGATCTACCCATCAGCTGTCTGTGATTGACGGGTAAATCGCCGTGGAACCCCTGGGGACTTCTCAAGGTTGAGAAACATTGTTCTAGATGTATTTTTTTTTTGTTTGTTTGTTTTTTTAGTATGTCACTAATTTACTTATCAGATAGGAAAATGGTATTGTGATCCAATGAGGATCTCAATGATAAATATATACTTTGACCAACGTGTATTGTGTTTTGTACCGTGTATTGTATTTGTGTTAATTTTATTTTTTTAAAACAATAAAGAGATAAAAAAAAAATGAAAAGGTTTCCTTAAGAATACCCCTTTTCTGCTATTGTGATTTTGCTTTCCTTCACCCCCATGCCTCCCATTAACCTGCTAGAGCCTGAGCAAAAGTTGTGTAGATTTCAGGTTAGTCTATATGAGGGCTTCTCCCATGCCCAAGTGACAGAGCTCGGGACTTGGTCATTGAAACATGTAAATTAGACATGATAATGAGGTTTGCTGACCCTAAACTGTGTTACAAGAATGGGGAAGTTATATTGCACACAGTGCTACCCTAATTTCCCCAATATGTGCAGCAGAGATGTACACATTAAATAAATAAAGAAATAATATGTAATAATAATAATAAGCTTGATTATAACAGTACCTTTTAAACAGCAGCAGATTCTCATAAACACATATTTTTTTCCTTGTAGTTAAGAGGGCTGGGCTGGAAGGGAGCATTTGTCTTTTAGACACATCCCCCTTCTATGACACTGCAGTGAGAGGCGTGCCTACACTGCAGCATTTTTATTGGACAACTGGGGCTAATGGTACTTTACCATTGGTCCAAGACTCCAAGCTGTCCATTGAGCTCAGTGCCTCTGACAAGAAGTGAGGAGAGGCACTGTAAGCTCATCCTCTTAGTCTGCTGCAAACAGAGTGTGGTAGTGTGTATTTAAACTGACCGCTGTGTATGTAGCTTCTGACAGGCTGCGCAAGGAGCCCCGTATCTCCGGAACCATAAGTCGTAGGAACCCCACATTTTTACCAGTGGCGGGGTAGGACCTAGGCTACTTTGAGTTTTTCTGTGACCTCAGGTCGCTGAGCTATGACTCTTGAAGCTTGATATTTTTTTAAACAAATTAATTAATTAATAATTTTTTTTAATGCCTCACCTGCCTCCCCTGACTGCACGTCCCTGTTATAAACAGTACTTAGCAGAGTCTGCAAATCCTCCTAATGCAGCCTGGCTGTTACGAACCAAAGACTGAACTTTAGTACATCTAAAGCCTTATTCATATTCCACAATTTCTGTTATGATAGAGTTACCATCATAAAAATTGGTTACACTAATATATAAGAAAATAACAATCAGTTAGAAACCAAACGTGCCTCTATTACAAAATCCATATAATATCTGGACCCGCTAACAAATTGTAATTTCATTTTCATGTGAAACCTTGTTATCTGGAAATATAGATATTATTAGGAAAATTAGCATTTAGATATGTCTGCTGGGAATCTTAAAATACTTTCCAGCCTCTTTAGCACACCCCTCAGACCCTTTAATTGATTACGGTATGTTGATTCTGTAAATGGCCTTTTCTTGGACCTGAGAAGATGGCTGTAATTGGCAGCTGCAGCAGTCGCTTACCATTAAAACGATAAAGGAATGCACAGGGTCATTTATGAGAGCCAGCAAGTCTGATATATCAGATTGGACTTACTCTGCAGAGAACCAAGACCAGGCAAACTTTACTATTGTTCAGTTTTAATCTCCCTTATTTTACTGTTGCTTATTGACTGTTGTATAATATCTTTTCTCCAAATATTTTCTAACACTGTTTTTATTTTTATTTTTTTTTTATTATATTAAATCATTTAAAACATTAGGGTGAATCTCTGAATGCTCCAATCAAAAATTAAAAAATGTTTGCCTCTGTAAAGGCATCTGCATTTTAAACCTCTGTTTTATTCCTGTCTGGGCACAGCAACTATTGTCACAGACATTGCTTTAAAGGATAAGTCCACCCTAACACTAAAATGCCCATCATTGCCACCTCATCAGTGCGGCCTCATCAGTGCCAATCAGTACTGCCTCATCAGTGCCCATCAGTGCAGCCTCATCAATGCCCAGCAGTGAAGAGAAAACTTACTAATTTACAAAGTTTTGTAACAGAAACAAACAAAAACCAAATTTTTTCAATTTTTTATTTTTTTTATTTGTAGCGCAAAAAATCAAAACCCCAGTGGTGACCAGATACAACCAAAAGAAAGCTCTATTTTTGTAGGAAAAAAATTATAAAAATTTAGTTTGGGTACAGTGCTGCACGACCACGCAATTGTCATTCAAAATGCAACAGAGCTGCAATTGGTCTGGGCAGGAAGGGGGGAAAGTGCCCAGTATTGTCATGGTTAAGGACAGAATTGCAGATGGTGTGAATGATCTATGTTTCCAATAAAACAGGTGGAGGATCCCACCATGTAAAGGGTCAACTGCAGCGTTAACCTGCCCCAGTGATGATCGCTTTGAATCTGTTGGCACTTAGATTATGGTCCCGCTAGGTAAAATATTTCTGCACAGGATGAGGCTGAGAGTGTAATATGTCACACAAGGTGTAATAAATAGGATATAATATTGCACACTATAACAGCTTATAGTATCCTTACACTTTACTTGCATGTACTCTGAAGTACTACTATTTATTGCATCATCACCACTATGTTCTATTATTGCAAACATTGTAGTCAGCATATTCGATTTTTTATAGTTCAGAAACTGATTAAGCAATTTGAACAATTTGATTGTTTCAGCTACTCTGTACATATAGGAAATGTTTATCTCAGGTGGCATTGTCAACATATATGTGTAATTTTTCAGCTGCTCCATCTCACCCTTACGGTATTACCCTATTGAGCTGTGATGGTCATTCAATGACGCTGGGCTGGAAGTTACCCAAATTCACTGGAGGATCTCACATCACTGGATACTACATTGACAAACGGGAAGCTAATCACCTCAACTGGCATGAAGTGAATACCAGCCTAATTACCCAAAGAATCTACAAGGTTAGTAAAACAAAAGAGATGTTTTTATTTAAAATATTTTACATTTATCAAGTCTAGACCTGGAGCTTTGCATTGCTGTGTAAATACCAGCCATTGGAAAGTTATGCTTTCATAATTCCCCTTAAAAGACTTGCCAAGGAACAGCTGATGCACCTAAGGCCTAAAATAAAATGTGTAATGGCTACCCCATTTGATGACAGTCACAGTGCTTTTTTCAACTTCTGGTAACATCAACCGTGAACAATGAACACCGCATCCCTTGCATTGCCCATGCTCTTTTCTCCTAAGCATGATTACATAATCATTCTTTGAACATTGTTGTATCTAAGTCTGAGAAAGTTACAATAAGTTTCTGAGCTGTCCATCTCATTTTAAATTGCATGTCAAGGCATTTATTTTACTGAACATTCAATTCATAAGAGCATTGAACATAACAGGATTCCATCAACTAGGTCAGGGGTGTCCAACAAGTGGCCCGGGGGCCACACGTGGCCCGCAGAGCCATCTGATGTGGCCTGCGACCTCCTGCTCTGGGATGGCGGGTTGTCAAGCCCAAATTGCAGGTTGCCTACCCGCCATGCCAGAGCATCAGTGTTGTGAATGAAGCCAGCGGTAGAGAAAGCAAGCAGCTACGGAACAAAGCTGCATAAGCCAATGATTCCTGTATAGCACTGGCTCCTGTCATAGGCGGAGTGATACCAAATGCACTCTGCCTTGGACAGCAAGTTTATTTAAAAAAATCACAGTGTATATAGGGACATATCTGTTCTGCAGTGGTTACTGGGCTGCTTTCAAACTGATCTGCAGGTGTAGTGCAGAGCACCTGTGGCTTACCTGCACTGAGCCATAGACTTCTGGTTTTACCTGTGGGTTTGGTGCACTTTCAGAAAGTGCACCACACCTGCAGGATATAATAGAATTCTATGGAAAAGTACAGCTAACCCGCAGGAAAGCCACAGGTGCACTGCGCTGCACCTACAGTGGGTAGACCGCAGACCATCAGTGTAAAAGCAGCCTTAGGCCCCTTTTAACATGATCAGTCTGACCCAATGGCACCCTCCATTCACCTCTCTGGAGCAGCAGATGTAAACAGACTTGTGTCCATTTATACCCTCCTACCTCCATTCGGATCTGCTAAAAAAACTGAAGTGGATCCACTCCCTTCAATTTGATCAGATCAGAGGGCCCATAGAGAAGAGTAGGCTGTGTCTGTGTCCCCTTTGCATAGGCAGAGTGGACGCAGAGCTGTCATCTGCCCACTCTGCTCATTGTGGCCAGCAACTGGTTACGAAGTTGCTCAAGTGGCCCTTGCTCTTCAAAAGGTTGGGCACCCCTGACCTAGGTCTTATAGGTATCAAGACTGAAAGAGAGATTTCAATTTAAGTAACATTAAACCTTCAGGTTTTTTTTTTTCAATTTAAATAATAAACGTGTTAAAGTTACCTGCTCTGTGTCATCGTTTTGCACAAAGCACCCCCGAACCTTCTCTTCCCCCCCTCATGCCAGGCTTCTCCTCTTGGGCGAGTATAGGGGGGGGATCCTGCAGCACAGAGTATTAAGGCAAACCTTAAGGCTTTAGAACCATTTTAATACTTATAATTAACTTCAACCTGTTAACTGTGTATATTGGATGCTAAATTTCAACTCCAGCCAAAACTTGTATTGTAAGGCATAGAACCTTAGAAATCGTGAAAAAAGTTACCTATCGAAAATACACTTTAAGAACATCTTAAAACAAATAAAAAAATTAACAATTACATATTTACAATCCAGTGATTGGTAATTGTGAGAGTTTATTGCTTTTGTCCTGTCTTCTAAGTGCTTGAAGCACATTCAGTTTAGAACAAATATATGGCATTTTAGCTTCCATAAAGTGTGGTAGAAAAACTTTTGCTCTCAAAGCTAAATCTTCATTCTTCACTTGTCCTACTTACTCCTGCTCAAAAATACTAGTTTAACCCATGCTCACATCGGGCCATTTTGACATGCAAGTTGACATGTCAAATCGAAGTCAAAGCACTGGCCAATGCCGGCATTGGCACCGTCCGATTTGGTGCAACGCCGACTTTGCGACGTCAACACTGATTACCAAAAGTAGTTCCTGTACTACTTTTGGCTACTTCGGGGGCGATGTGAATAGACATCTGTACATATCTGTCAAATCGCCCCCCAAGTCGGACTGCATTTCCGGTTTGAAATCGTGCAAGTTCAGCTGCACTCGCACAATTTCAAACCGGCCCTTAATGTGAACATGGGCTAAGGGCAATAAAGACACACTAAGGATTAACAGTTGTGCTACACCAGCTGTGTTTGTCTGTTGTCAATTAACTTATATAATGTATGCATTCATACATTACATTCATATAATGCAATTGGATATCTTGAAAGTTTCAATTTGCAAATTTTGCTGTTTACCACAAAACTTGCATACACAAAGTAATACATGTTGCTTTTTACATTAACATGAAGTTGATTCTGTTGATCCAAATCGGTTAAACAATAAGTAAGTTCACCTTTGGTAGGCAAAAAAATGGCATTGATTTTAATTTTTTTCTAAGGATCCTGCAGAGCATTGCATTTGTGATCAGTAGGATCGCAGGAGCAATCTTAGGCCCCTGCAGGCTCTCAGCATAACTGTCTACTCATACGTCTTATGAGCAGGCAGTTACCTGAGTGTAGGAAGTTCAATAGACCAGGAGATCACCCACCAGCACCCTAAAAACGGGTGGAACATGTAACATGTTCCAAAGGTCCACTTAGTCTTTAAAAACACAGTGTTGGTAAATAAAAACAATTACCACATTCTAACCACTTGACGACCGCCCGCCCACAATGTACAGCGGACGAGCGTCCGCTGCAGGCAAAGTGATGTACCTGTACATCGTTGCCTACTACCATATTTATTGTACTGATAGTACACAGCGGGAGCCTGTCAGCAAGGCCCAGCCAGTGATTCATGGCTGAAACCTGCTGACTGGCTATGTACAATCACAGCCCAGAGCTCTGTGTTGGTAAACAACACAGAGCTCGATACAGAGGGAGCGATGTGTCATTTTCTCATCCCTGCAAAGGAGGCTCACGGGATTGTGCCAACCTGCCACAGTATAATGACAGCAGCTGGTCGGCAAATGGTTAAGGACCCTCAGGTGCACGCCATCTGGTCCCGATGACTTATTAATGTTACGTCTTTCAAGTCTATTTCTAATTCTATTTTCTGTTAGCCATGAGGGTGCTTCCTGTGACGTGTCATGAGGATAAACATTGCAGTTTTGGTTACTGAAGCCCGACGTTTCCCTTGCGAAGACTGAGGAGAAGAATAAATTCAATACCTTCGCCATCTCTCCATCCTTAGTAACCAGATTCCCTTCATCATTCTTTATAGGACCAATATGATCTGACCTCCCTTTCTTACTATTTATATACTTAACCGCTTCCCGACCGGCGCACGCCGATGTACGTCGGCAGAATGGCACGGACAGGCATAAGGGCGTATATATAAGTCCCTTTTTAAATGCATCCGTGCCATCGGGAGCGCGCCGGGAGCGGCGCACTCCCGCGCCGGTCGGGACCCCTGTGAGGCCCGTTGCGGGTCCCGCGGACTTGATCGCTGCAGGGACACCCGCGATCATCTCACGGGAAGGCTGAACGGGGAGATGCGGAAATAAACAGCATCTCCCCGTTCTGCCTAGCAACTAGTGACGCCGATCTCTGCTCCCTGTGATTGGAGCAGAGATCAGCATTCACTAGCTGACAGCCACGCCCCCCCCCACAGTAAGAAACACACTCCTAGGCATACTTAACCCCTACACTGCCACCTAGTGGTTAACCCCTTCACTGCCAGTGTCATTTATACAGGAATCAATGCATTTAAATAGCATTGATTGCTGTATAAATGACAATGGTCCCAAAAATGTGTCAAAAATTTCCGATGTGTCCGCCATAATGTCGCAGTCACAACAAAAATCGCTGATTGCCGCCATTACTAATAAAAAAAAAAATTATTAATAAAAATGCTATAAAACTATCCCCTATCTTGTAAACGCTATAACTTCTGCGCAAACCAATCAATAATCGCTTATTGCGATTTTCTTACTAAAAATATGTAGAAGAATATGTATCGGCCTAAACTGAGGAAAAAAAAAATTTTTTTATATATTTTTGGGGGATATTTATTATAGCAAAAAATAAAAAAATATTGCGTTTTTTTTCAAAATTGTCGCACTTTTTTGTTTATAGCGCAAAAAAAAATAAAAAACGCAGGGGGAATCAAATACCACCAAAAGAAAGCTCTATTTGTGGGAAAAAAAGGACGTCAATTTTGTTTGGGAGCCACGTCGCACGACCGCGCAATTGTCAGTTAAAGCAACACAGTGCCGAATCGCAAAAAGGGGCCTGGTCCTTTGGCTGCAAATTGGTCCGGTCTGAAAGTGGTTAAAGAATTTCTTGGGATTTTTTACCCTCCTCCGCTATGTGCCTTTCGTGTTCTATCTTAGCCGCCCTGATTGCACCCTTACATTTCTTGTTGCATTCTTTGTAAAGTTGGAATGCTGGTGATGAAATGCTGGATGGAATGCTGGTGATGCACACTTATATTTCTTGTTGAATTCTTTGTAAAGTTGGAAGTATGGTGATGGTCCCTCAGCCTTGTATTTTTTGAAGGCCTTCTCCTTTACTTTTATATGCACCGCCAATCAGAAACCTCATAGCCCATCCTGTCAGCTGGGAAGAAGACGCATGGATGCCAAGGGGATATCTAAGCCCCGGTCTCCTGATGTGGATATACTGGAGCAAACAGAAGATTGCCGTGGTCCAGGTCAGCGGGACCGAAGGGGGGGGGGTGACGAGGGGGTCCTGTGTATGTTCACCTTACAGATTTTTTCTGTAAAGGCAAACTTACCCTTTAATGTTAGCATACTCTCATCTGTCTTATCTCTCCGAATGCCCATCCATATGTCTGCAGGTACCTTGATTAGTCAAAGTTCAAAAAAAATTATTTCTTGGTGAAATATAATTTGGTGTACCATGTGTGATGTTTCAAATAAAACAAATTCCACATTTAAGTAATTTTGTACGATGCTGAGCTGAAGGCAACTTGCAAGAGCACTTTAAGTTAAATGGGATTTAACACAATTGTGGTACTCTTTTTAGATGACAGACTGATGCATTTAGAGTTCATATGCCAGGAACACAGCAACTAGTAGATTTTAGCAGTCATCAATCTGTCAGAATTCAATGAGATAATATACCATTGTACCCTCATGAAACAAATTACATCTGCAAGTAATTTGGACAAAGCAGATCTAATAGTACTTTCGCACAATTATTTTAGAGCTTACTCTGTCTCCCAGTGATGAATCTTTATCTCTTGAGCAGCTCTTTGCCAATCTAATAGTTTCCTTAGTTTTTAATCCTTTGAATCTTTTTTTCTGTAATTATGTATTATTGTAATAGTATATGTAATAAATTCCAAGGGTGCAGGTTAATTTTACATTTCCACAATTCATTTTGTGGCAAATATGATTATAGTATTAACGGGGAAAAAAAAAGACAGAAGGATTTTTATACAATGTTTTGCTGACTTCAGCAAGAAATATTGTTAAACACACCCATGACATGGCAGGTTTAAATTAACTACCCACCAGCAACATAAACACATTATGGGATGTGATGAGGATTATTTATGATAAGCTACAGTGTGAAGGTCTGATTTGGAACCTTTATATTACCTATATATAACTACTGAGAAAGTCAACAGGGACTAGATAAACCTATGCATAAAGTGTAATATAAAAAATGTATATGTAGTGTGAAGTAGGCATATCTTCAATGAAACCAGCAGGGGCCTTGCTAGGCAGTTTTATTATAAGAGATCCGCTGAGGCAAAATAAACAACTGCACACAAACAGGAAAGGGTAACACATTAGGGTAAAATGTTACTTTTACACATTAAAAAAACTTTTTAAGTTACTAATACTGGCAAATAAAAAATGTCATCCTCTAAAAGTTTACAAGATATAGCATATGCAATTTTAAGCCCATTAAGTAAGTTTTCTTATAACTCTTTATTTGTAAGTATAGAGCTTTCCGAGTTAAAGAATTAGAGATAAGGTAAATTGAACTTGTTCTCATTGGTACAGCAGTTACATTGACGTGAAGCCCGAAATGAAAATCATCTCTAATCCCTAGAATATTATGCTGATTTTGTTATGATTATTAAGACATTAAATTTACAAAAAGCATATCCTTCAGAGCTGTGTGATAGTACCGGCAATAAATGTATTTCCTTAATGTTGTTTGTTTATAATTACTGCAATTGTTTACAGGCTCGTCGTTCACAAGCTCATTACAGTATCAGTCAGAGAAATACCATAGAACCAGCATGTTCTTATTGATTATACTCTGTTGAATTTGCTTTTGTTCATTTATTTTAATGATTTAAAAACAGGACGATACATACAGCTCCAGCCGCAATATTAAAAAAAGGAAAAATAATTAAACAGTGGTTGGTTTTAATATTGTTCATTTATTAAACCTAATGTTTAGGGATGTAAAGGATAGAATAGTTCTTGCCTACTAACAGTCTATTATATAGATGTCAATATTTACCTATTAATAAGAAAGTGAGCCTAAACAGCTGATGGGTTGACATGAGCAACACCACTTTATTGATTTATTTTTTTATATAAGAGCTCCAGATTTATATTGACAGGATCATACAAATCATAAAATTATCAAGTGCTTTCTTTGGCTTTTGGATACTCAATGTCCCCTATACTGTCTGGAACCTGCAAAGCTGTTTTCATTTTGTATCTGTTCCCAGCCACATTTTACCAAATACAACTCTATTTACATTGGTTGATTCCAGCGCCATTATCATATTTTTGTATATCACAAACATCATTAACAACTTGCCACATGATTTAAAGTATTTAACCACTTCAGCCCGGGAAGAATTTACTCCCTTCCTGACCAGAGCACTTTTTGCGATTCGGCACTGCGTCACTTTAACTGACAATTGCGCAGTCGTGCGACATTGCACCCAGACAAAATTGACGTCCTTTTTTTCCCACAAATAGGGCTTTCTTTTGGTGGTATTTGATTGCCTCTGCAGTTTTTATTTTATGAGCTATAAACAAAAAAAGAGTGACAATTTTGAAAAAAACACAATATTTTGTACTTTTTGCTATAATAAATATCCCCATTTTTTTTTTTTTAAAAAAAAGCACATTTTTTTCTCAGTTTAGGCCGATATGTATTCTTCTATATATTTTTGGTAAAATCGCAATAAGCGTATATTGATTGGTTTGCGCAAAAGTTATAGCGTCTACAAAATAGGGGATAGATTTATAGCATTTTTATTATTATTATTTTTTTACTAGTAATGGCAGCAATTTTTATCGTGACTGCTACATTATGGCAGACACATCAGATAATTTTGACACATTTTGGGACCATTGGCATTAATACAGCGATCAGTGCTATAAAAATGCATTGATTACTGTAAAAATGTCACTGTCAGTGAAGGGGTTAACACTAGGGGGCGATCAAGGGGTTAACTGTGTTCCCTAGGAGGTGATTCTAACTGAAGAGGGAGGGGACTGGCTAGAGGAAGTGCCGGATCGTGGTTCCTAGCTAATAGGAACAAACGATCTGTCACTTCTGTCAGAACAGAACAGGGAATCTCGTGGCCGGCGGTGATATACTGATGGCCACGAGCATCAGCACCCCTGTTGTGCAGCAGGCACACGCACCTGCTATCCTGACTCCACAAGTCAATGTATAGCTACGACGGCTCGTGCAGGGGAGCCAGTCCTGCCGCAGTATTACTGTGGCGGCTGGTCGGGAAGTGGTTAAAGGCTAAGTTCACCTTTTTATAAAATCCAGCTCCCTTGGGTACCAATATACCATTAATATACCTCTGTTGCACAAAAAAAAAAAGGTTTCTTTGATTTTGAAAACAAGGCCTACCTCATCCATGGCTATATTTCACAGATCACTTCAGAAACTCCCTGGTATACAGACACAGACAGACTAGCCAGTACAACACAGGAAGGAGTTTATCAGCTGACCTCATTAGCACATCTTCACCTCATCTAATAAGTACCTGATTTTGAAAAATAAACAGATACAGTATTTGTAAGATAAAAAAAACAACAGAAGTTCCTCTTTAAAACCCTCTTAAAGAGAAGCAAATACCCCCCAATATAGGTATCAGTGACTTTTTAGGCAACAGGAGAGCAGATGTAGACAAAAGTTGTCTCAATGATATTTATTTCACATATAAAAAATGATTATTAAATTACGGTGCAGACATCACCAAAAGAGTATAGTTCATAAAAACAACAGGTTACAATCATGAAGCATTTATGCGTTGTAGATATTCAGCCTGACGCGTTTCAGGACAATTTATGCAGTCCTTTTATCAGGGGCATTCAAAGTGGGATGAGATTATCATAGCATATTCTGAAATCAAAAAGACAAAGAACAAAAAATAATAATAATAGAAAAATATATATATACATGTATACACATAGATGCATACACATGCATACATGTGTATACATATACGTACATATACTAGAAAATATAGATACAAAAACAAAAACAAAAAAAATAAAAAATAAAATATATTATATACAGGGGAAAAGAAACATACATCAAAAAAGTCATCATGAACAAGGGCATAGAGATTGAGAGCATCGTTGAGACCATGGTTGAGAAATAACCTACTGATTCATGAAAGTCAGTATTGCTTACACCTCCAGATGGACACGGCGACTAGTGCAGTATATCCACAAAAGCGCATCAAATGCTGTGCAGAGTGTGAAAACTTAGTGGCTATTTGTTTCAAAGTGACTAAAATGTTGTATGATAGAATATAAAGTGGTTCAAAAACATATATTTAGGAGATACCACTGATGATGGACATGTACCTTTTTTACAACATAGATTCTGCAAGGTAAGAAGAAAAACTGTGTATATAATATATTTAAATAAAGTCCTTACCAAAAGCAGACATTTATTTATATAAGCTTATTATTTGAATCCCCAAAGGGTGTTTATTATTAGTCACCACAATTGTAGTCTATAAATCAACAAGTTAATTAATTATTTCTTGTTTATTCTTCAACACTGATATATATATCAGTGAGAAGATAAACATAACCAAAACATACTAAAATATGTTATTTCCATACAGTAGTGAACAAGAGATTCCTCAGAATAGAAATAAAGCATAGACTGTATTATGTTAATGACCCATATGTAACAATATGGGAATAGATTGAAAATATTGCATCGATAACTTTTATGTAGCAATATTATGGCACTTCATCACCTCTTGGAGGGTCAGACAGGCACTGTTTAGATAACAAACAGTATCCATTCTATAGACTGACAGAAAAATTGTATCTAAAAGCTCAGTGGTACACTCACCTAGCACTTAGTAGCCAAAGGAGAAACCAAACCAACTCAGGCATCCAGCATGGCAGTATTCTTAGTGGAACAAGGAGGCTCAGTGTTTATAATGAGACTGCTGCTTATATGGCGAACAGACGGGTGCGCATGCGCATATGCTCTATTGCGCACGCGTGCACGCATATACTCGGCAAGGGTGCACATATCTCATTGTGCACACGTACTCATATGGTATAGCGCATGGATTTTCATGGTAAATAACCAACGCCAGCGCATGCGCAGTATGTATTTCTGCACGCGCTTTGTGATATACACAGGGTAAAGAACATAGAGTGGAGGATCAAATACAGTAACCAAGTTTATAATTAGCGACGGGCTGTGCTGCCACCATCGCACGATGCTTATAGAGAACGGGCGCAACTGACAGAAATCGTACTGTGCGTCTGTTTCTCTTACAACATCTCAGCATACATGTCTTCTCCTAAGAGAGGGGACAAACTCCTCCCCTAGAGAAAAATCAGAAGCAAAGAATGTAAAATTAGAAGAATAAATCGCATAGGCCTATATAAATCAATTACATCACATATAGTGACCACACTATTTTCAGTATTTACATCCTACACAGATGTACATTAACATGTATTCTCAGTCCCATGAGTATATATTTGCATGTTTAGCCTATTCCATTTCTATAATGATTAAAGGGTCCCCGCTGCGTTTTCATAAGTTATATTCTGCCATTTAAGAGCCAGTCTCAAATATATAGCACATGAGCCTACTGCACGGGGATATAAATTGTAATGCAATTGACGAAAAAGGTACCGAATACCAACCATAGTCTCAAGGGATTATACGGTCTATACAGAGGGTCAGAGTTTGAATAATGTGAGGTAGCCTCATATACAACAACATAGTTTTACAACATTGTACCAGTAGATTTATACATAGCGTTATATACATCTGTTCTTAGTTGTCACAATATTATATAAGAACATACATATAGCATATTAAGTTGTTTATTTTAAAATCACTAGTAGATATGCTTAGTACACATTTATCAATTACATTTGCATGTACTTACAAAACTACGATGGTTTAACAATGAATCATGAATCTGGAATTATTGCTCTCACTACAACTTGCGTTATGCAATGTGTAGTGCATACAACTTTTTAATATGTAGGCACCCCTGAAGGGTGCATTTACGTTCATGTGTGCACGTACATGGGGGACTGGGTGTGCTAAAAAAAATTAGGGGGGTATATGTGCTTGAGTGTAACTTTATTTTCTGGTTCTTTTTTTTTTACTTTCAACAAAACTTTATTAAAAAAAGTCCCCTATGTTACAGTATATAATAGTTTTAAGACAGAGTCTTTTAGACTCTGAGGTCTTACCTGCCTTCTATTAAAGCTAATGTAGCACAGATTGCACTTCATTAACTTCTGCCTGCAAAGGCCAGGAAAGTGACACCAGAAATTGGAAGGGACATTTTACACATTGCTTCCAGGTTCATTCTAGACAGGAGGATCAGTGAAAGGATGTTTGCGTCCGTGTGCCCAGGGAATGACAAGTGTTGTGCGCAGGTACGGGTCTATGTGCCCATGTGAATGAAGTATTAGGGGATCAGGAAGGATTTTCTTTCTTCATTGAAGCAAATTGGACTATGTTTTAAGTTTTTTTTTGTTTTGCCTTTCTCTTGATCTTCTGTGGGTATAGGGTTCTGTATATGGAGGTTTTCAATTTATTATTATTTTTTATTATTTTATTATTCATTTTTTTCTGTTGGTTGAACTAAATGTTCTTGTACTTGTGTCTTTTTTCAATCTCCCAAACTATGTAACTTTAACAAAATTATTATTATTATTATACAGGATTTATATAGCGCCAACAGTTTGCGCAGGGCTTCACAATATAAAGGGAGAAAATACACCAATAGTACAATTCAATACAAGAGGGTTAGAAGGGCCCTGCTCTTGTGAGCTTACAATATAAGAGGGAGGGGCTGGTGAAACAAAAAGTAGTAATGGTGAGGGATAAACTGATGAGGGAAGTAGAAGAGTTGGTTGTTAGTTGAAGGCAGGATAGAACTCTCTAAAGAAATTAGTTTTCAGGGATCGCTCTAAAAGTGGACAGAGTAGAAGATAGCTGGATAGATTGGGGTAGTGAGTTTGAGAGGATGAGAGAGGCTCTAGAGAAGTCCTGGAGAGGAGCATAAGAGGAGGAGATAAGGGAGCTAGAGAGCAGAATGTCTTGGGAGGAGCCGAGAGGACAGTTTGGTATTTGGAGATAAGATTGGTTATATATCTTGGGGCAGAATTGTAAATGGCTTTGTATGTTATTGTAATGCTGCATACACACAATCAGACTTTCCGATGGCAAATGTTGGATGTGAGCTTGTTGGCTGAAAGTATGACCGTGTGTATGCTCCATCAAACATTTGTTGTCGGACTTTCCGCCAACAAATGTTGGCTAGCAGGTTCTCAAATTTTCCGCCAACAAAACGTTGTTTTCGGACTTTCCGATCGTGTGTACACAAGTCCATCGCACAAAAGTTTACGCACGCCCATAATCAAGTACAAGCCGGAAAAACGCTCGGTCTTGTAAAACTAGCGTTGGTAATGGAGATATCACATAACTTTTGAACTTCCTTTTTATCGGCTCGCCATACGTCTTGTACGTCACTACATTTGTAATTGTTGGCCAACATTTGTGTGACCGTGTTAATGCAAGACAAGTTGGAGCCAACAACCTTCGAACATAAATCCATGGTTTTGTTGTCCGAAAGTCCGATCGTGTGTACGGGGCATTAGTGTTTTGAATTTTATTCATTGGGCAATGGGAAGCCAGTGGAGGGATTGGCAGAGAGGAGTGGTGGACACTGAATGGTTGGTAAGGTGGATAAGTCTGGCAGTGACATTCATAATAGACTGAAGAGGGGATAGCTTGTGGAGAGGTAGGCCAACGAGAAGGCAGTTACAATAGTGAAGGCGAGAAATAACAAGGGAGGTTTTGGAGATGTTTCGGAGGTGAAGTCTGCAAGATTTGGACAGTGATTGGATTTGGGGCTGAAAGGACAGGTCAGAGTCCAGGATTACACCTATCACCCTGGCATGAGGGGAGGTACTGGTGGTTGTATTATTATTCTTGAATGGGAAGTCAGGTCGGGGGGGCACAGGCTGGAGGAAAAATTATGAGCGTTTCTGAAAAATGCTTTCAATCATAAATTTAACAGATCAAAGGGAGCAAATAAGAATGTTACATTGTAAGAGTTGACATACACTTTAAGAATAAAGTGTTTGCTTGCACAACAGTGATATTTATAAATGATGCAATTTGCATGTATGTAATGTGTAATTTTCTTAGACTGTAACAGTATGTACTTTGTATCTTGATATTGCCAGGTGGAGAATCTGGAAGAGGGTGCTTTCTATGAATTTAAGATAGCTGCATCCAATCTTGCTGGGCTTGGCCTTCCCTCTGATGCAAGTGAACACTTTAAATGTGAGGCATGGACATCACCAGAGCCAGGTATGACCTTTCAGTTCATACATCTTTAGTCCTGCCCCTATGTCTTGCATTAACCTATTGTATCCAGTGAGAAATAAATGACTGGTAAGAAATTTCTAAATCTTGCTAGGCCTTGGGTAAAACTCAAACTTTGTGTATGGGGTTCTCTCAAATGATCTTCAGCATTTTCCTAAGAAATAAGAATAATTCAGCGCATGGTTTGATCTAAAGTTGATTGGACTCATCAACAGTTGTTAGGACATACTGGGAAATAAGCAATAATTTTGTAAGAGAGCAGATTTATGGGATATATAAATGACTAAACATTATTAGTTCCCCATATTATAAGCTACTAAAAGCTAATATTTAGTTCATTGTCAGGGATCTGCCATTTATCTCTTCAATGTGTTAAAATATGTTCATTATTGATGAGTTTTAGAAGATAAATTGTAGGAAGCTGCATCTCTAATCATTACAATTTACTACAAGTAAAACTTGAAACTTAGGCATAAGAAAAACAATTCTGCATGCAGAGAAAACAACTTATTTTATTACAAGACACAATGTCACAAGAGCAGAGCACAATCCCATGCGGCAGAATAGTTATATCATCCATGACAGCTATACTACTCAAATTTTTCTTTATTTTACCATCCCTTCATATACAAGGCCATTTTTATCAGTTTTCAACGTTCTTGTTATGCACACTAATATGGAGTTAGGATTGATAATGTGCATATATTTTCATAGCCATGACAAATGCTGAAAATTGCTTACTGAATGTTTATTGCAGTTTCATGTCTTTTTAAGTGCTAGAACTATGGTTAGTTTAATTTTACTCTATAGATACATTTGACCAGGAATCAGCTTTCATCAGTTCTTTTTAGTTAAAAAGGATGATTTCTGGATGACTTAGAACACGTGTCAAACATAAGGCCCATGGGCTGAATCTGGCCTGCCAGCCCATTTCATGTGGCCCTCATACCCAGTGCTTTTTTTAAGATGTAACCTGGCGGAACTATGCTCTGCCATCTCCAGCTCTTGCCCTCCACTTCCCACTCACCACTGTCTCTTTGAAACACAAAGCCTTCTTCTGAGGGCTGTGGAGGGAGATGTGTGCAAAAGTGGGGGATAGGGGAGAGTGATGCAGAGGTCAGAGCCGAAGAGGGGTAGAAGGGAGATGTGGACATCTTGTGAAACAGAACTGAACCCTGCACACCACTAAACTCTTCAATTTGTGTGTAGCACACTCCTCGACCCTGCACTTGGTATGTAGCGCACCCCTGAACCTTGCATTATGTATGTAGCACACCTCTGAACTCTGCACTATGTATGCAAAGCTCCCATGAAACTTCACTCTGTGCATAGGACACCTCTGAACACTGCACAAAACATACCTCCTGGTATTTATTGCCCCTTTAAGATCCTTCCATTGGTAGTGCAATTTGGCCACACCCATTATTCAATGCAGTTAGGCTGGTTTGGGGGGGGGGTAGTTGAGTTCCTGCACCTTTTATGTGACAAAAAATCCCTGGATACATTCATATAGTCTTACAGATACAACAGGCCCTTTGAGGGCAACCATAATACTGATGCGGCCCTTGATGAAATTTAATTTGACACCCCTGACTTAGAATATATGGATTACTGCATTTTGATAATTGTGTTGTGTCTTATTATAGTGGATTTCCAATTTATTTAGATATTCCCTATACACAGAGATTATATGGGACCCTGATGTAGCCTAGGTGAACAAGCATATACAAAACAATACAATAAATGTCTGCGGCCTATGATATTCAGTAATTTCTTTTCATTGCTACTGGTCATTAAATGGATGATAATTTCAAAAGGCAGAATATTTAGCACATCCCAGTATTTGAAATTTTAGTGCAGTAGCATGCAGAATTGTCCAGTGCAGTTACTGGGTTTTAGTAGTACTGGCAGCTTTAATTTGAGATGTCACCTGTATTATATATATGTTTATATAATCTGGTATTACAGCACAGAAAAAAATGTATTTTGTAAAAGATAGTGGCCATCAGGTTACACTAACTTACCCAAAGGAGAAATGGATGCTGACAACAAAAAAGCTGTTGGCCAGCATAGAATGACCCCCACCTACAACCATCAGTTGTTGCTAGTGTCCTCAGGAGAGTGGGTGTGTTTTCTTTGGCTCTGCTGTTCACTGTTCTTGTGGAAGAATTTCTATTATCATCTGCTGCTGGTAGATTCATGCCCGACATCTTGAAATCTTGGAAGTCTCACCAGTCAGCCAACATGCACTGGTAGATTCATGTCAGATATATACAATCCTGGAACACTCTCCAGTTCACTCAGCACAGGTTTCCCAAGTCTCTCTTTGTTGGCTTTGCACTTACAGCACTGACAAATTTGGTTGTATTCTAGCTATCACTGTATCTCACATTTAGGGTCAGGCCAATATTGTCTGGGGAGACCTTGTTGAAGGTTCAGACCAGGGCCATAGCATATCGTGAGTATGTGTAACCCAGTTTGTTTTCTAGTTTCAGAAGACTCCCCTACAAGTCAGACCAGTATTAAGGAGGTTCTGCAGAGTGTTACTTTAGGGTCAGAGTCATGGCAGTCATTTGCTTGTCCCAGTGTCTAGTTTGCTTACAGTTGGGGCGAGCTGCAGCCCCATCCTTATTGTATTCCATTAGGGGAACTCATTCTTTTTATTAGGGCTTTTGTGTGTGACTTGCCACTATTATTTACTTTTGGTCATTCTGGATCAATGTGTTGTTGCTCTAGTTCTTGTGCAGAACTGTTATCAGGGAACATACTTCAACCTGTTTGCCAATCAAACAGACATGTCTTTATTTACAATCTCATAGCTTTGCATTTTAAACCCAGAAATTCTTCATACATTCAATCAAATCTGTCATTGCCTCCATTTCAGTGACTTTCTGTCTTCTCTGAACTTTAAGGACACATATTTGCATGTCCCTATTGTTCCAGCATATTTATGTTTCCTATACTACCAGTTCATGGCACTGCTAAACATTTACCTATCTGGCAGGGACTGAACACCATTTACATCACTTTCGCTACTATACATGACAGCTTCCTGCTACCAGTACTACCAGCAATGTCACTGGCAACATTCACTTACATGGACAGGAATCCCTAGATATGTAAGCAAGGAGATGGGGATAATTAAAAAAAGGGCATTGGGTCCCCCCGCAATTCATACCAGACCCAAAGGGTCTGGTATGAATTTTAAGAAAAAACAAAAAAGAAGTTGCATGAGGTCCCCCCCATATTCTATGCCCTCAACATGGGGGGTCTTCTGCCATGGGGAACCTTCCTGTCAAAGCAGCTTGTCCCATTGTTAAAGAGGCTGAGGCCCTCTGTCCCACAACTCTGGCCTTGTGGTTATGGGGATCTTCAGGGGGAGATTATTGGATTCTGGAAGCCCCCTTTAACATCTAGGGGGCTCCCAGATGGGGCCCTCTCATGTCAACAGTAAAAAAACAACAACACAGATTTTGAAAAATCTTTTTCTAACCCCCCTAAAAAAATCCCACCATATACATTCATGTGCATCCCAGTGACAGCATTGACCAAATATGTAACTATTTGGTCTATGATATCAACCAGAAGACCCTGCCCTTTTGTATATAGGAACTGTCATTTGGCAGCAATAAAAAGACTGCAGCAGATGCACATCAGTTTTTTTTTTTTTTTTTTTTTTAGTGAGTTGGCAGGCATTGGGCATTGTGATTATAATCATGGGCCCATTTTGTTTTTCTATTTGTTAAGATATTTGATCAAAACTGTGTGTGTGTTTACTGTTTACATTTTGTTTGGTTAATAGATAGGGATACTATGTAACCTTTACTCATTCACATTCCAATAAGCCCTTTACCCACCAACCCCCTCAACCACCAGGCCAAGGTTGTGGGGAAGAGTCCCTTTTCCTCATCAACATGGTATTCTGAATCAGTATTCATTTCTGAATTATAAAAATACTCTCCTACTGCATAATGTATGTGAACAATTTATATATTTTTATGTAAGAAAATGCAATATATTATTTTGTATGATATATTGCTGGCACAGAAAGAAACTAGAGTAATATTTTCATGACAATGAGATGGTTATTTCCATGTTTTTTACTGTAAAAAGAGATTTTATTGCAAACTTGGCATAGCTATTACATTTTCAACTTAAAAATCTAGTTTTGATAAGAAATGGACACACATTGAATTTGTAAATAAATAGGAGGTCAGGTAGCTTGAAGGATAAGGGTACTGTGTAGATTCTGCCTCCCCACCACCCCACACTGCAGCTTTGCAAACACAGTTATTTATCTTAGATGGTGAATAACAGCAGTTTATACTACCTTGCCTATTTGTGTAGAAAATGACAAGAACAGTTTTTTTTTAACATTTGGCTCCTATGGACTTCATTGTTGACCAAATTATAAATTTGCCATCCAAACTTTGTGACGTTTGCAAACCCAGTGGTTTTCAACTATCGAGGAATCCTCTAAATTGCAACATAAAAGGGCCCAACTAACATAAAGTCATTGAATTAAAGCTAAACTTTAGGTACATACACAACCACCAATTAATGTTTGTTTTTCATTAAAAAAACAAAGTAGCACTTATTAATAAATGCCTCTAGTTTGCCTGGATTTTTATTAATATCAGCTTTCTCTAATTCTCTGTAACGGAGCACTCGGACTTAGTGCAGGGTAATATTAAAAGCCCAACCAATCTGCTGTTGATCCTGATCTTTGATGCTGCTCCTGTAGAGGGGAAGGACCTACTGCTGTCTGACTTAAGTTCTTAGGTCACAAAACTGGCTGTCTAGAATTATGAAAAGAGGTTAAACAGTCCACATGTATGTATTGCATTGTTTCCATGGAGTTTAGCTTTTACATAGTTAGATAGTTACATAGTTAGTCAGGTTGAAAAAAGACACAAGTCCATCAAGTTCAACCAAAAAAAAAAAAAAAAAAAAATACAATCCCATATATACAAATCTATGCCCACAGTCGATCCAAAGGAAGGCAAAAAACCCCAGAAAATCGTGCTCCAATTTGCTAAAGCAGGGGAAAAAATTCCTTGCTGATCCCCTGAGAGGCAATCAGATTTTCCCTGGATCAACTTTACCTATAAATGTTAGTACCCAGTTATATTGTGTACATTTAGTAAAGAATCCAGGCCTTTTTTAAAGTAATCGACTGAGCTTGCCAGAACCACCTCTGGAGGGAGTCTATTCCACATTTTCACAGCTCTTACCATGAAGAAACCTTTAAATATTTGGAAATTAAATCTTTTTTTCCTCTAGACATAAAAAGTGCCCCCTTGTCCTCTGTGATGACCCTAAAGTGAATAACTCAACACCAAGTTCACAATATGGACCACTTATATATTTTTACATGTTGATCATATCCCCCCTTAATCTCCTCTTCTCAAGAAGGAATAGATTCAGTTCCTCTAATCTTTTCTCATAGCTGAGCTCCTCCATGCCTCTTATCAGTTTGGTTGCCCTTCTCTGCACTTTCTCCAGTTCCCCGATATCCTTTTTGAGAACTGGTGCCCAAAACTGAACTGCATATTCCAGATGAGGTCTTACTAATGATTTGTACAGGGGCAAAATTATCTCTCTCTCTCTATAGTCCATACCTCTCTTAATACAAGAAAGGATTTGCTTGCTTTGGAAACCGCAGCTTGGCCTTTCATGCTATTATTGAGCTTATGATCTACCAGAACCCCCAGATCCTTCGCCACCATTGGTTCTCCCAGTTGTACTCCCCCTAGTATGTGTGTTGCATGCATTTTCTTCCCCTAAGTGCATAACTTTACATTTATCAACATTAAACCTCATTTGCCACTTAGTTGCCCAATTAGACAGTGCATTGAGGTCGGCTTGTAAATTGGAGACATCCTGTGAGGACGTTATTCCACTGCATAGCTTAGTGTCACCTGCAAAGACAGGAATGGTACTTTAATCCCAGACTCAATATGATTTATAAAGATATTAAAAAGTAAGGGTCCCAGCACTGAACCTTGGGGTACACCACTGATAACCTTAGACCATTCAGAGTACGAGTCATTAACCACTACTCTCTGAATTCTATCTTTTAGCCAGTTTTCTATCCATTTACAAATTGATCTTTCCAAGCCTGTAGACTTTACTTTACACATGAGCCGTGTGTAGGGAACTGTGTCAACTGCTTTTGCAAAGTCCAGGTATACTACAGCCACCCCTCTGTCCAAGGTTTTACTTACCTCCTAATAAAAAGAAATTAGGTTTGTTTGACAACTTCTGTCATGAATCCATGCTGTCTGTTGCTTAAAATATTTTTTTCCAACAAGAACTTGTCTATGTGGTCTGTTATTAAACTCTCCAGTATCTTCCCGACTATAGAAGTTAAACTAACAGGTCTATAGTTAATTGGTAAAGACTTTGATCCCTTTTTAAATATGGGCATTACATTGTCCCTGTGCCAATCCAGTGGTACCATTCCAGTTATTAACGAGTCCCTAAAAATAAGAAACAATGGCCTTGAAATGACAGAGCTTAATTCTTTTAGGATCCGTGGGTGGGTGCCAATACCACCCCCATTATGTGCATGAGCTCCTCATGCTCCTTTGTATGCACAGAGCTGAAGAATGTATTTAATAAATTTGCCTTGTCTTTGTCCCCAGTCACCCACTATAGATTATTTTGTAAAGGGCCTACATGCTCAGACCTGACCTTTTTACTATTAATATATTTGAAGATTTTTTGGGGGTTTGTCCTACTACCTTTTGGTCATTTTAAGGTCGAATGTTGTATTTTTCTTTGTCCTAACATATGTTTTTAAAATATACAAGGCAATGTTCAATTGTTGAAAACATTTCAAACATATGGTGAACTCTAAAAATTATCTTCATCCATCTAAAATTTCCATTTCTGTATAAAGTACATTGGATATAGCTCAGAAAGTAATAGCATTACCCTTGTGACAACAAACAGCTACATATATTTTATGTATCAGATGCAGTTTTGGACACTAGGAGAGATTAAAATACTCAATTTCAATACATTACAGAGCAAGTCACCTTTATCATATTTGGAGATTCCATGATATTATTGGTGTAAATATAGAATAGTCCAGAACCATGATCATTCCTTTTTTATCTCTACATATTGGTATCCTGCATCAGAAAAAAATGCTCTATTACTGCATAATGTATGTGAACATTTTATACGTATCTATGTAAGAAAGTACAATATATTATTTTGTATGATATATTGCTGGCACAGCAAGTAACTCCATTTCCTAGAGTGATATTTTCATGACACTGAGATGGTTATTTCCAAGTTATTTTCTGTAAAAAAAAAAGATTTGATCACAACCTGGTACAGCTACTTAATTTTCAACTGAAAAATCTAGTTTCTGTGAGAAAAGGAAGCACACTAAATTTGTAAATAAATAGGAGGTCATGTAGCTTGAAAGATAAGGGTGCTGTAATTTTCAGTCTGGTGCAATGAGGTGCCATGGTGTATATATGGCTTTTCAGGTTCATCTGACAAAATGCAGTTGAAGTTATTCTGTATGTGTGTGTTTGGGGTTACATAATGTGGATAGTGCATTACAAATTGCACTTACCCTTAAATAGCATGTATAAGGAACATATTACACATCACTTCACAGATGTAATAATACTTGCTAAATAAATCTGGTTTTAATTCTATTATCTCATAGCTCACACTGCAAAGCCTTCTAGAAGCACATGCATTGTGGTAAAACTATGTGTAATACCTCATATAACATAATGATGTGCATATAATTAAATATTTATATCTTCTGTTGCTTAACTCTTCTCTTAATCCACAGTGCATTAAAAATATATATACAGTCTCCAACATATATATATCCACTGCATCCCAGTCTAGCCAAGCCTATATCTGACTGCAGGCCATTGCCGGTGTACGTTTTCAAATACACTTTCAGGCAGGCAAGTGATTCAGTGATATGCAGTGCATAAAATATATATACTGTCTCCTACATATATATCCACTGCATTCTAGTCTAGCCAAGCCTATATCTGACTGCAGGCCATTGCTGGTGTACGTTTTCAAATACACTTTCAGGCAGGCAGGCAAGTGATTCAGTGATCCGCAGTGCATAAAATATATATACTGTCTCCTACATGTATATCCACTGCATTCTAGTCTAGCCAAGCCTATATCTGACTGCAGGCCATTGCTGATGTACGTTTTCAAATACACTTTTAGGCAGGCAGGCAAGTGATTCAGTGATCTGCAGTGCATAAAGATATATAGACAGTCTCCTACATATATATCCACGGCATTCTAGTCTAGTCAAGCCTATACCTGACTAAAGGCCATTCCTGGTGTATGTTTTCAATGACACTTTCAGGCAGGCGATTCAGTGATCTGCAGTGCATAAAGATATATATAAAGTCTCCTACATATATATCAACTGCATTCTAGTCTAGTCAAGCCTATACCTGGCTGCAGGCCATTCCTGGTGAAATTTTTCTAGTAAACTTCAGGCGGTGTTTTGCTAATCCAATTTTACAGCATGTCTGGAAGGACACCAAGGAAAGGCAGACACTCATAGGCCACTAAAAGAGGGCAAGCAGGCTCTGTGTCTACAGCCAATAGTGCTGGTTGTGGACACGGTGCATCCTTAGCACGTGGCCGTGAGGCACGCTTGTGCTTTTTTTTGACAGCTTGCCGTGTTGATCCACAACATGCAGAAGAGTTGGTAGAGTGGATCACAAAGCCGTCCTCATCCTCCTCATCCTCTGTCACCCAGGCTAAGAGAAGTTTGGCTGCCAATGCAGCTGCCAAAGCGGCCTATTCCATCAGCTCAATGGCATCAGTCACTCCTTCCCTAGCCCCACCATCATGTTCTGAGGAGTCCCCCGAACTGTTTGACCACAGTGTCAGGTACATGCTGCAGGAGGATGCGCAGCATTTTGAAGACTCCGATGATGGTACCCGGGTTGAGGATGAAGGCAGTAACGTGAGCCCAAAGAGAGGGGGTGCCCAAAAAGGACAAGAAACTGGCAGTCATGTTCCTCCAGATGCAGCATACTGCCAGGTTTGCTCCAGTGGCGAAGAGGGAGGGGATGATGAGGTCACTGACTCTACGTGGGTGCCTGATAGAAGAGAGAAGGAGGAGGAGGCACATCTCCAACGAGGCAGGATGCCCTCCAGTGGCCAGCTTAAGGACAGCCAACCGACTACATCACCCCACAGAGCTCTGCGTGGGCAGGGCGCTGCTGACTCTGCCCCTTTTTTTCAAAAGTTTTTTGGTGTGGTCCTTTTTTGAGATGTGTGCAGCAGATCGAACCGTTGCTGTTTACAACATATGTCTGAAGCGTATCAAGCGTGGCCAAAACAGCAGCCGCTTGGGCACCACATGCTTGACCAGACATATGTCAAGCTCCCATGCAGTCCGTTGGCAACAGTACTTAAAAGACCCACACCAAAGAACAAGGCGAACCTCATCAGCTGGGATCTCCAACCCCACTATATCTTCAGTCCTCCCAGAGACCTGCATTGAGAGGAATGAAGGTGTAGAATTAGGTGTCTCAAGCACTTGCGGGCAATCTGCTAGCGGTACACCTAAATCCAATTGTAGCAGGCAAATTTCCCTAACCCAGTTGCTAAACGGTTGAAAGAAATTCGGTCCCAGCCATCTACATGCTCAGCGGCTGAATGCTAGTTTGGCTAAATTGCTAGCACTCCAACTGCTGCCTTTTCAGCTGGTAGACTCTGCCCCCTTTCGAGAATTTGTGGAATGTGCGGTACCTCAGTGGCAGGTTCGCAAACGCCATTTTTATTCTTGGAAGGCCAATCTGGCTCTCTAACGGCATGTGGAAAGCAATGTCTTGGCCTCGTTGGACAGGGCAGTCAGCGGTAACGTGCATATTACCGCTGACTCATGGTCCAGCAGGCATGAACAGGGATGTTACCTTTCTTTCACAGCACACTGGGTAACCCTACTGGCAGCTGGCAAGGATGCAGGACAGGGTGCAGTAATGTTGGATCTTGTTCCGCCACCACGCCTTCAAAATGCTGGTAGTGGTGATTCTGCCACACCTCTCTCTTCCACCCCATCCTCTTCTTCTTCCTCTATGGCCTCTTCCTGTGCAGATTTGACCTCAGAACCAGCGGTGCTCCGTAGGCATTCTAGGGGCTACACAAGCACATGCAGTGCTTGAGTTGGTCTGCTTAGGGGACAGGAGCCACACTGGGGCAGAGATTCTGGCAGCTCTGCAGGGGCAGGTTCAGAGGTGATTTGCGACAATGGCACCAACTTCCTCTCCGCCCTCCGACAGGGACACTTGACCCATGTTCCCTGTTTGGCTCACGTCCTTAATTTGGTGGTGCAGCGGTTCTTGTGCAGGCACCCGGACTTACAGGATCTCCTGAGGCAGACCAGGAAAGTCTGTGGGCATTTCCGCCGGTCATATAATGCCAGTGCTCGGCTGGCTGACCTTCAAAATGAATGCAATCTGTCCAAGCACCGCCTCATCTGTGACATGCCCACCAGGTGGAACTCAACCTTGGCAATGCTGCAGCAGCTGCACACGCAACAGAGGGCCATCAATGAGTACCTGTGCGAGTATGGCACCAGGACAGGGTCAGGGGTGCTTGGCTTTTTTTTCGCCACGCCAGTGGCTAATGATCAAGGATGCATGCACTGTCCTGTCACCATTTGAGGAGGCCACGAGGATGGTGAGCAGTGACAGTGCATGCATCAGTGACACTGTCCCTCTTGTCTTCCTGTTGGAGCACACGCTGCATGGAATAATGCACAGGGCACTTGAGGCAGAGGGAGGAAGAGGAGAACTTCCTTACCTCTCAAGGCCCCCTTTATACAGACAGTATTCCTGCAGGCCCGCCTATCACACAGGAAGAGGAGGAGGTGGATTGTGTCAGCATGGAGGTGGAGCCTGGCACTCAGCATCAGCAGCAATCTGCTTTTCAGTCCCCAGAAACCCCTGGACTTGTATGTGGCTGGGAGGAGGTGGCTCCGGACCGAATGCCTCAGCAAACCTACGCTGCTTGGCCTCCCTGATCCTGCAAAGTCTGCGAAAGGACACTCAAATTTGTGGTATCAAGGAGAGGGATCAGTACTGGCTGACAACCCTTCTTGATCCACATTACACGGGTAAGGTTGCAGAACTTATCCAGCCTTCGCAGAGGGAGAAGAGGATGAAACATCTTCGGGAGGCCTTGCAGAAAAGTTTGTGCAATGCGTTTCCAGAGGCTGGGAGGTTGCAATTTCCTGTTCCTCCTAGAAAACGTGTTGCTGAGGCTTCGGTCAGTCTCAGAAGGAACGGTGGAGAAGGTGGCCGTCTGACGGATGCGTTCAGACAATTTTTTAGTCCGCAGCCCCAAGGTCTGATCAGTTCCAGCAAACATTGCCAGCGTCTGATTTACATGGTGCAGAAATACCTTGGGACATGATCAGACTTGGAGACCTTTCCAACCGACAATCCACTAGGTTAATGGGTCTTGAGAATGGATCACTGGCCAGAGCTTGCACAGTATGCAATTGAGCTATTGGCCTGTCCTGCATCCAGTGTTCTATCTGAACGCACCTTCAGTGCTTCTGGAGGCTTTGTGACCAATTACAGAGTGCGCATGTCCACAGACTCGGTTGATCGGCTCACCTTCATAAAAATGAATTAGTCTTGGATCACCAGCTACCAAGCACCTGATGCTGATGTAAACGATAATTTTTTTATGAATTTGAGATCCCTTGAAGACTGCCTAAGCTGATGCTGAGTAACTAGTGACTATCCTATTCCTCCTCAATGTTCATGTTGATAGCTTCTAAGAACATTTTTGGTTCTGGGCACCACCACCAGTGCCTAAAGCCCAATTTTTCTGCCCCTGTTTAACAGGGGCATGTAATTACAATTTTTACTGTAATATTTTGCAGCAGGGCTCATTCCTGCACTCAACTAGAGTATCTGTGAGGGGTTGAAGTGTTGTAGCACCAGCACCAGTGCCTAAACCCCAATTTATCACCACCCCACACCAGTTACAAGTTCATGCAGTAACTGCATGAACTTGTAACTGGTGCTGGGTAGTTTACCAATGCAAGGTAATTCAACAGGTTCACTTCAATGGTGGTCCCATCAGCTACACAGTCTCACCTTTCCTACACTACCAGATATGGGTGAGCATGTGACTCCTTCCCCAGTGTACCATGTCACAAGGTAGTGCTCAATTACCCAGTAATGACACATAGGTGAAGGAAAAGAGTATCAACTGTTTACATGGGCCTATTTCTCTCTCTAATTACTGACTGTAAAAAGATAGGTGGCATATCTATAACAGAGCTGGCCTTGGACTTCACTTAAGATGATGTATTGTGGCGACACTGCCCCAAAAAATCTATTTTATCAGCAGTAGAGAGACAAATTCAAATTTTGCACTGTTTTCTTATTATTATAGGGCCATCATATGATCTTACATTCTGTGAGGTCAGAAACACTTCTCTTGTGATTCTTTGGAAAGAACCAGTATATTCAGGAAGCAGCCCTGTTGCAGGCTATTTTGTAGACTACAAAGAAGTGGATGCAGAAGAGTGGACAAGAGTGAACCAGACTGCAACAGCAAACCGCTACCTAAAGGTATACCTGATAAACATTTCCAGTATATACTGGACCATCGTATGTTGAAAACATATTTGGCTTTTCTAAACCATTTGTGTCCATGTTAGTAGTTTAATGGCAGATTTTTTGGTTGATTTACTAAAGGAAAATACTGTATACTGTGCATCCCAGAACTTAGTAAATGAGGTATTTTTAATCACATGCAAGGAAAATTAAAAAAACAGCCTTTTTTTACATCATTGGATGATAGAAATCAGCAGAGTTTATCCTAATTTCAGAGCTTCCCTTCAGATCTAGAGCATATACACTTGAAGTTTACTTGCCTCTTTGTCTTTCTCTCAGTCAGTATTCCTGTTTATCTAGACCTAATCCAGACACAGTTAGCACAAAAGAGCCATCTCTTGTTTATTGTATAGTATGTTTTAAACATAAAACATAAAAGCATTTAAATGGCCTTGCATTTGTTGTGTGCTGTTGTAGACATGTGCACAAAAAAAAAATTTGTTTATTTTCGTTTTGTTTTTTTCGTTTCCGTTAATTCGTAACGATTCGTAAATTCGTAAGTCGTCGGTGTTTGTATTCGTAACGATTCGTACATTCGTAAGTCGTCGGTGTTCGTATTCGTAACGATTCGTACATTCGTAAGAGTTATTTTTTTTCGTTGATTCGTTTTTCCGTTAGTTTAATTTTCGTTTATTTGTTTATTCTAAATTCAGACGCATTCGTATTTATTCGTACATTCGCAACATTCGTAACATTCGTAGATTCTTAATCGGAGCATAATTCATAATTTTATGTAATGTGTATGCTATTATTACATTTTAAGAGACACGGAAAATTACGAATGTACAAATTTTTTCGTTCAATCCATTCGAAGCACGTTAAGCAAACGCCATTGTAAGAGACACGGAAAATTACGATTCGAAAAAAAAAAAGTTACAATTGTACGAATTTTTTCATTCAATCGATTCAAAGCACGTTAAGCAGCGCCATTGTAAGAGACACGGAAAATTACGAATCGAAAAAAAAAAAAAAAATTTACGAAAGTACAATTTTTTTCGTTCAATCTATTCGAAGCACGTTAAGCAGCACCATTGTAAGGGGCACAGAAAATTACCAATTCAACAAAAAAAAAAAGTTACGAATGTACAATTTTTTCGTTCATTTTCATTTTCGTTGTTCCTGTTTTCGTTTTTTGGATTTTCTTCATTCGTACATTCGTTGTTTCTAATTTGTTTTTTTCGGATTTTCGTTATTTTCGGATTCGTTCGATTCGAACGATTCATTATTCGTTAAAATTTTAAGCGAATCGTTCGTTCATTCGTACGAAAACGAACGAATGAAAATAACGAAAAAAAATGAAAAACAAAAAAAAAACGAAACTTATTGCACATGTCTATGCTGTTGTTGCAAGCTATGTAGAATTTTGGGAGGCTTAGTAAAGTAATGTATTTAAGGCCATTTTTTTCTCTTTGGGCTTTTTAGTTCCACATACTCCAGATGGGCTATAATGACTAGATAGAACAATTTGCTATTTAGAGCGTTTTAGGCTACTAAAGAATATCATGAAGATGGTGACAGCTATCCTTAGCTTCTATGCTTGTATATGCACTTCTAACCCCCCCCCCCCCATGCACACACACACTAACTCATCAGTTAACCAAGCATATACTGTAGGCCTTACTTCAACTTTCAGGAGAGATATGATGACTTACAAAAGGGTTTATAGGTAACACTGGCTCATTCAACATAGTTTGATGTCTTTTGAAGAAATAAAAGAGTAAATTTAATTTTTTTAAAACTTTCCTAGGATTGTTCTTTAATTTAAAGCTTCATTTTATGATGATGTTCAGGTCAAAGAACTGGAAGAAGGAAAAACATATGTTTTCCAAATCCGAGCTGTTAACGCTTCAGGAGTTGGTAGACCATCTGATATCTCAGAGCCAGTATTTGTCCATGCAAGACCAGGTATGTGTATTTCAAAAACTCAAAGAAGCAAACTCAATGCAACACCAAATAATAAAAAGTCATATTGTTGTATGCATATCATTGAATGGCAGTGTACATAGCTTTAGTTAAATTAAAAGCAATCAACTTTCTTTCTTTCTAATTTGCAGACTTAACAAAATGACATGTACCTCCATTAAAGTGACACTAAAGGTCCGATTTTTATTTATTTTAAATAACAAACATGTCATACTTACCTCCACTGTGCAGCTTGTTTTGCACAGAGTGGCCCTGAATGGTGTTTTCTGGGGTCCCTCGGCGGCTCTTCTAGCTCCTCGCCGTCTCAGATAACCCCCTGGGAAAAGTGCTCCCAGAGAAGGTGCCCGCGTCATTGGATTTTATTGACAGCAGCGTGAGCCAATGGCTGCGCTGCTATCAATCTATCCAACGAAGAGCCGAGAATCCCGGGCAAAGATCCAGAGCGCTCGTGACACGGGACTTTCCAGGGCTCAGGTAAGTAAAATGGGGGGCTGGGGGGGGGGCGGTAATCGTCAGATGTTTTTTCACCTTAATGCATAGAATGCATTAAGGTGAAAAGACAGGAACCTTTACAACCCCTTTAAGACAGATATACTATTATAACTCTTTGTTAAAAAAAAAAAAAATATGAACTGAGTTTAGGACCACCTGTCTTTTCTGCTCTTGATTGCTACTTTTTGTTGGTAGAACTGTTTTGGGATCACTGATTGTCATTTTTATTTTGCACTAGGTGTCCAGGAGATCACTGCTGGTGTGGATGAAGAAGGGAGTATTTACCTTTCATACAATTGCTCTGAAATCTCTGAAGCATCTCAGTTTACCTGGTGCAAATCTTATGAAGAAATTAGTGATGACCAAAAATTCAAAGCTGAAACCATTGAAGAAAAGTATGTCTTTAATCCTCACCAAATTGTGCCCTGAATGTAATCATCATACATAGGGAATATGTTATTACTCTTGCTCTTCTTTTATTTTCAGTTCCAAACTCTACTTTAAAGACCCAGACAAGGATGATTTGGGTACATACTCAGTGGCAGTTAGTGATACCGATGGAATATCATCAAGCTTTGTGCTGGATGCCGATGGTGAGAGCATTGTCTTTTGACACTATGGCCAAATCTAAATTTAACTCTATTCTATGGTAATTGTGATAGTGATAATGTATACTATTATACATCAATAGTATATTAATGCAACATACTGTAAAGTAAAGCTGGAAACATTTTACAAAATACAATGTATAAAATAAAAAATAAAATAAACTTGCATTTGCTTGTAAATATGTCCTAAATAATATGATATAAGATATAATAATGTTTAAGATATGGTAATTAATTATGAATGTAAACAATTGTATTTATTTTTTTATTCTAGAACTTGAACGCCTGATGGCTCTAAGCCATGAAATCAGAAATCCAAGTAAGTAGAACTCCTTTTTATTTCTGGTATAATGAATTAGCTTGGTGTGATAAAATGTCAGAACAAGGAATGAGCAAATCTCTTCTTGGGTTCAGTTTGAGGGCATCCGCAAATTATGTGAACCCCATTGAATGGGAGTCAGTGGGTCAAGCAGAGCAATTTTTATTAATAAATTTACCCCATTTTTAATGCAAGGGACCTGGGTACTAGATACCAATGCAAAAAAAAGCAAGAATTACCTTTTAGCAGGGAGCAGCTCTTTTTATAAGGTTGAAAGGGCAACATTAAAAAGACACAATTCCTTTAAATAATCCTGCTCACTCACCCCAAAAACCCAGCCCACCCCCCCCAAAGCTGCTAAGTTAAATTATCCACCTGGATATCCTGTAATGGCTCACAAAAATACTCTGTGTTGATTAAAATGTAGTTAAATTAACACACTTCTATTTAAATATGAAAACAAATATCACATAACAATTAATTTGTGATATTATAACAATCAAAATAATGTTAACATGAAGTCCACACAGCTTATAATCAGAAACAGTCCTCCTGAACTTGAACTTCCACCATAAAAGATCAAGAATACACTGTGCAACTAAGAACTTTATGTTACATGTTCCTATATAGGTTTTTATTTTAAGGTTTTGCTTTATACCTAATAGTTTTAAATGTGAAAGAGTTTGAGTGGACTTTTGTACCTATTCCGTTTAGTGGACAATGTTTTTTTTTTAAACATTTTTTTTCATTTAAATTGTATTTATTTTCATTTTAGTATATACTTTATCAATATGGATACTGAATTAGGGTCTTTGTTTTTATTTAAATATTATTAGTATAATAGAATAATCATTAATCAAACCTTGGAGACAGGTGCTAGGCTGCGCTGGGATGCTGAGAGAGAGTTATATATAGAAAGGATTAGGCACAATGTGGGGCAGGAATGGTACAACTCAGCAGTGCTGGAACAGCAGGAGTTAAAACTGATGGTGACAGAATGAGGAAGTGATATAACTGGTAGCTCAGGTAGCCTGATGCACTCTACTCTTGAGGTCCATTGGATGAAGCATGCTGAGTACGTGTAATGTCAGATGCTACCAGGAAGTCTAGACTTGGCCACTCTGCTTTGACTATTCAGAGGCAATACACAAGCCTTAAATGCTAGTGCATTAAATGCTTTGTTTGACAAATAGTTTTTATTGATTTAAACTCGGGGCATTTTTTATGCTTGACATGTGAGTGGAAAGTGGAATCATAAATAACAGAGCCAGGATGATACGTGTGGATCTGTATCTGAGTAGAAGTGAGTGTATTTAGATCTACCTTGCAATAAGAGGTCAATGAGCTGTGTTTCAGGCACGTGCATGGGATGTATTGCGATTTGAATATGAATTGAGCGCACAATAGAACACTTTTATGTGATCTTTCATGGTGGAATTTCAAGTTCAGGAGGACTGTTTATCACTAAAAGCTGTGTGGATTTAATGTTAACATTATTGATGATTACAATATCACAAATTGATTGTTCCTTGGCACATGTTTTCACATTTATATAGGAAAGTGTTTGTATTTCTGTGTATGTTTAATTAGCTCTGGGTATTTTTGTAAGTCAGATGCCATAAACCTGAACATAAAATTAAGCATCTGTAGGGAGCTCAAGGTATCTCATATGGGTTTTAGAGGTGCCAACATTTTGATGTTTCTTTCCTTATGTGGGGTCCTCATTAAAAACCATACCAAAACTTCAGCAAGGATTTGGATCTGGTAAGTATTTTTAGGGAGAACCCCACACCATTTTTTTCAGTGTCATTGGTTGCTATGATGCACTATAGCAATTAATGACTTTTCAGCTGCCGTGTCATAGCAACCAATGACATCCTTGGTTTCGAGGGCGCTGGTGGCCACACAGTCATTGGTTGTTATGGTGTACCTTACCGACCAATGAGGTTGTGCAAGGAAGGGAAAAAATGTGTGCCCCCTCAATCCATACTAGCCCCTTCAAGTCTGGGAAGGATTAAAGGGGTACTTCATGCAAAAACAAGAGAATAAAGGGCGGGTCCCCCCTTCAAAACCCTTACCAGACCCTTATCCACTCAAGTAGTCTGGTGGGCCACATGTACTCAACATGTGGTGGGTAAGGATGAGCCCGGTGTTCGATTCGAACCCATGTTCGAATCGAGCACCGGGTGTTCGCTCGCTCGGCGAGCCCAGAACTATTGGGGCCGCTCGCATCAAATTCGTGTGATGCGAGCGGCCCCGCAATGCATTGCGGCCCGCGCAGTGCAATGCTGGCTGATGATTGGCCAAGCATGCACTGTGACCCCGCATGCTTGGCCAATCACAGCGCCGGCAGCGAGGAGAGCCATAATTGGCTACAGGCAGGATGCCTGTAGCCAATTATAGCTCAGGGGCTTTAATACACGCCCCACGGTATAAGAGGCCGCCGCGGCGGCGGCCTCGCATATTATGTTTCACTCACAGTGTCAGCGTGTCAGTGTGCTGCTGACTGCTGACAACAATATGTGCTCTATTTCTGGGGATATGTGTGTGCATGCTGTTAGAACAGCATTGCAGTATCACATCTGGGGGGTGTCTATAGGTGGCCTGTGAAGGGGGGCAGGTTTCCTGTGCTTAGAACTTTCCCTGCAAAAAAGTGTCATTTTTGCAGGAAGAAAGCTATTTAAATCACTCGCGGCTAATGAATTGATGGCTCCTGTAACACAGAGAGCTGTCATTCATTAATAAACAAACAAAAAAAAAAGCGTAGGGGTCCCCCCAAATTCAATAACCAGGCCCTTCAGGTCTGGGATGGATATTAAGGGGGATCCCAGCCAAAAAAAAAATGGCGTAGGGTCCCCCTCAAAATCCATACCAGACCCTTGAGGTCTGGTATGGATTTTAAGGGGAACCCTAGCCAAAAAAATGGCGTGGGGTCCCCCTCAAAATCCATACCAGACCCTTATCCGAGCACGCAACCTGGCAGGCCGCAGGAAAAGAGGGGGGGACGAGAGCGGCCCCCCCTCTCGCCTGAACCGTACCAGGCCACATGCCCTCAACATTGGGAGGATGCTTTGGGGGTCTAAGACCCCTAAAGCACCTTGTCCCCATGTTGATTAGGACAAGGGCCTCTTCCCCACAACCCTGGCCGGTGGTTGTGGGGGTCTGCGGGCGGGGGCTTATCGGAATCTGGAAGCCCCCTTTAACAAGGGGACCCCCAGATCCCGGCCCCCCCCCTGTGTGAAATGGTAAGGGGGTACAAAAGTACCCCTACCATTTCACCAAAAAAGTGGCAAAAATGGTAAAAATGACAGGAGACAGTCTTTGACAATTCCTTTATTAAAATCTTCTTTCTTCTTTCTTCATCCTTCGGATTCTTCATCTTCTCCTTCCTTCATCTTCTTCCATCTTCTTCTTCCATTTTCTTCTTCCTCCGATCCGCTTCTTCTTGCGCTGGTCTTCTCGTCCTTCTCGTCCGGCATCTTCTTCCGTCGGCGTCGGCGTCGGTGTCTCTGTCTCTTCTTGGGCCGCTCCGCGCAATGGGAGGCTCCCGCTGTGTGAGGCTCCGCTCCGTCTGACAGGTCTTTTATAATGGAGGGCACCTGGTGACCCCGCCCCCTCTGACGCACAGGGACGTCATGGGGAATTCCATGATGGCTTTCCCCATGACGTCAGAGGGGGGCGGGGTCACCAGGTGCCCTCCGTTTTAAAAGACCTGTCAGATGGAGCGGAGCCTCACACAGCGGGAGCCTCCCATTGCGCGGAGCGGCCCAAGAAGACACCGACACCGACGCCGACGCCGACGGAAGAAGATGCCGGACGAGAAGGACGAGAAGACCAGCGCAAGAAGAAGCGGATCGGAGGAAGAAGAAAATGGAAGAAGAAGATGGAAGAAGATGAAGGAAGGAGAAGATGAAGAATCCGAAGGATGAAGAAAGAAGAAAGAAGATTTTAATAAAGGAATTGTCAAAGACTGTCTCCTGTCATTTTTACCATTTTTGCCACTTTTTTGGTGAAATGGTAGGGGTACTTTTGTACCCCCTTACCATTTCACACAGGGGGGGGGGCGGGATCTGGGGGTCCCCTTGTTAAAGGGGGCTTCCAGATTCCGATAAGCCCCCCGCCCGCAGACCCCCACAACCACCGGCCAGGGTTGTGGGGAAGAGGCCCTTGTCCTAATCAACATGGGGACAAGGTGCTTTAGGGGTCTTAGACCCCCAAAGCATCCTCCCAATGTTGAGGGCATGTGGCCTGGTACGGTTCAGGCGAGAGGGGGGGCCGCTCTCGTCCCCCCCTCTTTTCCTGCGGCCTGCCAGGTTGCGTGCTCGGATAAGGGTCTGGTATGGATTTTGAGGGGGACCCCACGCCATTTTTTTTTGGCTAGGGTTCCCCTTAAAATCCATACCAGACCTCAAGGGTCTGGTATGGATTTTGAGGGGGACCCTACGCCATTTTTTTTTTGGCTGGGATCCCCCTTAATATCCATCCCAGACCTGAAGGGCCTGGTTATTGAATTTGGGGGGGGCCTACGCTTTTTTTTTTTCATTTTTTTTTTTTTTTATCAATGACTTTTTTTTTTATGAATGAGTTTCAATGAATCACTGTTCTCTGTATTACGGGAGCCGTGAATTAACATTAGCCGCGAGTGATTTTAAATAGCTTTTTTACTTTCAAAAATGACACTTTTTGCAGAGACAGTTCTAAACACGGGAAACATGCGCCCCTTTACAGGCATACTATAGACACCCCCCAGCAGGTACGAAATTTAAAGGAATATTACACTTTTATTGTTTCAATTTAAGCATTATTAAAATCACTGCTCCTGAAAAAAAAAAATAAAAAAAAAAACGGCCGTTTTTAAAAAAAATTTTTGCATTGATACATGTCCCCTGGGGCAGGACCCAGGTCCCCAAACACTTTTTATGACATTAACATGCATATTAGCCTTTAAAATGAGCACTTTTAATTTCGAACGTTCGCATCCATTATAACTAATAGGGTTCTAAAGCTCGCACGGACTTTAGGTCCGTTCGCGGGTTCTGGTGCGAGCCGACGGGGGGGTGTTCGGCTCATCCCTAGTGGTGGGTAACTTGCCAGGGGCTCCTTTCCCTGGCAAAGAACCTTTTATACATTTTGATGAGAATGAGGCCTCTTCCTCACCTGGCTCAGTAGATGTGGGGGTCAGCGGAGGGAGGGAGGGGGCTTTTTGGAATCTGAGGTACTCGTTTACCAAAAAATATTTAAAAATGTAAGAAAACACACCACATGCTCGAGGAAAAAAAAAAAGCAAAACCTGTGTCCAACAGTGTAAATACATTATCAGTCACGTTGTACAGCAATGTAGATCCATGTCAATTATAAAGAATGATGTTCACCAATCTGCCAAACGAAAACCCCTCCTCGTGGACTCCTCACTGCAAATAGAGCCCTCTGGCAGGGAAACCTCCCATATTGCAGGCATGTTGCATTATGTAGTTTAGAAGAGCTAAACTCCTCCCCCTTTCCTAGCCAGTCAGGTTGCATGCTTGGACAAGGGTCTGGTGTGGATTTGTTTTGGAGGGGTAGCAGATTTTTATTTTTTGCACAGTATCATTGGTTATTTAATATATAGTGCACCATAATAATCAATGACCCTGTGGCCACTGGCATGTTAACAACCAATGACATCATCAGTTGCTAGGGTGGCCTCTTGCATCCTAGTGTCCAAAAATGCTTGCAGCCCGCACATCTTGAATTTGTCAGTTCGTGACCATATTAATAATGCCACTAAATGAATGAATTCTAGCTGCAGGCAATGTATGCATACATTTTGAGTGGAAGCAAACCTCATATAAATCAGAACTACTTTAGAGCTACTTTAGTATATGACACAATTATTATGGCATAATATTGCAGATTTATCCCAACCCTTTGTACAAGAAATCTTCTCAATAAATATTCTTAAGGTTGCGGTTGGAACATCATATGTTAGCTCATATCTTTAACCACACACCACCCGCCATATAGCAGAATGACAGCGGCAAAGTGGTTGTGATATCCTGACTGGACGTCATATGACATGATCAGGATAACACAGCCGGCACGTGCCCACGGGGGCGCGCAGCGTGGCGATCAGAGGTGCTGTGTGTCAGTCTGACACACCTCAACTCTGAGCCGGGTATGGAGCCTCTGACAGAGGCTTCTTACCAACTGACCAATCACAGCTGATCATCGCGTGAACCAGGAAGTGCCGGAAAACGTCTTTCCTCGGTTCATGCTGACAGGGAGAGCCGATTGGCGTCTCTCCCTGTCAGAGGAAGGGTCTGTGCTGATAACACATTGATTATCAGCACAGCCCCCATCAAAAGGTGCCCATCAGCTGACAATCAGTGCCCAACACCTGTCAGCCTGTCCCCATAATAAACGCCTGTCAGTGCCCACAACAGTGCCAATCAGTGCCCAAAAAAGTGCCAATCAGTGCCCCATCAGTAATGCCTGTCAGTGTCCCATCAATGTGCCAATCAATGCCACTCAGTAAAGCCTGTCAGTAGCTCCTCATCAGTGCTGCCTATCCGTGCCCATCAGTACCACCTATCAGTGCCGCCAGTGCCGCCTATCAGTGCCATCAGTGCTGCCTATCAGTGCCCATCATTTTTATTGTCGGTCTTTTTTCGTTTATAGCACAAAAATTTAAAACCACAAAGATGATTAAATACCACCAAAAGAAAGCTCTAATTGTGGGAAGAAAACTATAAAAATGTAGTTTGGGTAGAGTGTTGCAGAACCTCGCAATTGTCATTCAAAGTGCAACAGCGCTGAAAGCTAAAAACGACTGTAAAATATGGTGGTGCATACTACTATAGGAAATAGTTAAATAAAAGTAAATGAGGCCATATGAAACACCCTTATCCTTACATGTCTTTAAGAATGTCTGTTGTAGGGTTTCTCTTCTTTATAACAGAATCCTTCTACTGGGAGCCCTGGCAATATTGGGTTTATTCTACTCATAAGTGAAAACCCCATATCTACCACATTTAGTCCCATATGCTACATGTTGGCACCAAAGTTATTTGCATCTAGCTGTGTGTGCTTATCTCATGGGAGAGGGTCATTATGTGCCACTACAGTGATTAAAAATGCCTGATCTAAGAACTGCACTGTTATAGAGAGTCTACCCCTTTTTTGTCTTCATGTCATGATATGCATAGATGCCATTGTGTATGGAATGCAGTTTAAAATGTATTAACAAGCACAACTTGTTTCCTCTTTTAGCTATTCCTCTTAAGTCAGAACTGACTTATGAAATATTGGAAAAAGGCAGGGTACGCTTTTGGATTGAATCCCAACACTTCTCTGCAGAAACGAACTACCGGTTTGTTGTGAATGATGTTGAGATTAAAAACAGCGAGGTGCGTATCCTTCGTTATCCCCGCTGATATCACTTTAATAGACTTTCAATTTACCACTGTAAAAAATGCTGTTTTTCTGCACAAATCGTACTTCGTCTTAATATCGTAGCTTATTGCAATGGAATGGGCTATGGGTCCCTTAAGAAGAATTACACCAATTGCTTTCAGAATAATCTGATGACTCACAACACAGTTGCAAAGTACCAGAATCAAATGAATCCAGTTTTCCAAAATCCGAGGTCTTCTTACAATATAAACAGTTAATGTACAGCAGTATTGGCAAAGGATTATTGTAATATTTTCTTTGCCAAAAGGAAGTGTGCAGGTATTTGGATATTGATCTGTATAATAAGCTGCAGCTAATATTGATCTGTTACATAATCTCTAAATATATTTGTGTTTTTCCCTAAGGAGTAGATATGATTATTGTTTTATTTCCCCTAAAGCAATGTCTCTTTTTTTTTGTAACACAATGTGAATTTCTTGCATACAGTGCTTTGGTTGGAAAGGTTGTTTTGTTGTTGAAGTACGCGCTAAAATACTTATATCTATGTATTAATTTGTCTAGTCCCTATAATGTTATTAGTCTGTCTGTTAAACCTATGAGCGCATGCTACTGTTAATATCACAATAATACGAGGTTAGCTATGAAGCCAAACACACGGCTAGGAATAATCAAATATTATTTATTTCCCAATAATCAGGAACGCTAACATAAAGTATTAAAAGACATTACAATATCACAAAGCTTACAATCAAATCATATAATATAAGAATATCAAAGATACTTATCACAGGGCCCTCCTTGTGGCCTTGGAAAATGGCCGCCAGACCATGAGGTGACCAGAAACATCCTCTCATATCAGGGATTCCCAGCAAAACAGCAAGAGGAGCTCTCTGCGAATTCCTTTTACCAAGCTCACTCATTCAAACTCCCACACCCACTCAAAGTCACCCCCCCTTTGCCTTTCAGGTATCCATAGCGACCTTATAGTAACTGTCTAATTACACATGTCACAGCAGGTGGGCTACAAAGCTTTTGGTGTGTTTTCCAACCTGGCTACATTCCAATCCAGGGAATGCCTTCTGTCCTCAAAGATATTGGGAATGTGATGTAATATTACATGAGTTCATATTGAATCCAACATATGCCGCTTTGCGACTGAAAATCGCATAAAAACCCTTCTTCAGACACGGCTCCTATTGAACAGTCCATAACTGTTTTGTCCCTGACATGCGTTTCCAAACCAGTATCCATAGAATAGTCCTTTAAACGTCTTAACGTGTCGTATTTTTACAACGTGTCCCTAACATGCGTTTCCAAACCAGTATCCATGGAACAGTCCTTTAAACGTCTTAATGCGTTGTATTTTTACAACCTGTGCAGAAGCAGCTCCTATGGAACAGTCCATTGTGGTCTTACCATGTTATGCTTCCCAACACGTGCCGCTTTGCCACTGAGTAACACATCCTTCTTCAGCGACAGCTTCCATGTCACCAGTATGTATCTTTGGTATCTTCTCCTTTCCGGTGTCTTCAGGACGGATGCAGTACAGGCAAGGGGTGTCCATTCATTCACCATTCACCAGTACACATTCAGAGCAACATATCAAACAGCTCTCAAATACTGATCTATTATTTAGATAAGTCTCGAGGAGGGCCTTATTCACCCACATTAATAACCTACAATACTCATAGGTCACACTATACCATAATATAAATCGACTTATTACCATACTATATACATATATATGTGTCCCGTCCATTTACGCACCCCGCTCCCAACCCTATAACCCTTTACTGTACATATGGGTCGGGATTAGGCAGGCTTGCTCACAACGGTATTGCAGGGCTCTGACTTGGCAGCAAGGTCTCTAATTTGTACACAGAGACTCTACTGTCAATTCGTCCCTCAACTTGCATAGCCAAATGGGAGACCCTTCTATATAAATATTGGGTCTAATCACACATATAAATTTGCAAAAAATTACAAAGCCACACAATTCCATCCCTGTGCCTGGATTTCAGAGACCATGTCCAGGGTATACCATGCACCTCTACCTATGGTTAGGTTCAAGGAACCTTCCCGTTTTATGACTAACATTACACCGGCATTCTTTAGGACAAAGAAACAAACTTGTCTATGTCCCAAATGACACCCAGGTGCTTCCTCCCCAGCAATGATCCCTGAAATAACTTCCCAACATTTTTACGTTCACCACCATGGTGTATTGACCTGGCATATAAAGGACATCATGGTCAGGCTTCCGACCGAGGGAAGTATCAACCTGCTTCCATCTCCTCTGATCCCATGTGGGTGATTTAGCCTCCAATGCGACAAGGTAGAATCCCCGATCAGTAAGCCCATTGATGCCACCAAATATACAGACCAAGTCCGCACTTCTGTGTATGGGATCATACAGCCTAACACCTTTCACCATCCAAACTGGTACAGCCCATCCAGGCATCCGACCACCATTTTGGATTAGTGTAAGCGACGTGTTGTGGCAGAGTCTTACTGAGCGGTGATGCTAACTCATCAGGCCACTGCCCTTTATACAGAGATTTCACAACCAGCTTGATGCTGGTTGACACTTCCACCTGCCACTGCGTGTACGCCAGAGCCCATGACCGATTTCTATCCTGTACCCTCACACCCTCCACCAACCTCTCAACATGGTTCACCAACTCTGGAGCTAATTTACTCTGGGTGTTTTGTGAATGCTATTAAGGATGCCACCAATCTCTTTGAGTAACAAAGTCCCGCTCACGCTATTGCTGAGAGTTTGTTCCTCAGGATACCGATGTCTACTCCATTACCAACACCCATCCCTGCTCCTATTCCCCCAATACAAGTGCTGAATATACGCCTCCTCCTGTGGTTACTCCTCAGAGATAAGCATCCTGCTTCTGTGTCCGCACATCTCTGGGAGTAATTCACTGGTACGATGACAGCACTTGATTCAGCGCATACTCAGCACATATAGGGCAATAGGTTTTATCAACCACTGTGAGATGTTGCAGTGCCATATGGTGAAGGCATACTGTACCCTGGTAGTCAGCGTTTATTCCCTTTATCTATCGGAGCATGCTCCTGTGTGTATACACTGGCATTCCCTGTGCAGGGTTTCAACTTCTCAGGTGAGACCTCAACCAGGCGCATCTCCCCCATACAAGGAAATGTTCACCCCATTGATGTGTCACCTGACACCCTCTAGTCCGGCCAACAGACAGCTTATTATGCATAAGTGCCCGCCTCCTGGGTACCTGCACCATATACATTTTGTTACGTCAATACATGTCATACATTACACAACTTTTCTTATTTCAACTCCTCCCTCCAACAAAAACATATATATTTTACATTTTCATGTTCTGATGGATTGGATGTGTTATGTTCCTTCCCCTAACCTCCAACCCATTGTACGTATATTAATAACATGTTTGCATTCATCAGGAGAGAGTCCAGCCAAAAAAAAAAAAATGTTTCAAGTCTTAATGATGGGCACAGTCTTTCAGATTCAGCACCAGATCGTCCATAGGAAAAGAAAAGTGTTAAAGTGAATCTTTTTGTTTGTCCCGTCTCTCCTGATATTTAGTGGAATAAATTTGGGGCGTGGTATGGCACAGACAAACTGCCAACCAGATGATCATCTGTCATCCATTTTCCAGAACCTTTCCAATCTCGCTCCACCAGGATTCTGGAATTGAAAAACAAGAGCAGAATCAAATTCTTATCCATAATATCTGCTTGCTTATTATATTTACTCCTATTTCCTTCCTTGGAACCCAGGAACTTAGTATTCCTGGCTTCTGCAATTTGACCAAACTATCAAAAACAACCATGACCTCTTTAGGCAGAACCCACTCTAAAATGGATCCCCACGGTATGGTCAAAACTTTAAAAAAACGAACGTCACTGTTGTTTCTCAAAAATTCTCAATTTTAAAAACGCAAAAAGAAAAAACAACCAATGCATTTATCTTTATCTTACGATCTATGCACTAACTTTATCTTACGATCTATGCACTAATTCCCCTTTCAGGTGTATAAAGCCTAAACCTTTTGGAGCTTTTTACACCTGAACAAAACAACAATAAAATAGCTGACTAAGCCAATACCCAAAAAACAACAAAAAAATATGTTTCTTTTTTTTATCTTTTAATTTTTAACTTTTTTTTCATTTGTTTTTTAAATTAAAATATTTTCATTGTTTGCAAACAATTACTAATTAATGAGCTCATGGTACCATGTGATAATCGATTATGCATTTACAATAACCTAACCCCCGTGTTGGTCTCACTTTGACGGACCTGCAAACAAAACACAAATGTTTAGTATCCCAAACCTGTTCTCTCCCTGGTCTCTGGAAAAGGAACACAAAGACAATGATTAAACACGATTATCATGACAATTGACTTTAAGCGCCCCAAGTCTCTTCTCATTAATTGTACTGCTAGGGGAGCACCGATTTGTTGGAAAAAATAAAAAATGAATAATAAAGAAAATTAAAAAAACCTAATAAAAATTCATTAAATTAATAAAACATTAAACCTTATAAAAAACTACAAAAATACTTAAAACCTTATTCATAGGAAGGAAACTTTGATCAGAGTATTTTTAACATACTTGCAGCTGACTAAGTGCTGCTAGAATTGCTTCCCCCAGTGCTATGTTTGAATAACCATTCGGCTACTTCCATTTTGATTTTATGCAACTGTCCTACATATTGTTTTTCAGTTTGTAGACTCCGTAATTGGGTCTTAACGGGGAATTGGGTTTGCTTACTATGGGCTCCATGCTTTGGATTGCTACCCCACCTGGCCGAATAACATTCATAATGCCTTGGGGTAGTCTTCAGGTATGATATCGTTATTCGCCCAACAATCCTTTGCGATGTGACCTCCCCTTTTACACAAACAACATTTTAGCTCTAGCTTCCCTGCATAGGCCCTTTTTTCAACATCTTGTGCTGGATATTCACATTGCTGGATAATATTACTGTGATTGGAATTAACAGACTTTACACTTCCATCGTCTGAGGAGTCATCAGAAGTTTCTATTTCAATTCCTGAATCAATTTCAAGCGCAGATACCACGCTTGTATTTACGTCTCCAACATCGATTTCCATAATCCGCCTTCCTGTATTTCTGCTTAATACGGATACACCTGCCTTTGACCCATATTCGCTATCACTGGACTCTTGAAAAAAATCTCGCAGGATATTGACAAAATTTTGGTAGGACCTAGCATTCCTCAGAGCCATTCTAGTGGGATAGCTTACATAACACTTATTGGCCATCGAGTATATGAAACTTGCATCATCCTCCAATAAGTCAGGACAGTTGAAGACTCTCGTATACAACGCAAGATACTCACTGCAGAACAATATTGGGTCAACTCCTCTCCTAAATTTCATTCGTTGCAAATCACTCATACCATTATCACGACTGTCCACAAGGCGCTGCAATTCTTTCCTCCGCCCCTCTGCATCTGCTAAATTATCCTTAACCTGTGCCGATAACTGGCCTATCAAAGGTCCTGGTAGCCATGCTTTTAGAAGAGAGCATGCATCGTCATTCTTCAACTGGAATTTATTGATTAGAGCCTCAAACTTATTGGACAGCGTCACTGGCGACTCCAGGGCATTAAATTCACCCAGAATCTGGCATAACGTGAGTCTCTCTTGGATTGTAATCAAACTGTCATTCTGCTTTGACGCTATAGGCGCAATAGTAGATTGTGTTTCCTCACGGCTCTTTTCCTCACTGACTGTGCAGATATCGGCCAATTGGCATGTTGCTTTGTGCTCATTGAGCGATATTATACACTGTTCTTTAATAAGAAGTTGGGAGTGTGCGTTTGCTACTTTCCTTTCTAAAGACATAACCAATTCTTCCATCTCTGATAACTTTATTCGCAATGACTCTACAAGTTTATTCTTCATGACGCAGTCCATGCTGCACCTCTGAAGCTGTTCTCGTAGGTCACCATTTTTTTCTGACAACTCGCCGGCTTTTGCCTGCAATTTGTCAATCTCACTACTGGAGGCTGTTGCCATTTTTAGAAGATTTTCCCTGACTCCATATATATCTTCCCCGAGAAGTCTCCTTTCTGCTTCCCACTTCTCCCCCATTTGCTCAGATATAACTTTAATTCTGAGCTAATATTTTTTTTTTTAGCTGTTTACCCAGTAATCTGCTATTCTGTTGCTGACACTGAGACACCAGTACATTACACTGGCTTTTAAGAGGTTCATAATTCATCTATTTGTACTAACGTTCCAACACTGCACTGAGTACTAAACCAAACCCAATTATCGTTAGCTCTTACAACTCAAGATTCTTCCTTCATTATCACTTTTACTTGATTTTCTCCCTCAACCAGTTGCTAAGGAAACCACACACACAGAGGCACAGTTAAAAGCTATTTTAAACTACTTTTCACCTGTAGTCCCACAACCAACTACAAAAAAAAAAAAACAGATGCACATTCGTTTAAAACACAAATTTGTTACTTGTAGTATGTTTATTGGGTAAAAAATGCAAAAAATTTTATTTCCCCTAAAGCAATGTCTCTTTTTTTTGTAACACAATGTGAATTTCTTGCATACAGTGCTTTGGTTGGAAAGGTTGTATTTCCCTGACTCCATATATATCTATCCCGAGATGTCTCCTTTCTGCTTCCCACTTCTCCCCCCATTTTGCTCTGATATTAACTTAATTATGCTGAACACTGCAATCTCAATAGCATTTTTCCTTCTTCGCTTTTTTTTTAAAAAACTGGCTTTTAAGAGGTTCATCTGACTGATATCATTCTAAAATACAACTTTTGCCTAATTGAAAAGACTAACCACATTTACTGTGGCATTATCAGCTGATGTTTGTTAACGAAACTTTCAAAGACTTCCATTGATATGCTAATTAGCCTACCCACATTGAAGTTGCTCAACCAGTTGCTTACCCAATGCAACACAGATAATAAACCAACAACAAAAAAAACTGATGCAAACCACACACACAGAGGCACAGTTAAAGCTATTTAAACTACTTTTCACCTGTAGTCCCACAACCAACTACAAAAAAAAAACAGATGCACATTCGTTTAAACACAAATTTGTTACTTGTAGTTTTACAACAAGACACAAGGCACATTCTAAGACACAATGCCTTCCTGTTAGGGTAAAAATCCTGTTAGGCCTTCCTGCCACATGGGTAAAAATGCAAAAAAATAAAAATAAAAAAAAACTTGAAAATAACAATCTATTTCTCCCACTTTTCGTCAAAGATGTATGGTAATTCCTGTCAATCTTTAACCAAGGGTGTTCAGCCCTTACTCACCAGCCCTCTTGACCAGCTACAAGTATTCTAACACTTTGTATTAGCAATACAACATTTAACATATATATACATATCTCGGTTAATAAAAAAAAAAAAGTTGTGCAGAGGATATAATACTTTGAGTTCTTATAAATGCATCATTAATTAGATCTGTTCCACAAACTTATTGGCATAACAAAGCTCTCTAAATATAGATAGCCTGCTCATTGTAAACTAATAAGGATGGCGAGTACTTTGCCGCATCCATCTGAAGACCTACCATACAAAATTATTATACAATATTAGAATGCTTTGGGAAAAGGTTTTATGTGGTATTATTTAGAGATGAATGAGTTCATTAATCCTTGTCACAATCCATTAAATAAAGAATCACAATGCCATATTTGTAAAGCTTTGAAACAAAATTGTGAATATGGGCACAAAACAAATGTACAAATCAGTTTAGAAATAAAGCATTCTATAACCAGTTACATTTGCTTTGCCATGCTTGAGTGCTATTGCTATGTCAATTTATAGTCATTATGAAAGCTCACTGCTAAAATGGCTACTGGAAGCATTACACAAATCATTTATGACTATAAGGCAAATTAAAGCATAGAGACAAGGTGCGCTGTGTAAGAGTTATGGGACAAACACAAATATGGATAGATAAAGGCTATGTTATATGACTGAGAACATCCACAGTGAATCCTACTGGGTAACTGAAAGATAGTAATGACTAGTTCCTAATCATTTCTCTATCACATTAATTTAAATTCAGGAGAGATATGTTTCCTTTTCAACATGCTTGCTAATAATGCTAACTTTATGAACCAATTAATGCTGTGCGCTGCATGCAATCATTGTAGTTGTGTTGGCATGCAACACTGCTCAGTTTGACATCTCCTAAATAGAGAATAGTTAGTAGCCATCTACAAAGATTCTTAAATTCTTCATTATGATATAAGCATTAAAACTATACAGGAGGTCTAAGACTTAAACTCAAACAGAATTTTAAGTATATTATATAACAAAAAAAATTCTACAGTATATACGATAGGTCTTTTTTGACAGACTGGTATGTGGGTTAAGTTCACAGAATGCTTCTTAAATTTGTTGGGATTCTTCTATAAGATGATAACTCTGTCTATCCATACATTTTGTTTACTGAACACCCAAAAAAACAAGTTTTGAGTTTTGAAAGATGCTGTCCATATTAGCAAGTCAGGTAGCAGTATACTGTTTGTCAATGCTATGTATATCACTATAATGTTTCATACTTGAGAATGTTTATTTCATTGTATTGAACAAAGGTATGTTAATGTTATATTAAGGTGCTGTCTAAATATCACATCAAAATATAGAACAGCAAGATCAAGGGAAATAAAATATTATAACAGAAAATTCCCAAATATGACCACTTAATGCTATAATGATAGAAATAATATTTTTTTCTTATATGTGGTTTATGACATATATAGACACAGACACTGAAATCATTTCAGAGATTAGCTCTCTGGCTTCCTACAAGATATATAGGGCTAAGTGCCCTTTGCAACGCAGCAAGATTGTTATTAGATATGCCAGAACATACAGATAGAACATATCCTCTCATATACAGTGCCTTGAGAAAGTATTCTTACCCCTTGAAATTGTCCACATTTTGTCATGTTACCACTGAAAACGTAAATGTATTTTATTGTGATTTTATGTGATAGATCAACACAAAGTGGCACATAATTGTGAAGTGGAGGGAAAATTATAAATGGTTTCCTAATATTTTTTACAAATAAATATCTAAAAAGTGTGTTGTGCATTTGTATTCCGCCCCCTTTACTCTGATACCCCTAACTAAAATCGAATGGAACTAATCGCCTTCGGAAGAAATCTAATTAGTAAATAGAGTCCACCTGTGTGTAGTTTAATCTCAGTGTAAATAAAGCTGTTTTGTGAAGCCCTCAGAGGTTTGTTAGAAAACATTAGTGAACAAACAGCATCATGGAGGCCAAGGAACACACCAGACAGGTCAGGGATAAAGTTGTAGAGAATTTCAAAGCAGAGTTAGGTTATAAAAAAAATTACCCCAAGCTTTGAACATCTCACGGAGCAGTGTTCAATCCATCATCCCAAAATGGAATAAGTATGGCACAACTACAAACCTACCAAGACATGGCTGTCCACTTAAACTTCCAGACAAGGAGAGCATTCATCAGAGCAGCAGCCAAAAAGCCCATGGTAACTCTGGAGGAGCAGCAGAGATCCACAGTTTGGGTGGAAGAATCTGTTTACAGGACAACTATTAGTTGTGACTATTAGTTGTGTACTCCACAAATCTGGCCTTTATGGAAGATTGGCAAGAAGAAAGCCATTGTTGAAAGAAAGCTATAATAAGTCCCATTTGCAGTTTGCAAGAAGCCATGTGGGAGACACAGCAAACATGTGGAAGAAGGTGCTCTGGACAGATGAGGCCTAAAAGTAAAACAATGTGTGGCAGAAAACTAACACTGCACATCACCCTGAACACACCATGATACATGGTGGTGGTAGCATCATGTTGTGGGAATGCTTTTCTTCAGAAGGGACAGGGAAGCTGGTCAGAGTTGATGGGAAGATGGATAGAGCCAAATACAGGGTGGAGGTTCACTTTCCAGCAGGACAACTACCCTAAACATACAGCCAGAGCTACGATGGAATGGATTAGAACCATGCATATTCATGTGTTAGAATGGCCCATCAAAGTCCAGACCTAAATTCAATTGAGAATCTGTGGCAAGACTAATTGCTGTTCACAGACACTCCCCATCCAATCTGACAGAGGTGGAGATATTTTGCAAAGAAGAATGGGCAAAAATGCCACCCTCTAAATGTGCAAAGCTAGTAGAGACAACCCCAAAAAGCCTTGCAGTTGTAATTGCAGAGAAAGGTGGCTCTACAAAGTATTGACTCAGGGGTGCTGAATCCAAATGCACACCACACTTTTCACATATTTATTTGTAAAAAAAAAAATGAAAACCATTTATCATTTTTCTTCCACTTCACACCTATGTGCCACTTTATGTTGGTCTATCACATAAAATCCCAATAAAATACATATACGTTTTTGGTTGTAACATGACATACTTTTTCAAGGCACTGTATGTCTGGTCTGTATGTGGGTCTATCTTTTATCTGTAGTCTACATAAACAAATATAAAAGTGATCTTTCAGACAAATCAGTATGATCCTACTTGATATATTCTAGTGACTGAAATTTACAAGGTAACATTTTATGATTGTATTCTAAATTGAAATGCGAATGGTGACACTGTGTTCTGCATCTTATTTTATAGAGCCATTGTATAAAATTCGATAAGTCTGCTGGAATTATTGAGATGGTCATGGACAGATTTACAGTTGAAAATGAGGGCACATACACTATACAAATTCAGGATGGAAAAGCCAAGAACCAGTCTTCATTAGTTCTCATTGGAGATGGTACTGTATGAATGTGAATGAAACTGTAGAATTACATGAAAGACTAGTCTTCATTTTGGAGTTGATTATAAGCATAAAAACAGTTAAAGAGGCTCTTCACTCTAGAATAAACAATTAAAAGTTAGCAGCTACAAATCCTCTAACTGATGACTTTTAATAACAGAACACTAACCTGTACAGAGATCCAGCACTATCCTCACTTGGACTAGTTCTTCACTAGCCTTCAGGGTCCCGGTGCTAGCATCTTAAGTGTGTGCCGCCAGCTGTGCTGCTTGTGGCTTCACAGCTGGCTGCCTACTGTGCATGTGCGAGCTGTGCTGTGCTTTCTGAATAGTCTTCTGGGACCTGTGATGTGTCACAGAAGGCTAAGGGGAGGGAGGGGGAGAGGAGAACTTCCACTTGGATTGCCTAGGGGTGGGAGTGGGTACCTGTCAAAACTAGGTACCTGCTCCCCCCCAAAAAATTACATGCTGAATTTTTTCAGAGGAGGAATGTTCCCTTTTGGATGAGGTTCTGCTTTAAAGTTTTCCTGTAACTTAAAGCAGACCTTCATCCATGAATATGGCTGTCTCTCCTCTGCCTGTTCCTCCTCCCTCTTACACAATTGGGATTTTTTTTTAAATGTTTTAAATTTTTACATGGTTAACTTTCTCAACCTTTGTACTAGGGGAGGATGACATATGAAGTACAATCTTGTGCATGTGCAGACACCCTATGGAGTCTATAGGACCTGGCAGAGCAGCCTGGTGTGTCTGCACATGTGAGATGTTCTGGCTCTGCTAGGTCTCATAGATGATGTAGTGTGTCTGTGCATGTGCAAGATTTTGGGCCAAAATGGTGGCAATTGAGCACAGTGACAGAGAAAAATATTGTGACATGGAAAAACATACAGAAGCAATCGTCAGAGAATTAAAAAAAAAAAAAAATGCTAGGTGGGGGTGAAGTTCCTCTTTAAGCAAACACAGTTGGAAGAGCTAAAACCACTGATGAATTTTTTTCACCTCCTGTGTTTCTTCTGAAAATATTCCTTACTTCTTGTCCCGCAATTTCTCTAGGAAGATAACAAAAAAGCACTTTTGTTTTAGCAGAGTGGGTAATCACCTAACAAGCTTTTATTAGTGTGCTTGTCTCTGTTGGGAAGATTGCCCATCACTTTCTGTACTAAAAAAGCAATTGAGTGCCTCTTTTCTTAAAACTAACAGAATGGTTAGTACTCCTGCCTTGCAGCACTATGGTCAGTGGTTTGAATCCAACCACGATGACGCTAGCTGCATAGAGTTAGCATGTTCTCATTGTGCTTGTGTGGGTTTACTTCCACACTCCAAAACATGCTGGTAGGTAAATTGGCTTTTGATTACATAGTAAATTGTGTATGTATGCATGTGAGGTAGAGACCATAGATTGTAAGCTTCCTGAAGGCAGGAACTGATATGAATAGTACAATATATGTAAAGTGCTGCATAAAATAGTCGGCACTATAAATACCTCTAATAAATAAATGTGTACTTTTTTTTGCTGTATCCAGTAGAATTTTGAGTTTACAGTACAATTTTTAAAGAACATTAAAAACGGGAATGCCCCCTAATATCAACAAGTTAATGTAAATCATTAGTAATGCAAAAATGCCTTTGCTATTATTCTCTGAGAGTAAAACTAAAATTTAAGAATGATTTCACTTGCCATTGTATATTTAATTTGTCTTTTTTTATCTATGCACATTGCTTAGTTCTAATGCATTTTATCTTTACATTCACAGCCTTCAAGGCAGTCCTAGCTGAAGCTGAGTTCCAGAGAAAGGAATACATTAGAAAGCAAGGTATAATGGAATAATAATAAGTATTGCATCAATTAAATGATCTACATTCATAAAAATTGCTGTGTTTTTACAGTTCAACAAGCGCACCTCTAATTAACATGCATTCAACACAGCTTGTTAATATTGAAACATGATAAACAGAAAATAGAATGAAATTACATCCTGCCTTTTAGTTGTAAGGGTTAAAGTGTTATCCATATCACACCTGCGTTAAAGAGGCAGGTTCATTAGAGTGGCACAACTGCAGTAAATCGTAAAAAAATTATGCTATGAGTTTCTCCTTCAGTAATTGCTGGAATTTATCATTTAAAATGGAATTTGAACACACACCATTACACTTAACGTAAAGTGGAAAAGTACTGTCTATTCATTCCCTTATGGTAATAGCTCTGATGAAAGTGCTTCATACACCCTCATCATATCCAACATTTTAAAATTAGTTTCATGGCATTTTATAGAATGTAATCATTCATATATTTCACAGAATTAATGTGACATAGTTCATCATTTTGATGTGATGCTGTTATTATGCAATATGTTATGTTTACTAGTGGCTCTAAAAAGTTAGGTGCTGATGCAGGGGTTTAACTTCAGATGCTGTACAACTTATCTGTGTTGAGCAACCAGATCATTCATTTTAAGTGGGAGCAGACCGATTCTGAGAACTTTAAAATAATAAGTACATATGATGAACAGTTAAAGCTTAAAGAGGCTATCTCAAAAAATGCAATACAATATGGAGGCACTCATGACCAATAACCAGATATTGTTTTCCACTCTATATCAGAAGCGGAATGTTTCTTCTATCTGACTTCAACATATTTGTGGCCTCCCCCTTGGGTTCAACATCTGTGATTTCAGCATACAGCACACATATTAAACCTTTTTTAAATTATTCTCTCCATACTTTATCAGCAATCCGAAGAGCGAAATTGTTACAATAAACTGACTTACTGCAGCCATATGCCATATTTTCCTCTTATGCCCAAGGTACAGGTATACACAGGTATAACAGGAATATACAACTAAATATCAATGATCAGCCAGTCAACAGACCTGATTTAAGGAAACAATTACAATCAGTTCAGCGAATACTTGTACAGATAAATAATAATCAAACCAAAGCTGTTTCTGATGCTAAGTGTAATTTCTCCAATGTACAGGCCCCCATTTCCAGGAATATTTGTACTGGGAGGTATCAGAGGAATGTGAAGTTTTGCTTGTTTGCAAGGTATGGTTAAACTGCTCATTTTCTTTAAAAAAAAAAAATATCTATTGTTTTCTATTTTATTGATGTAGCTAGCCTGTGTTGAATTCCTTCCACAAAAATGTTTTTTTATGCCCGAAAGAGAAAGTCTTGTAATGTGAGCATTGGTATGTAAAGAAAAAAATATATTCAGTGTAATATATATATATCACTACCCCTGCAGGAGCCACGTGGTTGATTTATCTCTGTTCTTTGCCTTGACTCAGTGAATGGCCTCAGCCCCTCTGACACACCTGGTTGAATGAAAATTGCTGCAAGCACTTATAAGAACACAAGCACAGATACTTTAATGGCGGGTGTGAGTTAGCGCCAGGAAATAGACACAAGACTATCTAGTGGTAAATAAAATCAATGTATTGGTATGGTTTAGAGTAAATGGTGGTATAAACATAAATGAGCAGATAAAGGATAGATTCAGACACAGTCTACTAGACAGTATAATCACTATGCCAAAGTAACTTAGAATAAAATGCTGTATCACTAGACTGAAATCAACTCATTAGTCAGCAATAAACAGTACATATAAGCAATAACTGCAGTGTGGTTAAGAATAACATAACTGAACCCTCTGCTGGTAACCCTTTCCTTGGCAGCTAGGATTGGAGGATGTGCATGGTGGTTATCGCCTGGTTGGATACAGGTGGAGCAGGTGACACAGCAAGTACAAGCACCTATGTCTGAGTTCTGGGATGACAATTCTTCCTCTGCTGCAGATACTGTAGCTTAGGACACTTTCAAGGCGGTAATGACAGGGCAATATATATCTGCCGTCCATAAAGAAAATACTGTGGAAAGGGAGAAGTTGCAGTCTGAAGAGCGTAGGCTGGAGGTGGAATACGTGACTGCCCCTGGGGATTCCACTTTTTGCATCCTTGGAGGGAGCTAAGCGTCAGCTTGCATTGTTTGATACAAACCTTGTGCATACTATGTTGAGTCTTAGAGCTAAATCACTTTTTGAAAAGTTTGACAAAAATGGTATGTTATTGGCAATGCTTGTGGCAGATCAGAGCGCTCTGGTCAGTGTACCATGTATATGATCTCAGACGGGGGACATGATTACAGACCCTGGGGCTGTTATGCAACATTTTGTTGAGTACTATTCAGCTTTAAATTCTCCTATACCGTCTTAAGATAGGGGGGAATTAATAGACCTTCTGTCGAAAAAAAAAAGAATATTATAACTGGTATAGAGTGCACTCTAGGAGAATGGATAGGATATGGTACAATGTCCCCTTAGAGGTACCTCTTGGAATAAGCAATTAGCAAAGGACTCTGTGGAGCAGCTATGGGGAAGGCAGTCCTTTGCCCAATCTCTTCAGCCAGCTAGTGTTGGGGCCCAGTTTTCCCAGTGGTGAATATCAGTACAGTCCCAGTAAAACTTGTAGGCAGTGAATAAAGCTACTAGATAACTGTATAGTCAGTTCCTACAGTTCCTAAAGGGCTCAGTCTGTGTATTAGCAGATGGTATATAACTGCAATAACAACTCAGCAGTCCCAGCAATATTGCAGCTCACAATTCAGTCACACACAGTCATTAGTCCTCCTTCGGTTCTCCACCCAGGTAATTCAACTTGTCAGAACACCAGGACTCAGCCTTCTTCATCTCGCTTGGGGGGCCGATAGGCAACAAGCGATGCACACTGGACAGCAGTGTGCACTCTCTGGTTGTAACCAATACAGTCCGGGAAAATGCAGCTCTTTCCCTGACAGTCTCCCTCTGGGGAATGTAATTCAAAAACTCTTGACTTCCACAGTAGAATCTCTTCTCTGGACTACAGTTCCTATAATGCAGTATTGTCTGACTCAGTCTGTTGAACACTTCCTGCTAAGCAGCTCTCTCCCCTTGCTGGAAACAGACGTTAACCAGTTCAGCACCACAGGGCAGTAACTAAAGAGAGCAGCTGCAGCAAGTGTTTCACTCTATATTCTTAGCCAAGCACTTGGCTATATATATATATATATATATATATATATATATATATATATATATATATATATATATTTAATACTTAGCCAGGCACTTGAATATATATATATATATATTATATGTCAAACTCTTCAACTTCTTTTTTTGTGCACTGAAAATGAATTCACAGGGTAATGTCTAATACAGTGTTCTCTTTGCATTATGAATGCAGCAGTCAAGCTTTTTCCCTAAATTAATTGAAAATTATTTAAAGCAAAGATTTCATAAAACAGGAGAATAGGGCTAAACTAACTGTAAACTGGCAGTTATGTAAAATGTAGCATGTTGGTTTTATAATCTGTTACAAATGAAATATTTACAAACTAGAAACTATTACTTATTAGCATGAGATTTAGGGTGTATATTCACACTAGGGTTTATGTACCATACCAAAGCACATTTGACCCCAAGTTTCTAGTTCATTTGAGTACCATGCCCTGTTCCACTTGAACAAAGTAATCATGGTTCACTTTGGCACAGTACACCTATGTGCAATATATAATCCATATCGATCACTGAGCACTCACAGAGCATGGAAGCAGGGGTCACTATGGTGTGGCTGGCACAGATAATGATGTAAGCATGCTCAGGTCCAGCACTATGTGAGCAAAGACCAGCAGGGAAGTGTGGGTGAGGGGGGGGGGGGGGGGCATTTGTACTCACACTTAATACAAGGCAACCATGCCTAGTGTGAATATAACCCTAAATCATCTGTGAAGTAGATATCTTGTTAATAATTGGGACTTGTCTCTGAAATAACATAACCCTCAAGCCACTGACTTTTAGCTGAACTTGGAGCTTCAATGCCACCAGCTATTAATATAGGTTAGATCGTATTGTAATCATAAAATATTGATATTCTACAGTGCCTTGAAAATGTTTTCATACCCCTTGACATTTTCCACATTTTGTCATGTTACAACCAAAAATGTAAATATATTTTATTTGGATTTTATGTGATAGACCAAGACAAAGTGGCACATAATTGTGAAGTGGAAGGAAATACTTTGTAGAACCACCTTTTGCTGCAATTAAAGCTGCAAGTCTTTTTGGGGATGTCTCTACCAGCTTTGCACATCTAGAGAGTGACATTTTTGCCCATTCTTCTTTGTAAAATATCTCAAGCTCTGTCAGATTGGATGGAGAGCATCTGTGAACAACAGCAATGTTCAAGTCTTGCCACAGATTCTCAATTGAAGTTAGGTCTGGACTTTGACAATTCTAACACATGAATTTGCTTTGATCTAAACCATTGCATTGTAGCTTTGGTTGTATGTTTATGGTCATTGTCCTGCTGGAAGGTGAACCTCTGCCCCAGTCTCACCTTTTTTGCAGACTCTAACAGGTCTTCTTCTAAGATTGCCCTGTATTTGGCTCCATCCATCTTCCCATCAACTCTGACCAGCTTCCCTGTCCCTGCTAAAGAAAAGCATCTCCACAACATAATGCTGCCGCCACCACCATGTTTCACGATGGGGGTGGTGTGTTCAGGGTGATGTGCAGTGTTAGTTTTCCACCACACATAGCATTTTTCTTTTAGGCCAAAAAGTAACATTTTGGTCTCATCTGACCAGAGCACCTTCTTCCACATGTTTGCTGTGTCCCCCACATGGCTTCTTGCAAACTGCAAATGGGACTTCTTATGGCCTTCTTTCAACAATGGCTTTCTTCTTGCCACTCTTGCGTAAAGGCCAGATTTGTGAAGTGCACGCTTTATAGTTGTCCTGTGGACAGATTCTCCTACCTGAGTTGTTGATCTCTGCAGCTCCTTCAGAGTTACTACGAGCCTCTTGGCTGCTTCTCTGATTAATGGTGTCCTTGCCCAGCCTGTCAGTTTAGGTGGACAGCTATGTCTTGGTAGGTTTGCAGTTGTGCCATACTCTTTCCATTTTTGGATGATGGATTAAACAGTGCTTCGTGAGATGTTCAAAGCTTGGGAATTTTTTTTTATAACCTAACCCTGCTTTAAAATGCTCCACAACTTTATCCCTGACCTGTCTGTTGTGTTCCTTGGCCTTCATAATGCTGTTTGTTCACTAAGGGTCTCTAACAAACTTCTGAGGGTTTTACAGAACAGATGTATTTATACTGAGATTAAATTACACACAGGTGGACTCTATTTACTAATTAGGTCACTTCTGAAGGCAATTGGTTTCACTAGATTTTAGTTAGAGGTATCAGACTAAAAGGGGCTGAATACAAATGCACGCCACACTTTTCAGATATTTATTTGTAAAACATTTTAAAAACCATTTATAATTTTTCTTCCACTTTCCAATTATGTGCCACTTTGTGTTGGTCTATCACATAAAATCCAAATAAAAAAACATTTAGGTTTTTTGATTGTAACATGACAAAATGTGGAAAATGTCAAGGGGTATGAATACTTTTTCAAGGCACTATATATGGAAACCATTGTATTTTGTTAGTTGGTCTTTAAGAGGAACTAAACTCTGGTAGCTGAGTTAAAAAAGGCAAGCCAATGGCAAAGGGCTGGTCACCAGTATTGTTTGTGGTCTCCCTACAGCCGATCTTTTCCCATTACATCTACTGTTTCTCTGTGTGGAGGAAGCCATTTTGGCATAGGCATGACATTGCTTCCTCATGTGCTTACATTGCTACAGAAAGCAGAACATTGAGCAGTGCAGAAGGCACCAATTGTCATTTCAAAGCTGGTGAGACTAGCAGTTAGAGGAACAGTGCCTTATATTCACATATCAGATGTGCATTTATTAAGCTGTATGCACAGGAGTGCCTAGGCCCTCTTGTATACCTGGAAGTGCACTGGAGTTCCAGACAAAAGGTATTTTTTCAAGGTAGCTTCGGTAAAATTCACATTTATAGATGTTCTCTGTGACATATGATTTAATGCAAACACTTACATTTTAAGTTCAGGTTCACTTTACACTTGCAAAGCACCCCCAATGTATAGGGTACAAGGCAAGTAGAACATTTTACATTTTCTATGTGATTCCCTTACAGCTAAACATGGTAACACAGCTCTATGTCCCACTCTGTTGCTGCTCTTTCCTACTGTAGAATTGTGCTATATAAAAATGACAATGGCAAAAATATTACAGGAAAATAATAAAAGGTCTGCAAAAATACCAGGCAATGTGAAAATACACCTTAAAGTTTCTCTCTGCAAAAATGATTTATTTCCTGCATTTATATAGCACGTACCTGAAGTAGATTACAGTGTATTGTTCCTACCACAATCAGAAACACACTTATGCCCCGAACACATGAGCGGATTTTCCATCTGAAAAATCTTGGATTAAGAAAATTAAGCTCAATGCTTCCGAGCATGCGTCAAAATGTTTCTGAGCATGCGTAGGAATTTTGCGCGTCGGAAATTGCTACAGACAATCTTTTGCTGGCTGGAATTCGGCCAGCAAAAGTGCGATGGAGCATACACATGGTCGTATTTTCCGACCAAAAGCTCTCATCGGTCTTTTGCTGGCCGAATTTTCCGATCGTGGGTATGCGGCATTACACACACACATTAGGTGCACTTTTATCAGACACCAGTAACTTTTCCAGTACATTTTTGGGAGGAAACAGAAGTACCTGGAAGAGAAAAAAGTGAATCTACCCATATGTTTTTGGGTTGTGGGAGGAAATGGCAGTGTCTGGATTAAATACATGCAATTTTATTTTTATTTTACAGGTGGCAAATATAAAGAAGGAAACAGTTTTTAAATGGTACAAGGATGAGATCCCAACAGAATCATCGGATGCTCCTGATCTGCAACAAGGAGTGTGCATATTCCGCATTCCTAAGGTAGTATTTTGAAATCAAACCCTCACTGTGTTCTGTATACTGGGCCATAAGCTTGTTTACAAACAGCTCAATACTGTTTTTTCAATAGGTGTACATATGAGTAGTCTATTTACTTCTATGATGATCTTAAATGTAAAATAAAAACAGTTGACAAATGTTATTTCTTTACAGTTGACAAAAAAAGATCAGGGTGAATATAAAGCAACACTAAAAGATGAAAGAGGCCAAGATGTGTCTATTCTTGAAATATCTGGAAAAAGTAAATATGTATTTATTATTTTATTCTTTATGAAAAGAAGCATCAAATATATATATATATATATATATATATATATATATATATATATATATATATATATATATATATATATATATACACAACACATGTTGGTAGTGTAGCTTACCAAGAAAGGTCTTCCGCTTTCCCCATTTGTATGAAAAAAGGTCATTGAGCTATCTCTATGCATATGTACAATATGAATTCTGGTTATTTAGAGGATGCTTTCCCCTACTTCTTGAGAACTATGTGAACATGTAGTTAGTTTTGTAGCTACATCATATTTTGACAAGTTCTGGCAAGTAGTAAGCAGGGAATGTTTAGGTGCTGTTGAGAAGAAGAATAAATGGTTTTCTGGTCTATAATTTGTATAGTATCTCCCTATAACTCCCATTACTTTATAGGATACCTAACAGGATAGCGTTGTTACTTGTGTATTGTGTGATGACATGGCATGGCAAGATAATAGAATTTCACTTTAAATGTCACATGCTGTAATTCATTTAATTACGGTAGTTGTGCTCATCTTTCAAAAGCTAACTTCTCATAGGCTGCCCTATGTTCATTTCATTTCTCATTAAACTACAGAGAGTTTTTGAAAATCTAATTTGCAGGACAATATCTGTTAATAGGAATTTCAAATTATTAATTCTCAGCAATCCTACTCATTTAACCCTGTCAAACATATACATACAGTGGGGATATATAACTAAAACTGGAGAGTGCAAAACCGGGTGCAGCTCTGCATGCAAACCAATCAGCTTCCATTTTTTTTTGTCCAAGCTTAATTGAACAAGTTGAAGCTGATTGGCTACCATGCACAGCTACACCAGATTTTGCACTCTCCAGTTTTAGTAAATTAACTCCAATGTGTATTTTATGTGTACATGAAATGATTGCAATCTTTACACACATGAAATGCGTGGTGTATTTATATAACGAAAGATGGTAAAGCTAGTATAGTATTTGACATTACTATGCATCACAGTACATATCATAAAAATGATTCATTTATATATGCAGTTTCCATCCCAACAATATTTGCAACATTTTACACTAGCATACACTACAGCAAGAATTATATTTCTATAGACATTTACCTGACTAAACATTTTGGAGCAGCAATTATAATTCTGCTGTGTAAACAAAGTCAAATAACTAATCTGGCATTTTATACACAAGATTGGAATGATGATGAATACTGTGGGACTTTATTGCATGTCATGCCATCATGTGCTTAAATTAAAAAGAAAATTGCCCTTCTGTAGATGTGTTTGCACCATATTGTTCTGTCTCTTATGTATTTATCTTTTCTTTTGAGTTTCTGTGTTTATAAATGCTTTTTCTCTCCCCAGTGTATGAAGACATTATTCTTGGAATGAGCAAAGTCAGTGGTAAGGCAATATTTATTTCTTATTCCATTTACATACGATTAAGCAGAAGCCACTCAAGCAAAATACATCAATAGTCAGTTGCAAAGCAGTCCATTTTAGGGGTCACCAGTGGAATGATAAGGGTCTATGCAATCATAGCTCAGTAAATACCTTTGAGAATAGAAATAGTTATGTAATTTCTTTATTTGTAAACATGTGTAAATAAGGGGTACTTGTCTATTAGATGCAGTTAAAGAGGACCTGATCTTTGGTAGCAGTGTCCAAAAATGGCAAACACAGGGCAAATGACTGGGCACCAATATTGCCTATATGGTTCCTAAAGCTGATCTTTTCTCCTTTACCAACATACTATGCTTTGTTCTTCACTGTGTCTCTGTGTAGGGATGGCTCTCTTAATAAAGGCTGCCCCCCCCCCCCCCCCCATGAATAGTGAGCTGAAAACTGGTAAATAGACAACGGGTAAATGTCCAACAAACAACAGAAGAAGTTTAGGAAGCATAGATGCACAGAATGGATGAAGCAGAGGCAGAAATGAGAAGATGCATGCAGTGCAGGCATTCGTGTACAGACTTCCTTTCAGCAAGCAGCACAGTAATTACAGCACCAAATATCACTACAAATCTTGTATGAGTAGCAGTTAGAAGTAGCAGTGCCTTTTTCACTGCAGATATACAACTCTGTAGGCACAGGATGTGTCGGTTTAAAGTAATTTTCCAAGGAAGAGTTTAGCCTTTAGTTTTTGCTCATGGAGTGCAAATTAATATCTTATAGCCCTCAGATCATTCACATAATTCTGATAGCCAAGAGCTGAACAAAATCCTTTATGAAGTCAGATGTGCTAAGAGAGAATAGTTAGGTATTTATAGCAACACCTCTTTTAACAAGCAGCCTCTCTGAGCACAGATGGGTCGATTTACTAAAACTGGAGAGTGCAAAATCTGGTGCAGCTGTGCATGGTAGCCAATTAGCTTCTAACCTCAGCTTGTTCGAATTAGCTTTGACAAAAAGAAAATCTGGAAGCTGATTGGTGTGTATGCAGAGCTGCACCAGATTTTGCACTCTCCGGTTTTAGTAAATCCACCCCAGAAGGTCTTAGACCTCACACATCCCTTGGCTTTTTCAATGAAGTGAATTAGTAAGGATGATAAAAACAGGAGAGTTCATAATTCAGAACTTTTGGATTCTATTAAGTATTTGTCTTATTGTGGAGAACTATGACATTTAGAAATCCAAGCAGTCAAGATGTTATTGTTTGATACCTTAAACATGGACAAATCTATATGTATAAATTTGGTTGGAAAGATTGGTTTGCAATTCACTGATTCTTTATACTGATTTGTCCATTACCGTTATGAGCTAAAGAAATTAAATTGTAAAGTCTTTTTATTGAATATACACTTAGCCCCCGTACACACAGTCAGAAAATCCGACCACAAAATCCGTCTGGTGTTGCATACACATGGTCGGACAAAGTTATCAGAAAATCCGATCATTCCGAGCGTGATGACATTCGTTCGATACAACGGGACTACGTTCACAATAGTAGTCAATAGCTTTGGTCTCGTAACTTGATCTGAGCATGCATGGCACTTTGTCCGTCAGAATTCTCGACACACGATCGGAAAAAGTCTGATCGGATTTTGTTGTCGGAAAATTTGAGATCCTGCTCTCAAATTTTTTCCGTCTGAATTTCCGACGGAAAAAGTCTGATAGAGCCCATACACGGTCGGATTTTCCGACAACATAATCTGATCGGACTTTTCCCGTCGGATTTTCCGACCATGTGTATGGGGCATATGACAGTGGCCGCTGATGCTAAATATTTAGGGGGGGCAGCAAACTAACGCCACCCACCCCCCCAGTGAGATGGACGGGCGAGGGCAGCAATCACCGCAAGCAACCCCCCCTCGCGAGTGATGGAGGGCAGACAGGTAGGCTGCTAGACTACCCTTAACATAGGAGGCAGGGGGAATGAGGAGCTGGGCCATTGTTTCTACTCCAGGCTGAACAGGAAGTGTGTCCTGAGACACAATTGGCCAGTGTGTCCTGAGACACGATTGGGAGTCCTAAGACTCCCTAGCCAATCAAGCCCCAGTACCTGCTTCCTGATTAGCCGGGAGGAGAATCAGAAAAACAATAGCAAAGATTGTCCTGTTAATTATACATATATATATATATATATATATATATATATATATATATATATATATCGTTGTACTCAGTTTCATAAGTTTACATACCCTGGCAGAATTTATGATTGTATGGCCATTTTTCAGAGAAAAGCCATTTATTATCAATCAACTGTGTTTACTCTTTTTAAATCATAATCACAACAGAAACTACCCACATGACCCTGATCAAAAGTTTACATACCCCAGATCTTAATACCGTACATTTCCCCCTTTAACATCAATGACAGCTTGAAGTCTTTTGTGGTATTTGTGGATGAGGCTCTTTTACTTCTCAGATAGTAAAGCTGCCCATTCCTCTTGGCAAAAAGCCTCCATTTCCTGTAAATTCTTGGGCTGCCTGGCATGAACTGCACATTTGAGATCTCCTCAGAGTGGCTCAATGATATTGAGGTCAGGAGACTGAGATTGCCACTCCAGAACCTTCATTATATTCTGCTGTAGCCAATGACAGGTCGACTTGGCCTTGTGTTTTGGATCATTGTCATGTTCGAGTTTCCAAGTATGTCCCATGCGCAGCTTTCTGACTAATGAATGCAGTATTTTTTGATAACATACTACATTCATTCTGCCATCAATTTTGACCAAAGTTCCTGTGCCTTTGTAGCTCACACATCCCCAAAACATCAGCGATCCACCTCCATGTTTCACAGTGGGAATGGTGTAACTTTCATCATATGCCTTGATGACTCCTCTCTAAATGTAGTGTTTATGGTTGTGGCCAAAAAGCAAAATTTTGGTCTCATCACTCCAAATGACTTTGTGCCAGAAGGTTTGAGGCTTGTCTCTGTGCTGTTCGGCATATTGTAAGCAGGATACTTTGTGGTATTTGTGTAGTAATGGCTTTCTTCTGGTGACTTAACCAAGCAGCTCACATTTCTTCAAGTGTCCTCTTATTGTGCATCTTGAAACAGCCACACCACATGTTTTCAGAGAGTCCTATATTTCAAGTTATTTGTGGATTTTCTTTGCATCCCGAACAATTTTCCTGGCAGTTGTGGCTGAAATTTTAGTTGGTCTACCTGACCGTGGTTTGGTTTCAACATAACCCCTAATTTTCTACTTCTTGATTAGAGTTTGAACACTGCTGATTGTCATTCTCAATTCCTTGGATATCTTTTTATATCCCTTTCCTGTTTTATACAGTTCAACTACCTTTTCCCACAATTTTTTTGTCAGTTCTTTCGCTTTCCCCATGACTCAGAATCCAGAAACGTCAGTGCAGCACTGGATACAAAGATGCAAGGGTTTGTCAAGAGTCCAGAAACTCATTGACCTTTTATACACACACACTAATTACAAGCAAACAGATCACAGGTGGGGATGGTTACCTTTAATAGCCATTCAAGCCCCTTTTTGTCAACTTGTGTGCATGTTATCAGGCCAAATTCATCAGGGTATTTCAACTTTTGATCAGGGTCATTTGGGTAGTTTCTGTTGTGATTATGATTTAAAAAGAGTAAACACAGTTGATTGATAATAAATGGCTTCAGCCAAACACTAACCATGAGTGAAAGAAAAGTTTTTGTGTTCTTCGTATTTTCTGAAAATGGCCAAGAAATCATAAATTCTTATGAGCACAACTGTATATATATATATATATATATATATATATATATATATATATATATATATATATATATATTCATATAGTATATATAGTTCCAAGGGTAGCCATGGCACTCTATGCTTGAAGTAAATGCCCAGGTGCTCACCTCCAAGGAAATCCGTATAAATCCAAAACTGGTTTAGAGGCACTCATGGGTCTTGGAGAGGAGGAATATCAAGACCCTGCAATATCCATGAGTGCCTCAAAACCGAAGTGCCTCAAATTATGTTTCCAATAGAAAAAAAATTCAAAAGCAACTGTGCATGACCATAATAATAGTCAATACAAGTTCTTCAGTTATCAATGTAAGTATCTGTAATTATTATCTTCCACTTGCAACATAAACACTTTATTTTTTCTGCCACAACTTGTGACTCACTGTAATATCGCTTCCACCATGTGTTGTGCAAAACCCATCACCAACATTCCAATACTCTCACCTTGTGGATTTACCCAATAAAAATCAGGTCTTATGCGCTTTCACTTTAAACATGGTGTTATATGCCAGAAGTGGTATTCTCCTCTGCTCAATATGGATGTACCTAAATCCACCTCCATCCTGAGGAATCTTTCAATGGTTATATGTAGGAAGTGTCCCAGCCCAATTTTCCACGTTCCTTAACTATCATTGAACTGGCATCTTAGTCCAAGAAGAAAAAGGTGATCCTGGATGATGCTTAAACAAAGATGGTGCCATCTTTCTTACTCTTGTTCTGGTATAGGAGCTTTAGGACTGAACAAAGATGGTGCTGTCTTTCTTGCTTTTGCACTGGTCTGGCTGCTTTAGACCTTAATCTGCCAGACCAGAGACAGAAGAAGAAATATGGTACCATGTTTGTTCAGGCATCATCCACGATCGCCATGTACTTTTTGGACTGGGATGCTGGTTCGGTGAAAGTTAAGGAACATGGAAAAATAGCGCTGGGCCACCTCCTATATATAACTATTGAAGGATTCCTAAATATGGAGGTGGATTGAAGTACATCCATATTGAGGAGAGGAGAATAACATTTCTGACATATAACACTCTTTTTAAAGGGAAAGTGCACAAGATCTGATTTTTATTGGGTCATATCACAAGGTGAGAATATTGGAATGTTGGTGATGGGTTTTGCACAACACATGGTGGAAGAAATATTACAGTGATTCAGTTGTGGCAGAAAAAATAAAGTGTTTATGGCACAAGGGGAAGATAATTATAACAGACACTTACATTGTTAATTAAAGAGCTTTTAGTGACAATTAGTATGGACATACACAGTTGCTTTTATTTATTTTTTTGTATTGGAAAAATGATGTGTGGCATAATATAGGTTTATTGATTCTTTTGTTTTATAGAGCACTGTGCGGCACTATTTAATATATTAGTTTATTTGCCACCTACTGGTGAATTCTGGTAATGAATCATTACCATAAAGCGTTAAACCTCTTTAATTGGAAGACCCACCATAGGCTTGAAGTGTAATCTACTAAATGAGTAACTGTTTTTATGGGCTATCATAAGCTGCAGTCCAAACCTGACTAAATGAGTGCTTGATTCCAGTGCAATCTCACAATAAATATCTCTTTTTGGGGTAAATTGTCTATATTAGAACTATAACAAACTGACATTTGGAGCCTCGCATAAAAGCCAAAAGGCTACTACAAGGCAAGAGAACTTTCAAATGATAAGTGGATAGTCTTAGCTAATTGGATGTCTGTTTGTTTAGTTTTATAACAATAAGAACACACACAAATGGAAGCCATAGTTTTGAAGTGACTGCATGTATTTGGTTATTTTCTGTTAGAATAAAAGAGACAGCTGGTTGTGCCGCCTCTGGATTTGTATTCTATGTTGTATATTGTGCAACATATGACATTTTGTAAGTCATGATCCACATTTGACTTTGATATTGCATAATAGATTTTAAAAAGCCTTAATACCCTTCAGTCTGTTAGCAATTGTAGAAGACAAACCTTTATTGCAATACCGGTTCCGTAGACACTTGAATATAAACTGTATCTTATCTTTTTAATTTTCTTCCTTCCATTCTCAGCCTCCCCTGAGTAATTGCAAAGCTCTTGCTCAAAATGAATTTTAAAGTGTTTTACCTCATTTTAAATTTTCTTTTACTGGGTCTAAAAATGAATATGCTAATGCTCCTTAGTGCATCTGTATTATGAAAGTCTTGCTGACTAATGTGTATTTTTATGTTCAGTTTTTCAAGGAGATATACACATGTGCAGGCTGGGAAGGCAGAGTAAGCACACGTAAATTGTCAACAAAATTGTCTATTGAGATGCTGAGTGCTTCAAAAATACATCATAGAGAAATGTAGGAACTATTTCAGCCATAAATAGCATGGAATTGAAATAATGATATATCAACAACATCCAATAGGATTTCTATTTTCCTTTGAAAGATGACACCTTATGGCTCATTAGAGGCAGCTACACTTTTTGTTTCTATTTTCTTTACATTGCATTTCAGAAAGTAGTCCCATGTGATTGTATCTGGCTACATATTAAATATTGCTACTTTACTAAAAGAATAAAATAGTTTCTCAAGATACATTCTATAGTCCTTTCTGATGCAATAGAAGAACACTGTTAGGATAAGCATTGAGTTAGGTTTGGATATGGTGAATGGTTTAGCTATGGTTTATATTTTATTTAGTCATGCCAGAATATCACAAACTCCCTGTCACTAATTTGAAGGAGTAGATACTGATAATCACCCTACAATGATCTATGTGATTTATAGAAATCCAATATTCGTTGGCGTGTTCCCCATAGACAGTTGGCACACATGAAGTGGTCCATTAAAGCCATTTACCAGTTATGAATGTCAAATCTGATTTGCTGTGGATCCTAGTTTGAGCAAACTGATCTCCTTATCACTAGTTTTAATTGTCAGCTTATACAGGTCTATTTAAATCTGTATTAATTTAAAAGTCAACCTGTTCCTAGGCTATGCATATTAAAGTCTTTACATATTTTGAAGCAGTGAAAGCACTTTAAAACAAGCCATTGGTCACTTTGAAAATGTAGGCATTGTGGATAAATTAATCGTGAAACTTCACAACAAAGGCCCTGAAATCACAACCCTTTTTGCATTTTACTTAATATTTTAGCAGAATCTTGGTAGCATGTCAACCTTCCAATGTAAAAACATAGCAGATGTTGCTAGAAACTGACTAGAATTAGACTTTGGAGTCTACATTGAGGGATTCATGAATCTTTAAGAATGAATTATTTCACATTACATGCATCTAAAGAGATCAGAAATGAATTTTCTTAATGTTCTTTTTTCACATATTACAAATACATAAATAATATAATTCCATTGTCTTGGCAGAGGTGCACTTAAAAGCACTCTGTCAGAAGTTAACTATCAGTGACTTGAACAAAAGGACAGTTGACAGTTCTCTGATCACCTGTTTTTTTATGCCAAAAGCACTATATTTATACAGTAGGATGGAGGTGTTAGATTGATACTGTTCTTGAAGCTAAAATAAGATATAGCCCAAAACAGTTGCTAATGTATCAAATATCAATGGGATTGCAGAAAATCCAAGGACTCTGAGACCCCATTAGGAAACCAACCCATAAGCTGCACACCCCAGTCATACGGATAAAGATCTGCAATGTTTCTATGATAACATGCAGAATGCACTTTATTTTTCTTGTTGGAACTACATTTTACATATTTCCAATAAGCATATGCCAAAGCATGTTTATGGACTGACTTTTGACAATTGTTTATTATATTGTCATTCTTAATCATATTTAAAGTAACTAAAAACACAGAATGACCATTATGTTAACACTGAGAGCGTGAGGTAGCAGAAGTGATTTATTTTGCCTAAACCCAATTAAACTACATATTTTTATTTTATAGTGATAAATAATGTTAATAATCTCCTAATGCTAGGAAAAACAGACACATTGAAATATCTTGTTATGGCTCTCGGAAGATGAAGTCTATTATAAAGATAATTACTGAAATTACTGAGTGTTTATCATTTTATAGAGTAAAATACACACCAAGTCATGTTGTGTTTGAAAGATCATTGTTAACCACTTAAGCCCCGGACCATTTGGCTACCCAAAGACCAGAGCACTTTTTGCGATTCGGCACTGCGTCACTTTAACTGACAATTGTGCGGTCGTTTGACGTGGTTCCCAAACAAAATTGAAGTCCTTTTTTTCTCCACAAATAGAGCTTTCTTTTGCATCAAAAAAAATGCATCAAAGTCAGTTATTCAAACGATTTCAAATATAACTGAAGCTTACAAAGGATACATCTGGGCATTGACAAAAATAGCTCTTCTTGCTAAACCTACCAGAGAACTACTGTGCTTTTCTGCCTTCCCAAACAACATTTCTAAGCAAGAATAAAAGGACATGATATCATGTAGAGTTTCTTATTCCTTTTTTAGGATCATCTGCTTCTGAGCTGAAAATCCACTGCACACCAGAAGGAATTAGATTCCATTGTTTCATGAAATACTTCTCAGAAGACATGAAAGTGTCCTGGTACCAGAGGTATGGAGTCTATTAACATTGTTCCTTATCATGTTGAACAAGCTCTAGATTGTCATAGTAGTCTGACTACATTTATTTTTCTTTGAAATAAATAAGCAGAAATCTAACTGACTGCTATGGACAATGTAACTTATGCCTTCATATCATCATAGTAAATGAAACAACTTAAAGGATAAGTTCATCTTTTTGGGCAGAATTTCACTTCATAATAAATAGAAGCGTTTTCCAATGCCATTCCTGGCCCAGCCCTCCCAATGTGCCTTTCTCTCACTTACCACATTCTCATGATATTTAGAATCTTGTCAGCCTTTTTGAATCTTTGAGTGGATTTTCAGATTCCATTGCTTCCTGTAGCTTGTATCAGCATTCACTTCCTGTTAGCTCATCTCCAAGAAGCCATCACTTCCTTGTTGCATCACAGAAGGGCGTGATAGAGTGTGTTCACCACTCTGGACCACACCTCCCTCATTACAATACCACCTTCCACCCACTTCCTATACAATCTGATTGTACAATCTCCTTTAGAAACCCTCCATCAGCTATGTAGAACAAGGGCGTGCCTGATTTGCTACAAATTGAATGGATTGTTCAGGTGTGCCCACTATTCCATAGTTTTGGGTAAATCTAAAGGAAATTGTACAGAGATTGTACATAGTGTATGGCATCTTTATTCAAGTACAAAGGAGGGAGTGGACAAAGACACTCAGTCATGAGGCCTCATTCACATCTCCATCTACCAAAACACTCACATTTGTTTTGTGTGTTTTGGAGTGTTTTCACTCGTCACACATAGGGCAGCCCATTCAGTTATATAGACTGCCCTATGTGCAACAATCACCCCAGAGAAGCTGCAGAACTATTTTTGGAGTGGTGCATGGTGCGTTACTGCAGTTTTAAGTGTGTTTGCCACACTTGGGGAGCCTTTAATACGTGATGACAGCACAAACACGATGCACATTTGCAGCATTTATGAAACGCATAGCGAAGCACACATTTTCTGTGCAGTTTTCCATGCATTTGGAAACACACAGATGTGAATGGAGCCTCATTGTTCTTCTGTAAATGCACCAATTTCACTTTCGGGCCCCATTCACACATAGAGCTATGGGAGTGCATTTTTTTTGTCTTGTTTTTCCAGTGACACACATAGGGCAGCCAGTAGATTTCAATGGGCTGCGCTCCACCGGGCAAAGTAGCTCATAGGACATTTTTGTAAATTTGTTACTGCATTTGTCACTTGTTTTTTCATGTGGCAAAATGTGTGTTTTCTTCTGTGTTTGGTGTAACAATTATTGAAACATAGGGGAGCTGGATTTTAGAAAAAAAAAACAAAAACTGTGAATTTACCCTTTAAGTTGATGCCAATAAACATGAAAGTCCATATAGAATAACCTAGTAACCTGACATCTTAAATATACACAAACTTGTTCTTGGTCAGTGACCAATGAAACAGTGAAGTAAGATATGGATGACAGCCCCAGGACATGCATCTTTAAAAAGAACTCAGCAATGGTACTTTTAATATTTATATTTCAACATATTTTCACTAAACTGTAGCTCTGTATACCTAATAAGAATCAGTATTAGGTTAATGGAGCAACATTTATGAAAACAAGATTGAAACATGGTATTCATGATTACAAAGCAAAAATGACTATTGACGGGCAATGGCATGCATATTTATGACCAGGTTGGAGTATATGGCCATTCAATGTTTAAACTGAGCCCTAGGGTTTTGGAGCTTTAATCTATCAACAGCTGTTATCTAGCTTGAAATCTTTTGAAATTTTGAAATATAAGAAATCAAATATTACTCAGCTCGAGAATCTATTGTATCATCATTCATCATACATGTGAAAGCCATCAGTAGACCCCCCCCAATAGCACAGTGAGAGGCACACTGACTGCGTTGATGGGGGAATCAAACTATTTTCTTTACTTCACCCCAGGGTTGAAAGAAAGAAACCTGCATAAAGTATGGGCAGCCTGTCAGGAATCATGAAACAGATGGAGACAGAAAATGCATTAAATCATACCTTTTAATATAATGGAAAAAATGATACCACTGGTAATTGTAGTCAAAACATAGCCAGGGTTTGGTAGCCAAATCAAGTAGTCAGAACAAGCCAGGAAATCAGGAAGCCAGAGATCAGCATAGTTAGAAGCAGCAGACAGGATCAGGAACCAGAAGGGACATCAGCCACGCAAGTCTTCAACAGGAACACAGCAGAGAGTCTCTAGATATGTTGACCAAGGCAAAGGCAATTGATTAAATGAACCAGGCATTTTAAATAGCCAGAAGGGGCTGGCTGTGGGCTTGACTGACGAGAAGGAGATGATCAACAGGTGTGCCATTGTGGAACGATGAGTACTGGCAATTAACCAACAGCTGAGCAACCTGAGCACAGAGAAGTAAGGGCTGAGAGCCCAGCCCTGACACAGCCTTAGGGATTCCTTACATTCCCCTCTAACCAACAATGGGAGTCCCTTCTAGTGGTGGGTGAACCTTCTTGCTTACCAAAGGTTCTGTGAGTACTGTTTTAAATTTGGGAAGCCAAACCCAAAGTCTGATCATTTCTAGGGCTAATAGGAAAACTACTCTCAAAATAGGCATGGAAAGCAAGGCACTAACTTTTCATGTCGTTTTGAGGACAACATTGAAAATGCACAGGTCTTAAAAAAAAACATGTTTGGCTGATTTCTAAAAGCTGTATGTGGTGCTAGGGAAACATACAGTTTTCACAGTCTCAGTAACCTCATACACTGGCATTGCATATTTGGCTGTGAAATTTTTTTTTTTTTCTTGTACAAGTAACTTTGCCTACATACAGCAACTGCACCTCAATCTTATTAATTCCAGTTAAAAAAAAAAAAATCCATGTAGCTTTAGCAGTAACACATTCTTTTTTATCAACTCGCTTTGGCCAGTGGTTTGCTGAGGCTGTCTCTGCTTTCTATGATGCAAAACTGTCCTGCTACTGGCCAATTTCTATTAAGCTCTCGTTAAAGAGGTAGGGAAGTCTTCAAAAAAAAAAAAACGACTGACCTTCCTGCAAGTTAATGTCATAATGTGCTAGTATGCACTGCATACTAGATTATTATGACAGACTTACCTGTAAAACAGATCCCTCCAGTGGTGCACTGTTACTGCTGCCAGGACTTCCACCTTCACCTGGTCTTCTTCAGGGTTTGTGGGCTCTGGCCATTTAATTTGCTGAGCCGTATGTCACTGCGCACAGGAGTCACGATCATAACACATCGCTCTGGGTCGATGGCACATTTAGTGTGCCCTCAATTCAGAGCACAGTGCACATGTGCCGGTGACCTCACCGGCTGCAGAACTTGTGAATATCTCTTAAACAGTGCATATTTTCGAGATATTAATTGTGTTTAATTATTTTTATTAATAGATTTTCCACATATACAAAAAACAATTCACATTATTACAAATTCTTGTATATACACATCCTTATACAATACTTATAAATACATATATATAACAAATAAATAAAAAACACAAAAAGGACCACAATCAACAAAACACGTGGATCAATCTCAATATACCTTCCAAAGAAAAAAAAAAAAAAAGAGTCAAAAGTAGACCACCGTCTCCCCCCTCTCTTCCTGATATGATTCGTAGCCCTTACTCACTTTATTTTGATAATGTTTTATTTATTGCTATCTTTTTCTTCCTTCTTTTTTCCCTTTCTCTTCCTTTCCCCTCTTCCCCTCTCCCTTCCTCCTTCCCCTTTCCCCTCTTTCCTCTCTCTTCCCCCTTCCCTTCCCCTCCCTCTCCATCCCCCCTCCCTCTTTCAATTAATAAATTGATTAACCCCCAACTCCCCCTAGTTTATTCCCTCTCATAATACCCTTAATCCCTTATTACCTTTGTGTATACTTATATAATGTGTCTTCCCCCTTGTGTATGTGATTGTGACTTCCCCTTCCGGGAAAGAGGAAAAAAAAGAACAAAGGAAGAAAAAAAAAAACACCTTTTAATTATGAAGGGGTGAGAGTCTCGACTCTCGACCAGCTTCATATTCCCTCGAGATATTATTAATTGTATCCACAGGTCAGCTTTATTATAAGCTTACCTGTAGGTACAAGTGACCAAGTGGATTTTACTGCCTCTTTAATAGGGATGAGCCGAACACCCCCCGGGTTCGGTTCGAACCAGAACCTTCGAACGGACCGAAAGTTCGCGCAAATTTTCGAACCCTATACGTTATAATGGACGCGAACGTTCGAAATCAAAAGTGCTAATTACAACGGCCAATATGCATGTTAATGTCATAAAACAGGTTTGGGGACCGGGTCCTGCCCCAGGGGACATATATCAATGCAAAAAGAACTTTTAAAAACTAACGTTTTTTCGGGAGCAGTCATTTTAATGATGCATAAAGTGAAAAAAAAAAAAGTGAAATTTTCCTTTAAATATGGTACCTGGGGGGTGTCTAAAGTATGCCTGTGAAGTGGCATGTGTTTCCCATGTTTAGAACTATCCTTGCACAAAATGACATTTGTAAAGGAAAAAAAGAAGCCATTTAAAACCACTTGCGGCTTTAATGTCATGTCTTGTCCTGGCCGCCATATGGCTGAAAATCCTTGAGAAAAATGGCATGGCTACCCCATCACCCCCCCCCCCACCCCAGCCCCTTTGGGTCTTGTATGGATATTAAGGGGGACCCCGCACCCAAAATAAAACCCTATACCTACAACCCTATATACTCTGAACAGCAGTATATAGGCGGTGCAAACAAGAGACGGACTGTAGGTTTGTTCTTAAGTAGAATCTGAACAGGTACATTATGAAGTGTAGCTCCATCCCAAAAAAATCTATTTTTAAGCTTTTTGGAGAACATAGGGAGGGGTTATCACCCCTGTAACATTTTCTGTCTTTGCACATCTGTTCAGAACATGTCACCTCACTTTCTGTCCCAATGACAAATGTTTTTGGAAAAGTGGGGTTTTAATTGAAACAAGGATTGGTGATAAAGTATCAGTAGAGAGGAGATGCCTTTTTCCCAAATTAAATCTAACAGGATAGAATTTCCCTTCCTAGGGGTAGATTTCCTCTCACTTCCTGTTTTCTCTTTCCATTTGCAAGTAGGAGTCGTTTGTAAGTTGGATGTTTGAAAGTAGGGGCCTGGCGTATATACTCTGCAGAAATTTGCCCTATTAGATGTTGGTGTAGCCACAAGACTGGTGGGCACAGGAATGGGCCCCGCTGTGAGTTAATAGATCAAGATTTGTACTTGCATGCACCTGTTGAACCGGGCAGAAAAATTGGGCCTTTGACGGTGGTGGTGGTGGTGGTGGTGGTGGACGGTGTTGCCACAAGACTGTAAGCTCTCACAGTTACTCTTGGTGGGCGCAGGAATGGGCCCTGCTGTGAGTTATTAGATCAAGATTTGTAATTGCAAGCACCTGATGAACAGGGCAGAAAAATTGGGCCTTTGGCGGTGGTGGTGGACGGTGTTGCCACAAGACTGTAGGCCCTCATAGTTACTCTTGGTGGGCGCAGGAATGGGCCCTGCTGTGAACTATTAGATCAAGATTTGTAATTACACGCCCCTGTTAAACAGGGGCTGAAAAATTGTGCCTTAGGCACTGGTGCTGGTGCCACAACACTGCAACCCCTCACAGATACTGTACTTGGAGCACAGCAGTCACACGTGTTGCGAAGCATTTTTTTAAAAAATTGTAATTACACGCCCCTGTTAAACAGGGGCTGAAAAATTGTGCCTTAGGCACTGGTGCTGGTGCCACAACACTGCAACCCCTCACAGATACTGTACTTGGAGCACAGCAGTCAAACGTGTTGCGAAGCATTTTTTAAAAAAATTGTAAGTACACGCCCCTGTTAAACAGGGGCTGAAAAATTGTGCCTTAGGCACTGGTGCTGGTGCCACAACACTGCAACCCCTCACAGATACTGTACTTGGAGCACAGCAGTCACACATGTTGCGAAGCATTTTTTAAAAAAATTGTAAGTACACGCCCCTGTTATACAGGGGCTGAAAAATTGTGCCTTAGGCACTGGTGTGGTGGCATGGATCATTGAGGAGGAGGAAGAGGATAGTCAGTGAACATAAGAGGACATTCACTCAGCATCAGCATAGGCAGTCTTGAAGGGATGTGACATTATAAATTATTCCGTTATATCCGCTTCAGGTGCCTGGTAGCTGGTGGTGATCCAAGACTGATTCATTTTGATGAAGGTCAGTCGATCAACCGAGTCGGTGGACAGGCGCACCCTATGATCGGTGACAAATCCTCCAGCAGCACTGAATGTGCGTTCGGAAAGAACGCTGGAGGCAGGACAGGCCAGTAGCTCAATTGCATACTGTGCAAGCTCTGGCCAGTGATCCATCCTCAGGACCCAGTAAGCCAGAGGATTTTCGGTGGGAAAGGTGTCCAAGTCTGACCTTGCCCCAAGGTATTCCTGCACCATGTATATCAGACGCTGGCGATGGTTGCTGGAACCGATCATACCTTGGGGCTGCGGACTAAAAAATTGTCTGAACGCATCGGTCAGACGTCCACCTTCCCCACCGCTCCTTCTGCTACTGACCGAAGCCTCAGCAACTCGTCGCCCAGGACCAGGAGTTTGTAACCTCCCAGTTTCTGGGAATGCGTTGCACAGACCTTTCTGCAAGGCCTCCCTGAGATGTCTCATCCTCTGCTCCCTCTGCGACGGCAAGATAAGGTCCGCAACCTTACCCTTGTACCGTGGATCAAGGAGAGTGGCCAGCCAGTAATGGTCTCTCTCCTTGATCCGAAGAACACGAGGATCCTTCCGCAGGCTTTGCAGGATCAGGGAGGCCATGCAGCGTAGGTTAGCTGAGGCATTCGGTCCGGAGTCTTCTGGGTCACTGAGGATGACATGATCGCCAGCCACCTCCTCCCAGCCACGTACAAGTCCACTGGTTTGTTGGGACTGTACATCATCCCTAAAAGACTGCTGCTGCTGATGCTGAGTGCCAGGCTCCACCTCCATGCTCACACAATCCTCCTCCTCCTCCTCCTCCTCCTCCTCATCCTCTTCCTGTGTGATGGGTGGGACAGAAGGAACACTGTCCGGATAAAGGGGGCCTTGAGAGGCAAGGAAGTCCTCCTCTTCCTGCCTCTGTTCTGCCTCAAGTGCCATGTCCATTATCCCACGCAGCATATGCTCCAACAGGTGGACAAGAGGTACAGTGTCACTGATGCATGCACTGTCACTGCTCACCATCCTCGTGGCCTCCTCAAATGGTGAGAGGACAGTGCATGCATCCCTGATCATGCTCCACTGACGTGGGGAAAAAAAACCAAGCTCCCCTGACCCTGTCCTGGTGCCATAGTCGCAAAGGTACTCATTGATGGCCCTCTGCTGCGTGTGCAGTCGCTGCAGCATGGCCAACGTTGAGTTCCACCTGGTGGGCATGTCACATATTAGGCGGTTCTTGGGCAGGTTCAGCTCCTTTTGCAGCTCAGTCAGCCGAGCACTGGCATTATAAGATCGGCGGAAATGCACACAGACTTTCCTGGCCTGCCTCAGGACATCCTGTAAGCCTGGGAACCTGCCCAAGAACCGCTGCACCACCAGGTTGAGGACGTGAGCCATACAGGGCACATGGGTGAGCTGCCCCTGTCGCAGGGCGGAGAGGAGGTTGGTGCCATTGTCAGAAACGACCATTCCTGGCTTAAGCTGACGTGGCGTCAACCACCTCTCGGCCTGCCCCTGCAGAGCTGCCAGAACCTCTGGCCCAGTGTGGCTCCTGTCCCCCAAACACACCAGCGCAAGCACGGCATGGCATCTTTTTGCCTGCGTACTTGCGTAGCCCCTTGTACGCCTACGGAGCACCGCTGGTTCCGAGGACAGAGCACTGGAGGAAGAAGAAGAGGAGGGGGTGGAGGAGAGAGGTGTGTCACAACCAGTAGCAGTAGTAGCGTTTTGGGGGCTTGGTGGCGGAACAACCTCCAACACTACTGCACCTTGTCCTGCATCCCTCCCAGCTGCCAATAGAGTGACCCAATGGGCCGTGAAAGAAAGGTAACGTCCCTGTCCATGCCTGCTGGACCATGAGTCAGCGGTAATATGCACCTTACCGCTGACCGCCCTGTCCAGCGAGGCATGGACATTGCCTTCCACATGCCGGTAGAGAGACGGAATCGCCTTCCGTGAGAAAAAGTGGCGTTTGGGAACCTGCCACTGAGGAACCGCACATTGAACAAACTCACGGAAGGGGGCCGAGTCTACCAACTGAAAAGGCAGCAGTTGAAGTGCTAGCAATTTAGCCAAGCTAGCATTCAACCGCTGGGCATGTGGATGGCTGGGAGTGTACTTCTTTCGACGGTCCAGCAGCTGGGGCAGGGAAATTTGCCTGCTACAATCGGACGTCGCTGTACTGCAAGTACTTGGTTGTGACACACCTAATTCTACACCTTCAGTCCTCTCACAGCAGCTTTCAGAGAGGACTGAAGGTGTAGTGGGGATGGAGATCCCAGCTGATGAGGAGCAAGGAGAGGTCTGCTTAGTTCTTTGGTGTGGGTCTTTTATGTGTGCCTGCCAACGAGCTGCATGGCAGGTCGACATATGTCTGCTCATGCTTGTGGTGCCCAAGCGGCTGATGTTTTGGCCACGCGAGATACGCTTGAGACAAATATTGCAAATAGCAGTGGTGCGATCTGATGCACTCGTCTCAAAAAAGGCCCACACCAAAGAACTTTTCTGATAACGTGCAGAGGCAGCGCCCTGCACAGGCGGAGCTCTGCGGTGTTTACAGTTGCTGTGCTGGCCTCTACCTGGCCTCCAGGGGGCATCCTGCCTCGTTGGACATGTGACGCCGCATCCTCCTCCTCCTCGTCCTCCTCCTCATCCTCTCTCCCTCCAGGCACCCACGTGGCGTCAGTGACCTCATCATCCCCTCCCTCTTCACCACTAGAGCAAACCTGGCAGTAAGCTGCAGCTGGTGGAACAGTACTGCCAGATTGCTGTCCTTCAGCATCCCCTCTCTCTGCGCGCACACTACTGACTTCCTCAAGCTGGGTATCATCATCCGAGCCTTCGAATCGTTGGGCATCCTCCTGGAGCATGTACCCAACACTGTGCTCAAAGAGTTCGGGGGACTCCTCAGGAGGACATGGTGGGTCTAGGGAAGGGGTGGCTGATGATGCCATTGAGTACGCGTTGGCAGCTGCTCTGCCAGTACCCTGAGCCTGGGTGAGAGAGGATGAGGAGGGCTTGGTCATCCATTCTACCAAGCCTTCAGCATGATGCGGCTCCACATGTCCAGCTGCCGAAAACAAAGACGCGCGTGTCCCATGGCCACGTGCTGATGACGATGCACGACCACGTCCACGGCCACGGCCACGTCCACTAGAAACAGAGCCTGCCTGCCCTGTGTTCTTGGCTCTGCACGCTCTGCCTCCCCTTGGCGGTCTTCCAGCCATTGTAGTCGGTAGTCCTGTGGGTGCTGCTGAGAAGAAAATATAGGAGCTCTGTGTGATGCCACTAACACACTAGAAGTCCTATGGGTGCTTCTGCAAAGAAAATATAGGAGCTCTGTGTGATGCCACTAACACACTAGAAGTCCTGTGGGTGCTGCTGAGAAGAAAATATAGGAGCTCTGTGTGATGCCACTAACACACTAGAAGTCCTGTGGGTGCTGCTGAGAAGAAAATATAGGAGCTCTGTGTGATGCCACTAACACACTAGAAGTCCTATGGGTGCTTCTGCAAAGAAAATATAGGAGCTCTGTGTGATGCCACTAACACACTAGAAGTCCTATGGGTGCTTCTGCAAAGAAAATATAGGAGCTCTGTGTGATGCCACTAACACACTAGAAGTCCTGTGGGTGCTGCTGAGAAGAAAATATAGGAGCTCTGTGTTATGCCACTAACACACTAGAAGTCCTATGGGTGCTTCTGCAAAGAAAATATAGGAGCTTTGTGTGATGCCACTAACACACTAGAAGTCCTGTGGGTGCTGCTGAGAAGAAAATATAGGAGCTCTGTGTGATGCCACTAACACACTAGAAGTCCTATGGGTGCTTCTGCAAAGAAAATATAGGACTGTGTGATGCCACTAACACACTAGAAGTCCTGTGGGTGCTGCTGAGAAGAAAATATAGGAGCTCTGTGTGATGCCACTAACACACTAGAAGTCCTATGGGTGCTTCTGCAAAGAAAATATAGGAGCTCTGTGTGATGCCACTAACACACTAGAAGTCCTGTGGGTGCTGCTGAGAAGAAAATATAGGAGCTCTGTGTGATGCCACTAACACACTAGAAGTCCCGTGGGTGCTGCTGAGAAGAAAATATAGGAGCTCTGTGTGATGCCACTAACACACTAGAAGTCCTATGGGTGCTTCTGCAAAGAAAATATAGGAGCTCTGTGTGATGCCACTAACACACTAGAAGTCCTGTGGGTGCTGCTGAGAAGAAAATATAGGAGCTCTGTGTGATGCCACTAACACACTAGAAGTCCTATGGGTGCTTCTGCAAAGAAAATATAGGAGCTCTGTGTGATGCCACTAACACACTAGAAGTCCTGTGGGTGCTGCTGAGAAGAAAATATAGAAGCTCTGTGTGATGCCACTAACACACTAGAAGTCCTATGGGTGCTTCTGCAAAGAAAATATAGGAGCTCTGTGTGATGCCACTAACACACTAGAAGTCCTGTGGGTGCTGCTGAGAAGAAAATATAGGAGCTCTGTGTGATGCCACTAACACACTAGAAGTCCTATGGGTGCTTCTGCAAAGAAAATATAGGAGCTCTGTGTGATGCCACTAACACACTAGAAGTCCTGTGGGTGCTGCTGAGAAGAAAATATAGGAGCTCTGTGTGATGCCACTAACACACTACAAGTCCTATAGGTGCTTCTGGGAACAAAAATATAGGATCTCTGTGTGATGGGACTAACACACTTTAAGTCCTATAGGTGCTTCTGGGAAGAAAATATAGCTCTGTGTGATGGGACTAACACACTTCAAGTCCTATAGGTGCTTCTGGGAAGAAAATATAGGTCTGTGTGATGGGACTAACACACTTCAAGTCCTATAGGTGCTTCTAGGAAGAAAATATAGGTCTGTGTGATGGGACTAACACACTTAAAGTCCTATAGGTGCTTCTGGGAACAAAATATAGGATCTCTGTGTGATGGGACTAACACACTTCAAGTCCTATGGGTGCTTCTGGGAAGGTCTGTGTGATGGGACTAACACACTTCAAGTCCTATAGGTGCTTCTGGGAACAAAATATAGGATCTCTGTGTGATGGGACTAACACACTACAAGTCCTATGGGTGCTTCTGGGAAGAAAATATAGCTCTGTGTGATGGGACTAACACACTTCAAGTCCTATAGGTGCTTCTGGGAACAAAATATAGGATCTCTGTGTGATGGGACTAACACACTACAAGTCCTATGGGTGCTTCTGGGAAGAAAATATAGGTCTGTGTGATGGGACTAACACACTTCAAGTCCTATAGGTGCTTCTGGGAACAAAATATAGGATCTCTGTGTGATGGGACTAACACACTACAAGTCCTATGGGTGCTTCTGGGAAGAAAATATAGCTCTGTGTGATGGGACTAACACACTTCAAGTCCTATAGGTGCTTCTGGGAACAAAATATAGGATCTCTGTGTGATGGGACTAACACACTACAAGTCCTATGGGTGCTTCTGGGAAGAAAATATAGCTCTGTGTGATGGGACTAACACACACTTCAAGTCCTATAGGTGCTTCTGGGAACAAAATATAGGATCTCTGTGTGATGGGACTAACACACTACAAGTCCTATGGGTGCTTCTGGGAAGAAAATATAGGTCTGTGTGATGGGACTAACACACTTCAAGTCCTATAGGTGCTTCTGGGAACAAAATATAGGATCTCTGTGTGATGGGACTAACACACTACAAGTCCTATAGGTGCTTCTGGGAACAAAATATAGCTCTGTGTGATGGGACTAACAAACTTCAAGTCCTATAGGTGCTTCTGGGAACAAAATATAGGATCTCTGTGTGATGGGACTAACACACTACAAGTCCTATGGGTGCTTCTGGGAAGAAAATATAGGTCTGTGTGATGGGACTAACACACTTCAAGTCCTATAGGTGCTTCTGGGAAGAAAATATAGCTCTGTGTGATGGGACTAACACACTTCAAGTCCTATAGGTGCTTCTGGGAACAAAATATAGGATCTCTGTGTGATGGGACTAACACACTTCAAGTCCTATAGGTGCTTCTGGGAAGAAAATATAGGTCTGTGTGATGGGACTAACACACTTCAAGTCCTATAGGTGCTTCTGGGAACAAAATATAGGATCTCTGTGTGATGGGACTAACACACTACAAGTCCTATAGGTGCTTCTGGGAAGAAAATATAGCTCTGTGTGATGGGACTAACACACTTCAAGTCCTATAGGTGCTTCTGGGAAGAAAATATAGGTCTGTGTGATGGGACTAACACACTACAAGTCCTATGGGTGCTTCTGGGAAGAAAATATAGGTCTGTGTGATGGGACTAACACACTTCAAGTCCTATAGGTGCTTCTGGGAACAAAATATAGGATCTCTGTGTGATGGGACTAACACACTACAAGTCCTATAGGTGCTTCTGGGAACAAAATATAGCTCTGTGTGATGGGACTAACACACTTCAAGTCCTATAGGTGCTTCTGGGAACAAAATATAGGATCTCTGTGTGATGGGACTAACACACTACAAGTCCTATGGGTGCTTCTGGGAAGAAAATATAGGTCTGTGTGATGGGACTAACACACTTCAAGTCCTATAGGTGCTTCTGGGAAGAAAATATAGCTCTGTGTGATGGGACTAACACACTTCAAGTCCTATAGGTGCTTCTGGGAACAAAATATAGGATCTCTGTGTGATGGGACTAACACACTACAAGTCCTATAGGTGCTTCTGGGAAGAAAATATAGCTCTGTGTGATGGGACTAACACACTTCAAGTCCTATAGGTGCTTCTGGGAAGAAAATATAGGTCTGTGTGATGGGACTAACACACTTCAAGTCCTATAGGTGCTTCTGGGAAGAAAATATAGGTCTGTGTGATGGGACTAACACACTTAAAGTCCTATAGGTGCTTCTGGGAACAAAATATAGGATCTCTGTGTGATGGGACTAACACACTTCAAGTCCTATGGGTGCTTCTGGGAAGAAAATATAGGTCTGTGTGATGGGACTAACACACTTCATGTCCTATAGGTGCTTCTGGGAACAAAATATAGGATCTCTGTGTGATGGGACTAACACACTACAAGTCCTATAGGTGCTTCTGGGAAGAAAATATAGCTCTGTGTGATGGGACTAACACACTTCAAGTCCTATAGGTGCTTCTGGGAACAAAATATAGGAGCTCTGTTTGCTGCCAGTGCCTGCCACGAACACACTACAAGTCCTATAGGTGCTTCTGGGAACAAAATATAGGAGCTCTGTTTGCTGCCAGTGCCTGCCACGAACACACTACAAGCCCTATGGGTGCTTTTGGGGTGCAGTGCTGTACTAACAGCACTGCGGTTGGTACTACTGAAATACTGTACTAACAGTAAGACATGCACCAGACTAACCCCCAGCAGCAGCTAAAAACACACTAACCAGCAGCAGCAATGGACGATCAATGACAGGTAGCAATGGTTTAGCAAAGTAGAGCAAATCTTTCTAAATGAATCTTTCTAAATGAATCTTTCTAAATGAATCTTTCTAAATGAATCTAGCAGAATGACACAGAATGAGCCTGCACTCTCCTAAAGCCGGAACGCATGTGACCGGCGCCGACGGCGTGGCGGCCTTTTAAATGAGGGGGCGTGTACTAAAGCCGCTGAGGTGTAATTGGCTACAGGCGTCCTGCCTGTAGCCAATTATGGCTCTCCGAGTTTCCGGCGCTGTGATTGGCCAAGCATGCGGGGTCACAGTGCATGCTTGGCCAATCATCAGCCAGCAATGCACTGCGCCGGCCGCGCCGGCCGCAATGCATTGCGGGGCCGCTCGCATCACACGAATGTGATGCGAGCGGCCAAAATAGTTCTGGGCTCGCCGAGCGAGCGAACACCCGGTGCTCGATGCGAACATGGGTTCGCATCGAGCACCGGGCCCATCCTTACTCTTTAATAATTAAGAGACCTTAGATGATACAGCAGTGTAAAACTAGCCAACAGTAGGACATTTTAAATACATGCAGCACATTTCTGGTGTTTTATTTCTTAAAAGAAAAAAAACTTGTTAATCTGCCAGAAGTAGCATCAGTTATTAACAGTCCTCTGTGGACTGAGTCTTGTTTGCCCTGCTCTGTGTCTTTTTCTAAACTAGTCCACTTTACCCACTTACAGATCTCAACAAAATAACAGGCTATTCATTCTCTAGTCCGTAATAAGAACAAGGACAGCTGTTTGAGACTCTGAATTTCTAACCAACATTTTTTTGCACTTATCAAACAGATATAACAAAATGACAGACCAAAAAGGGAGCAAATAGGAGAAGTTCATTATTAGGGTTTACAAACCCTAATAGCTTTGGCCAAAGTGTACAAGTGAATTGAATGCTTTGCTTCCAACAACCCTATCTGATTTGGACATAGCTCTATCAACATAAAAAAATGAGTCCAGCAAAATAAATAAAAACCCCCAAATACCACGTCTAAAAAAAAAGCTCACTTTTTTTTTAAAGAGAAAAGAAAAAAAGGCCCTACCAAAACAGAATAAAAATAAGAGGGGCATATAAGGAGCCCACCGTATCATATACCACCTTAATCACTGATTAAAAGCATTTATACAGTAACAGTACCCAATTCCCATTCTAACCACAGCATGCCCAAAACAAGGTAAGAAACTGAGAAGCCAGTGATTAGCATTTGAAGCCGATTTACACAAATATCTTACCCCTTTACCCTAGACTTCTTTGCATGTGACTCAGATCTGCAACCCAGCAGACTCCCTTCATCTACCTTTTATCGACCATTGACAGCTTGACTGTGGAGAGAGTGAGCAGTACTAAATTCCTGGGAGTGCACATCTCATAGGATCTCACCTGGACAACCAACATCACGTCATTAACTAAGAAGACACAACAGCACCTATATTTTCTCTGCCGCCTTAAAAAAGCCAGTCTCCCTCCACCCATCTATACTACATTCTATAGGGGAACCATTGAGAGCATGCTGACCAGCTGCATCATTGTCTGGTATGGGAACTGCAGTTCTGCTGACCGCAAGACCCTGCAGCTGCTGGTAAAGACGGCTGAAAAGATTATTGGTGTCTCTCTCCCCTCCATCCTGGACATTTTTACATACACTATGCTGCAGCAAAGCTATTAGTATCATGCAGGATCCTACCCATCCCTCCCACAGTCTCTTCAAGCTCTTGCCATTAGGTAGAAGGTACTGCAGTATCAAAACCCGGACTGTCAGACTGCTCAACAGTTTTTTTAACCAGGCTGTGAGAGCCCTCAACTCCAATTCTCTTTGAAACCTCCTCTACAACCTATATATTGCGACCAGGAACGTCTCACTTCCCCTCCTTTTTACTCTTGAATATGCACTAGACACTTTTATAAACATTTGCTGCTACAAATACTCTTAGAAATACACAGTATATGTACAGTTACGTAGTTCCCAGATGTGTATGGGTTAATAATTTTTATTTTTTATTTTAAGTTCTTCACTGTGTTTTATTCTTTGTATATGTATAATTATGTTTAATTAGTATGTAGCACCGTGGTCCTGTCAGATACGACATTTCATTCTACCATATGTCCTCATGTGTAGTAGAATGACAATAAAGCTTGACTTGACTTCAGTGACTCTCAAATCTCACATTGTGGGCCCCATAACATACCAGACTGTTAATTTAGATTATTCTGAATCTATTGCATCAAAGAGCCCAGGGCACCCGACTGATGCACTGGAGGAATTCCATGCTCTGCTTAAACACCTCCTCAGCAAAGCTGACTTCCAGGCAATGATAGTAGGGGTGGGTTAGGGGGCATTTGCCATGCAAAAATACATCAAAGACCTTTACAAATTCTCCTAAATGACCATATTCTCTCATTATGCTGTATGTCAGCTTCTCCTACAACAGCTTCCAATCCACAGACATGATGGTTCTTATGTGCCCTTCCTTGTTATACAGTAGTAGGGGGGTTGGCTTAACCACAAGTCCCCATATTTGCTATTTTAAGCCTGCTAGTCATAGTTCAAATGTCATGCAGTGCATTTTGGTAAAAAAAATAAAAATATGCAGGTGTATACCAGCACATTTTCCAGGACCATCAATTTTGATTCCCTAGGATTTACCTTGAACCCATGATAATGGTAAACCTGCACCTCATCCAAAGTCCCTTCAGCTGTTGTTTAGATTGCTTGAATGACTAAAGTACAATCACTATATTTTAATAACACTTGCCAATACCATATTGCTAAAGTAGGTGGTTATGGCAAGTGTAGTCTGGAATGTCAGCTTTTGGACCTGACTAAACCCAGTAGTATGCCCTAAAGGGTCACAAAATCTGAACTTCAGCTTTCTTTCCTTTACATTATAAAATGTATTTCTTTCTTATAGGCAGTAGCTTATTTACTCATATGATGAATTATCTTCTCTTTCCGTGTGCTTTCATGTTTTGCTCAGGGAAAACACAAGCACTGTTGGCGATATTGATATCTGTGGTCAGTGGGGAAAACAAGAACATTTAGAGCCACTTCTCTAAATTAGTGATGACAAGCCTAAGGACACATACATATTCCAAATGAAATTATAGACACATTCAGGATTTAACTTGACTGTGATGGAAAAAGTCAGCTTCATATTAAATAATTAGAGCACATATTTTATGAAGTAAATAACACACCTTCTAAATTGTAGTGGGAATTACGGTAACTGTAATTGCATACAATGATATTTAATACGTAAAAGATGCATGTACAACACTTGGGAACTATTTCTAACCTATAAAATTACTTTTACTATACATAAATTGAATTTAAAAAGTGTATCTACACTGGATTTCAGAATCTAATTGTACATTTGCAACCAATATAGCAATGTTATGCAAATAACAGTGCAAATGTCAGGATTGCATTAATTTTTAAGCATGTATTGTTGACTTTAGCTATATAAATATAAAAAAAAAGCATATACAGTTCTATCATCAGAATCTATATTATAAAATGTGTCTAAAGGGATCTACAGTGTTTAAAATGTATGCACAGCTAAATGTCTTTCTTTGTTTTATAATTTTGGATACCGTGGGGAAGGAGTAAAACCTCTGTTGGGTTTTTGCTGCTATCTGAGGCTCTGTTGAAAATCCACATTGGACTCATAATGCTTTTTTATGTATACTTATTGTTCGCATGCTGGGGGGGGGGGGGGTTCTCTATATTTCCCAGATAATTGCGCCTTTACTTGTATACATTAAATTTATTATCCAATGGGAGGCATTGGTTAATGCCCTTATTTAATATGCTCTTAAAGCAAACCCATCTCTCCTCCGTCTTCTTTGTTCCTAAGATTGTATCCCAATTTATGCCTTCTAGCAAGGTTTGTAGTTTAGGGAAGTTGGCTTTTTTGAAATTCAGTGTCTTTGTATTCCCCTTATGTTTCCCATTTGTGTGATTTATACTGAAGCCAATTGACCTGTGATCGCCATACCTAAATTGCCCCATATTTCCACATCCGTGATCAGGTCTGTATCAGGTCAGGACTTCTCTGAAGATGATGAACTAAATATACTTTTATATAGTTTTACAACACTTTTTTTTTGTTTTCTCTGTGGGCAAACAGTTAAAAATCTAGGCTGCTCTACTTTGCAGTCTACCCCAATGATATACTATTAATTAGGTTTGGCAGGTTGTCATTATTTTGATTGCAAGTCTGTTTTAGATTATGTTAGCAGTGATTTTCTGAGTTTTATGTTAACCTATTAATGCTCACATTCTAACTTTTATTGTTAGGTACATTTGTGTTTAGCCTATGTAGGAAACATAAGAAAATTTAATTAAGCATCTGTTTACAGAGCAACATAGACCTTCATTTCCAAAGCATGCCTCAGTTATCTGAGAGTGCCTAACTTGAGCAATGTTCATTAATTTACAAGAGTCTGTAGTTTCTCATCTTCTAGGCTAATGATGGGTTCAGATTATCTCTTTCAAAGTCTGCCATTATTGCAATGCTAAACGCTGTACACAGCAGTGCCAATTAGAAAGGAAATGACTGCAGGGGTGACTCTTTGTTTTCAAGCAAAAATTTTCCCTTTTTGCAGATTAACTATAATGTTGCTGAAATGTATCTCAGTGATGCGTGAAAATGACGATCCTTAGATAGTTATTGTTTAAGTTTTCCATTGTTACTCTCAAAGGCAGCTTTACTTCTGCAAAAAGAGAATTATTGTTACAGAACTGGACCCATGATTATGGTCTGCCAATAAACCATTTTTCAGAAAGTTTCTTCTCTCTAGTAAAATAAACTGGGAGCAGGCCTACATTTAGACTGCTGTCTTTGAGAGCCCTCCCTGCTAAATTATTCTTTTTCTAGAGCAGTCAATCCTTATTCATTCTCCTTCTCACATTTTAAAGGGTATCTCAAGTATATGGTGCTGATATTTCAGCACTGGGTGGATATCAGTAATTTATAGCAATTCAATATTGGTGTCACCGCTCAGCCAAGGTTTTAAAACAATTCAAGCACAAACTGTATAAGCACTGACATGTTCAAACATGCTGTATACATACATTAGGTCTGGAGTTTAAGCCTGGAAAGTTTACAGCTTATACCATGTCACATAAGTCATTACCTTGTTGAGATATAGATTAATTTACTCTACTCTCTGTAGCACAGGTGTCAAACTGTCGGCCCTCCAGCTTTTGCGGAACTACAAGTCCCATGATACATTGCAAGGCTGACAGTTACAAGCATGACTCCCACAGGCTGAGGCATGATGGGACAACATCTGAAGGGCCACCAGTTTGACACCCCTGCTCTATAGCATCCTGTTCTTGGCTAGGTATGCTGTATTTTGCTGATCATTTTTAAATGAGCTGTCATTGTCTTTTTACCCTAGCCTGTTCTGTTTTATCAAAAGGACAAAGTTGCTGTGGTCTGGACTATGTGCAGTCAATAATCAATGATCAATGTACTGTTACTATATAGCCATACTGGACGAGGTTTAGGGTATAAAAATAACTTCACTAGATTATGTAGTATGGCTCTTTCTGCAAATATGGGCAGGTTTATTTTATATGACAGGGCTGGAACAATAGATTGGAGCAAAAGGTCCATGAAAATGTTACCCCTGGAGCTCAAAGTTTATGTAAGTAGATGTTGTGTATACAGTTGTATAAAACTTATAAAATGCCAACTTCTTTCTACCATGGAAATAATAGTTTAGTGTGGACATGGAAATATACATAGAGGATTTTTAAGAAATGTTTTTTTTTAATGAATAAACATTGAAAAACAGAGACATTTTAAAATACATAATATCTGCCACTATATTGGAAATTGCATACAGCTGGCTAGTATACTTCTGTCCTTTATATATGTGTGAATATACCTTATTTGTGTGTGATTTCTCAACCACAGGGAGTCAAAGATTTCTTCAAGTGATAAGATGAGAATTGGAGGCACAGATGAATATGCCTGGCTGCAGATCTGTGAACCTACTGAGAAGGACAAAGGAAAATATACATTTGAAATATTTGAAGCTAAAACATCCTATAAGAGAACAGTCGATTTATCAGGACAAGGTAATATCTTACATATCCGTGACATTTTTATAGGATTTTCCTAGATTAGCACTGGTATGAGAAAAGATTTAAAAAAAATTATGTTGCCCTTTCATTTTTCCTTCCGCTGTCTTTTGAAATAGAACCACAACTTCTGTTACTGCTTCTATACTTGTTGTCATGGCAATGAAATTACACATCTGCTTTTTAATTCCAGCTTTTGATGAAGCCTTTGCTGAATTCCAGAGACTTAAGTACGTTTGAAATTCATTATTTTGTGTGCAGGTTATGATTTATTAAATATTATGTTAAACAATTACTTTTCTTTTTTTACCCCACAGGGCAGCAGCCTTTGCTGAGAAGAGTAAGTGCATATTATATATAAATAATGGACTGTCATATGTTATGTTTACTACTATACATATGTCCACACTGAAAAACTGTCATGGTCCATACTATGTTTATTATAATGAAATATTTACCTTTTTAAATACTATTATTATCCAAAACAAAATTATCCAAACAAAATTGCAGTATTTTACTTTATCTACATTGTTTTTTTTTAACCTGTTTCTATACATACACATACTTTCCTTCCCACAAAGAAAATACTGTATTTCAGCAATAGTCTAAAAAAGCTTTATAGGCAATTGTCTTTGTTTATTCATTAATATTAGTGCAAATGAGTGCAGTTCAGTAACCCTGTATTAGTGTATATTAATAATCTTTAAATGTATATTGCAAATTATTGTAATAATGAGCTCAAGGTCCTAATTAGCAAAAGCTGCATTGTGCAATTTCGCCCTCATATTAACAGCTCCCAAAGTTCATAAAACATGCATGGTAGATAATGAAACCATGAATAATGTTTTAAAAATATGAAAAGAGACCGGAATACAAGGAAAAACATCCACAACTTTTGTAAATAAATGTGAATGTCACATGGTAGCCAAATAACCTAGCTGACTTAGGTACCTGATCTCTGTCTATGTCTACTCAACTTGTATATTTAAATATCAGGGTTAAAATGAACTTCTCTCCTATTAACTGATTAGAACTGGCAAATTTGGAAATTACTGGACAGATCCAATTTACCATTGTTAAAATTGGGTGTGGGGCCATCAGTACTGATTAGGAGTAATGTTACTTTTTTTCTATGCACAGAAAGTATTCCATGGCCATCTCAAGGCCCCTTTCACATGACCATTCTGATCAGGTCCATCTGTTAGTTTTTCAGGCAGACCTGATTGAACGGCCTATGGATCGGTGAGTGTAAATGAACTTGTGTGTATTTACACCCGCCTACCTTCGATCTGATCCGGTCTGCTAAAAACAGAAGGGGATCTGTCCTCTTCTGTGTAGGCAGATTGGATCTGAGGTAATTGGGTGTGAATAGACAGGAAAGTCCTTTTACACCCAGCCATCCATAGAGGAAAGCAGTCTCTGTCCCTGTCCACTACACATAAATTGAACAGTGTTTCCATGAGCTGATCCCCTGCTGATCTGAACGGAGTCTGCCATGTGTGAAACGGACCTTAGGGAGCTCAAAATGCTTATATCTGAGACCATATGCAATATTTGAACTACACCTCTTTATATGCTTTGAAGTAAAATTATTTCATGTGTTGTTTTCCTTAAGTAGTAGGCACTCTAAAACAGTAGACCTGTGGTAATGATCAGTATTTTTGTTTTTAATCTACAGACCGCGGTAAAGTAATTGGTGGGCTCCCTGATGTGGTAACTATAATGGAAAGCAAGGTATGAAACCAATATCAAAAATGAACAGTTTTTATAATTTTTACAACTGTTTTACTATTTAGTTTGCCTCTAACATTATTAAACATAAGTATAGTAGGGGGTAACACAAATACACCAGCCCCAAAAAATAAAAACCAGTTGCGCTGTCTCATGATATACATCATTGAGAGCAATAGCACAGACAGAAGACTTAGATGAAAAAAAACAAACAAATCCTGCTCTGACTTTTATTTTGACAGCCATTTTTTTTATATTCATATTATTTGTTCTGTGCTACATGTACGATAAAAATACATATGAATAATGCAAAAATAAACACCATGGAAACATTACAGAAATAAAACATAATATTGAAAAATATGGTGTGTGTGTGTGTATACATATATATATATATATATATATATATATATATATATATATATATATATATAAATAATTAAAATAGAAAGGCAGGCAAGGCGCTAAATACACAACTGAAGTACGTTGTACATATACATACATTTGTCGCATTACCTTGCAAAAAGTTTTTTTTTTGGCCAGTTATTCTTGTGATACACGCAACTCTGATGATCAGAGCTCTTTTTAGTTCAGCTCCCTGCTAATTGGGCACAGGTATGTTGGTGATTCAATGTTCAGTGATCAGCCTGAAGGTTGGAAAGGTTACATAAGGAGCTCCAAGAAGCTAAATTGCTGAATTATAAAATATTTGTGACATACATCTGGCTGTGCAGTGTGGAAGAGGTAGATAAATTGCAAAATCAGCTAGCCGAATTGACAAATCTTTTGACAGGTAAAATGTTTGACATATTATATATAGCTACAAAGTAATTCAGAGAAAAGAAATTGCAGGCATTTATAAATCAGGCAAATATAAATATGTTTATACAGTAAAACCTTGGATTGAGAGTAACTTGGTTTGAATTTTTATTTTTTTATAAATTTTGACTTGATAAACAAGCGATGTCTAGATATAAACTTAGTGTCACATCACAACTGAGTATAAAAGAGAAGAGAGATGCTTGCAATATGGTTACATTTAATGAAGGAACAACATTTAGCAATTCACACGGTTGATGATTAACCACTTCCCGCCCAAAGAAGTCATATGACGTCTTTGACTTTCAGTGGGAATATCTGAATGGCATCATTCAGATATCCTTGTTTTCAGACAGCGATTCTGTGCACCATAAGAATGATGTTCCATCGCTTGATCGTTCTTACAGGCGACGGGAGGGGACGTCCCCCCTTCCACCGCCATCCGATGCTTCTCCGGGCTCTCCCGTGCCCCCAGGGACCCAGAGAAAGAATTGACCACCGATGACAACCATAGAGATTTCCAGTCATCTCTATGACCATCGGAGGCCTGGGCGTGACATTATGACATCACGTCCGGCCAGGGATGTAAACAAAGCCGCGATTGTGGCTGATAAGCAATGAGATTGTGGATTTTTTTCCTGATCTCATGCTTTCCAGCCTGGAGGAGAGATGTGGGGTCTTATTGACTCCGCATCTCTCCATAAAGAGGACCTGTCACGAACGATTCCTATTACAAGGGATGTTTACATTCCTTGTAATAGGAATACAAGTGATAAAAAAAATGTAAAAGAAAGTGTAAAAATAAAAAAAATAAAGTAAAATAAAAAATTAAAAAATTAAAATTATTTAAAATGCCCCTGTTCAAAATCGAACGCACACATATGTAAACGCTGTTCTAACCACACATGTGAGGTATAGCCACGTGCGTTAGAGCGCGAGCAACAATTATAGCACTATACCTCCTCTGTAACTCTAAACATGTAACCTGTAAAAAATTTGAAAGAGTCGTCTATGGATATTTTTAAGTACCGAAGTTTGGTGTCATTCCATGAGTGTGCCCAATTTTAAAGCATGATATGTTGGGTATCTATTTACTCGGCATAACATCATCTTTCACATTATACAAAACAACTGGGTTAACTTTACTGTTTTGTTATTTTTTAGACCATGAAACAAATACCGTGTGAGATAAAAAGTTGCAACGACCGCCATTTTATTCCCTAGGGTGTCTGCTAAAAAAATATATAATGTTTGAGGGCTCTGAGTAATTTTCTAGCAAAAAAATCCAGATTTTTACAAGTAGGAGTGTACCAGAATAGGCCCGGTATGGAAGTACTTAAAACAGGCACATCTAAGTATGCAGGCTTCTGGGGTAAAACTCTCCACATAGTCCATCTTTGATGGTCAACCATGTGAGTTGCTAAATGTTGCAAAATATTGTACCTTCATTAAATATAACCATATTGCTACACATAGAGGCTTTTAGAGACTTAGACTTAGAGGCACTTAGAGACTCTTCTCTTTTATTCTCTGTAGCTCCTGCTGGATTTTGCTTCTAATCCCTATTTGGAGGCTGCCATTTGTGGATGGACATTTTATGGTTACACAACCTGGTCACATTGCTATAATCTTTTTATATGGACTATAGACTGAAGCACTTATGAATAAGTGGTTGTGGAACGAATACTCTGAGTTTCCATTATTTCTTATGGGGAATTTGCTTTGATATACGAGTGCTTTGGATTACAAGCATGTTTCTAGAACAAATTATGCTCGTAATCCAAGGTTTAACTGTACTTCTGATTTATGATTTCCCTGTATGTTTATACTGGTTATTCACTAACAGAGAACATCAATTACTGCAACTGATGATCATTAACACCAGGAACTAAGTTTTCAACATTTTGGGATACACATTGACATTGTTCATAAAAGCTGAAATGTTCTTCAGTGCCTCTAAAATTTTTCTTGGCAGCAAAGTGTAGCAAGGGAAGGCCTGTTTTATTTGAAGTAGTGCAAGACTTGCTTTTAAATTATTTTGTACAATATATTGCCTTAAGGGGATTCTTGTAAGCATTCATAAAAGCTTTAAAGATATCAGCCGAGGCTTATTATACAACGTTAAAGAACATTGGACCTTTTGGTATTAACAAAGACAGAGCTAGAAGGAAATGCATTAAAATAAAATGTCTGTAAGCTACAGAAAGGAACAATATATTAAAGCAGCACACAAAACACTCACAAACACCAACATTTTTCATCCTATTATTAAGATGCTAAATAAATAATTTTATTTTAGACTTGCACGTTCAGCATTAAGCAAAAGTGAAAACAATAATGCACTCTTAAATGATAAATATGCATGAAAACATACAGAACAGACTATCTACAATAAAAAGAGATCATACCTAAAAGTAAAAACGGAATTCAAAACCAAACATGTGCCACCCAATCCATTTAGTTTTTTTCTGGCACATTACATTACAGAAAAATAAGGATCAAGGGAAATAGAGAAGGGGTTAAGATTGAAAGCGGATACAGAAAATAACCTTAAAAAACAAACAAATGCAGAACCAATCCATTAGTTTTACTATGTAAAGACATTTACTGCAATGTAGTGCTGAGATTCTTTTTGTTAATCTTTGTGTCCATATTAAAGTGGAACATATACTGTACTATTTAATATTGTCCCATAATTGAGCTGATTTATCAAAGGCTGTTTACTTTGCAAGGTAAGTTGCACTTTGCAAAAACATTTGCCAGAGCTTAGTGAATAAGTTGACGCTCTGCTGACTTACATCATCCAATCATGTGCAAGCAAAATGTTTCTTTTAATTTTACTTGCACATGATTAATATTCTTTGAAAGGGAAACTTTGCCACATTTACTAAGCCCTGGGGCAGATACCCTTGCAAAATGCAACTTTTCCTTCAAAGTGAATGGCCTATTTGCCTTTAGTAAATCAACCCCATAGAGTGGAAAAAGGTTTGAACTTCTTATACGTTTTATTGTTGTCTCTGTTCCCAATAAAGAGGCTTTTCCCTCAGTGCTTGTCATGGTGACCAACCTGCAGAAAAGTGAGCAGAAATCTTCCTTATAGACACACAGACAGCAGTAAAAACATGAAAGAGGACCAAAAGTTTCTATGACATAGTAGTGATTGATTATTTGATGCAAAGAGCCAGGGGTGTGGGCAGACCCAGCTTCCATAGATGAATAATGGGGTTTTTTGTTTTTATTGGGGAGATTTCCCTTACTTCTTCTCTTAATGACCACCTATTACAGTGACTTCAATAAAAACCTTGTAGAGTTCTAAACCTTATAGCTCTATCATAAAAAAATAAAATATTTTGACTGGAGTGTTACCTGAAGTTGATATATGTTGACTGTTATATAAACTTCCACATCTACATGTATATAACTTTGTAAATGAGGGTTGGATACTTGATCTTGGAAAACAGAACAAAAAAATTGTATTTAAATACAAGGAAACTATTAAGCATGCAATGCCATTTTATTAAGTGCAAAAACAGTCAAATAAACTACATGTGGGGGGCCCCATTCTGGCTTAGAAAAGCTCCCATCAAGTGTCTGTATTAACATGGAGCTAGCTTACACAGTGTGGCACTAACTGGTAGGCTTTTTAAACTAAGCTAATTAAATTAGACCAGAACTTTGAGGATTGGGTACTTTCAAATACTCTTCGTTACCATAACCTTTCCCCTTTTCCTGTAAAATGTTATTGTGCTAATTGTCCAGAATTTTGGAGGAACAATGAAAATAAGCAGCTGTTACAGGGCTTCTTCAGGTAGATTTATATTTATGTAAACAAAACAAAGGAAAGCTTTTAAACTGGTATCTGGAAACAAAGGAGAATTTAAAGAATTATAGGTCCATTTGGTAAGAGCAATGTCATATTACAACAATAAAGCTCTATGGTATTGGATCCTGAGCTAGAGTGATATCTGGCCATCAGAGTGATTACAATTATTGTAGTAACATCACCTCTATGCCCACAGCTCCAATTTGCTTGTAGGTAGACAGACTTTTTTTCTTTCCCCCTAACTTTTGATCCATAACATAATAGGCTTGTGACGGGAGTCACTGATAGGGGCACAGGGTTAATGAGAACCCCACTATGATCTGTGCTGGTCGGACTCAATGCTGTATATATATGTGTATATGATGTGTGCTGTCTCATTGTGTTGTGTACTGTTTGCTGTAGTGGGTTGGGGTGTGACTGTGTTCTATTGTCTATTGTGGCTGTCTGCCTCAACTATTATGGGATGTGTAAGTGTCTTTCTGTGAGGAAAGAGGGAGGGGGGATTCCTCCAGCGGCCCCACTGCTCAGACTGTTTGCTAATGAGAGGTTGGACACACCTGACCTGTGTGTCCGTTGTCATTGGACAGTTTGGCCCATCCTGTTTTCCAAGGGTGGGGGGAAGTGTTTGGAAGTGGGATCTGTATAACATGTGCTTGAAATAAAGAGTTTGTTTCCTGCTGACCCTCAACACAGAGCCTCGTCTTGTACTTGGGGGAGAATTATTTGTATGGGTTTCTTGTTCAGATGATTGGAGTGTTCGGTAGCTGCCTTTGTGTTTGGGTATGGAATGTCCTAAACAACTTAAAACCCCTTTCATACTCGGGGTGTCTTTACGAGGCTATTAAGGTATATAATTCTAAAAGTCTTCTCTGCTCTCAAAAAAAAAAAAAAAACACTTTTTCACTTCAGTATAATCCATTGTCATAGATCGAGTGTGCAATTCTAAAATACTAAAACTGGATACCCTTAAGCTTTCAGGTTACCTTGGGTTTAATATTTTAATATTGCATATGTGCTCACTATCTTACCATTTTACTCACTAATTTTTCTACATACATATTATTCATAGTTTTTTTTAATCCAGTATGAGGAACCATATATTTGACATTTTAAATATGATTGCCAAATTCTTTTTTATGATTGCCTGATGGACACCTCAGTGCAAGTGCCATTGTATTGTATATAGTCCCATCAACTTAATATTTTTAAATTGTGGTGCTATAACTCTGTCTATGCCCCTTGTATACGCAAGCAGGTTAAGTACCTGAATTTGATTTAATATCAGCTTCCTTCAGTCCATGTACAGAGAACCAGCACAGTGAGCTAAGGCGAGAGCAGTGCAAAAGAGAGATTATCAGTCTGCTGCTTCTCCTTTTATTGTCCACTCAGAGGCTTGGTAAGAAACCGTACTGTTTGACAGAGCCATATAAATCTTAGAACTGGATGACAGAAACACAAATTCTATGGTAGCTATATGTAGTTTATATGTGTATTTATCTGTTTGCCTGGAGTTCAGCTTTAAGGGAGGATCAGATGAATAATCATCTGGTCATCTAGTTAATATAAATGTCTATTTTCCCTAATAATAATAATGATAATAATAATAAAAAATAATAATACAATGTTGTTGCATTTTCAGACATTGAATCTTACATGCACTGTCTTTGGAAACCCTGATCCAGAAGTGACATGGCTGAAGAATGACAGGGATCTGGAGATAACTGACCATTTTCTATCCACACTTGACAATGGAAAGTATGCCAGCCTTACAATAAAAGATGTGTCCTCAGAAGACTCTGGAAAATATGGCATTAATGTTAGAAACAAGTATGGTGGCGAAACAGTGGATATTACTGTAAGTGTATACAAATATGGTGAAGACTTACCGGAAGCCAAACCTACTCAGATGTCTAAACCTGCACCTGCACATGCACCTGCACCTGCTTCTGCTCCTGCACCTGCACCTGCACCTGAGAAAGCTAAGCCAGCAGCCCCCAGAGCAGGAAGGACAACCAGAAAGTAAATCTGTAGGAATACATTAGATCAAAGTATATCTACCTGGTTGACAGCATTAGCTTTGCTACATGTTTATAATGCAGACCCGCTGGCTTTGTGCTCTTGTAATGTTCTACTTTTTAAAATAAAGCTATAATCTCTGTGGAGAAAAGTAACAATGTTAAAGACCATACATATAATAGATAGAACTTCAATTAAATTCTTAAATCTTTTGGATTAAGCTAAAGCTTTTAAAACAGGTCTACTTAATAAACCAAAGGTCTCTATGCCTGCATTTTAGACAACTGTAACTTGTAATATATTAATATCCCCAAATCCAAGTTAATTACATATTTGGCTTCTAATATAATTTGTATTTTTAAAAGACATACATTTCAGTTGCCAAAATGCTACCAGTATGATTCATTATGTCATAATAGCAAGCTTCACACGCCCTGATGCTATTTGCCATTGAATTACACAGTTGGCAGGAAATAAATCCTGACCCTCTGGAGGTAGTTTAAAAGTTTTATAGTTTACTGATATTAACAGTCCAGCAAGAGAAAAACAAGCGTCAACTTAATTGCAGTTTTGTCTACGAGAAAACTTTATAATCTTGTCCTCAGCCACCCAATGTGTATGTTCTCAAAGAGGATTTAATTCAAAGGTTTAATTTATTCTTATCTGGTCTTAGTTTAATATAAAGCAGCGAAAAGCACACAGCTTCCATGGAGTTTGGAAAACAAGCATAGCCCATAGCTAAGCTTACCAGATGTGTTATTGTCATATCAACCAGTACAAATATCAGATTATGTCTATGTATGCATCATTGGAAATTAAACATTTCCCTGTAATACAGTGTCACTTGGCCATATTGGAATCACCTAATGTTGTTTTCCTTGCTTTGTGCTAATAAACTTAAATAGACACCTGTGCCTTTTCTGCATTAAATCACTTCTATGTTCCTTGTCTTGTCCTTTTATCACTCATGCATGCTAATGTTCTACCTTGCACATCTATTGGGCACCCTTACTATGCACTTTACTTACAAATGATCTCCTTTTTTTTATGCTAGATAAATATGACTTGAAGGGCCACTGCACCAGAAATCAAAATAACGATGTTATGAGCATTAGAGCTAGTGCTAGCATTCACACTTACACATGTAAGTCGTCCAATATCAGAAGCTGAATTATTTTATATTTATGTAAGTGTGCTGTGCAGATTCTTGCTTTTTACTAGACTCCAGTGGATGCAAAAAAAATAAAAAATAAGCAAAATCTTAGCTGATAGTGTTCTACTGAGGGAAAACAAAAAAAGGGTATCCACTGGTATTGAAAAATACTTTGGTTTTATATTATCTTGCATTTATTCTCTCCTGAGCCTCAAAGGTTAAGTTCACCTTTCTAAAGACAATAATAAATCTACATTTTTTACAGGTTAAAAAATGTGCCTTTATTATTTTTTTATTTGGAGCCTGTAAAGCATTGCAACCCACGATCAGCAGATTGCAGGTGCCATCTCAGGCTCCTACAGACTGTGTAGCTGTCTGCCTGCACCTCGTATGGGCAGGCAGTTACTAAATGACGGGAAGAATCAATGAACTACTAGAGCGCTCACCAGTGCCCTGGTAGTTCATTGAGAACTACAAGCCATCAGCCACAAATGCTGTCAGTTGTTGTAGTTCATTCAGTAACAGAACTCTGTGAATGAATCATGCAGTGTTCTTTTTCAAATTGTGACAGCAGAGCTCCCCCTGTCAGTCGTAGGGAGAGTAAACTTAATAAAAATTATCTGGGCTCCACAATTGTTATATATCTCTCAGAATTCCCCAATATGGATCTCTAATAAATGGTAAAAAGAGTAGCTACACAGATGCAGGATCTCATTTGGAAATGGAAAGGAGCTAGAATCAGTTTAAATACAATATAGCAAGGACAGAGGGGGTCTGGTGGTACCACATACCAAATTATATTTCCTGGCCTCCCAAATGCAGCAGATCACGGGGTGGGAAGAGATGATGTCCTAGATGATCCTATTGTACGTTTAGTAACCCGAAACAACCTGGACTTGAAAGCCGGCTCCCATTTGGAAATGGATCTTCCTGGCTTGCTCCTGACCTCCCCAATGGCGGGTCTTCTTAGAAAAGTGTGGGAGGCAACCCAGGAGGCACTGAAGGTCAAGGGCCCCCTGGGATTTACCCCTCTTTGGGATAATCCAAGATACCCAGAACTCAATAAACTGGAGGGATTCACCCTATGGAAAGGCAAGGGGATATGCTTTTTTCCACAGATATATACAGGGAATGTATTAAAATCTTTTGCACAACTTTGCTCAGGATTTAAACTCCCCACTCAATGCTTTTATCAATATCTCCAACTCTGATACGCTTTGCAGGCTCAGGGACAGATAACCTCCCTGACTGCGACCTCAGAGTAGTGAAGGGATAATATATGATTCAAATAGGGAGACAGCATTTAGATCAAATGTGTAGCAGAGGAGGGTTGGTGAAATGGTTAAAAAAAAAAATCCCAGTATCACTAAAACTAAACAAATTGATATGCAACTGCTTCTGTTGATCCATTTATTCTTTCTCCATTCACAAAATAATAGACTATCTCTCCTTCCTCTGTTTTAAGAGGGGAGTAGGGATGAGCCGAACAGCCCCGGGTTCGGTTCGCACCAGAACCTGCGAACGGACCTAAAGTTTGCGCGAACGTTATAACCCTATTAGTTACAATGGACGCGAACGTTCGAAATCTAAAGTGCTAATTATAACGGCCAATATGCATGTTATTGTCATAAAACAGGTTTGGGAACCCGGGTCCTGCCCCAGGGGACATGTATCAATGCAAAAAAATGTTTTAAAAACAGACGTTTTTTCGGGAGCAGTCATTTTAATGATGCATAAAGTGAAAAAAAAATGGGGGGTGTCTAAAGTATGCCTGTGAAGTGGCATTTGTTTCCCATGTTTCCCATGTCCCTACACAAAATGACATTTGTAAAGGAAAAAAAGAAGCCATTTAAAACTGCTTGTGGCTTTAATGTCATGTCGCAGATGGCTGGATTAGATGACAACAGGGCAGAAGGGCAGATACAGGGTAAGGTGGTTTAGTGTGCTACTGCTGTGCTATACTCACACAGCATGCACACACACTAACTCCTGCAGATGGCTGGATTGGTAGAGATTAGAGAACAGCACTGAGAAGAATAAACTATCCCTGCCTATTTTTCCTCTTTCCCTACACTATTCCCCACACAGAAATGAATCACAAGCTCATATAGTGTGTACGACGGAACACACTACACGAGGCCACCGGCGCGGCGGTCTTATATAGTGTGGGGCGTGTACTAAACCCCCTGAGCTATAATTGGCCACAGGCATCCTGCCTGTGGCCAATTATTGCTCTCCTCGCTGCTGGCTCTATGATTGGCCAAGCATGCGGGGTCACAGTGCATGCTTGGCCAATCATCAGCCAGCAATGCACTGCGACTGGCGCAGTGCATTGTGGACTGTTCGCATCACACGAATTTGATGCGAACGGCCCTCAGAGTTCTGGTTTCGACGAGCGGACGAACGGCCGATGTTCGATTCGAACATGGGTTCGAATCGAACACCGGGCCCATCCCTAGAGGGGAGGTAATAATGTAAAGAATAGCATGCGATAAGTGGGATAACCACAGATACCACATGGTACCAAGCCCCTTGGGTCTGTTTGTTACAGTGTGTTTGTGTACCAAACCATCTAATGGTGGCTCGGGATCAGCGATTAGCCATCTGGCAGCAGTGAGTAAATAACGGCCCACCAGTCTGCCATTTTAAAACATGCCATAATAGAAATTGGTTAAAATGTTAAAATCACTGAGGGTACTTCATGTTGAATAACAAGTAAGTGAGCAGCTTTTTAAAGGAGCGTATGCTATGGATTTCTATAAAAAAAGCTGGGTTCCTAATTTAGTTTGAGACCGGGAATGTTCACTTCAATGTACTGCATATGCAGGCATTGTTAATCCACTGATTACTAGACATGTGCACACTGAAATATTTTGTTTCGGACTTTCGTTTTCGTCCGAAAAATTAATTTTATTAGTTACTCCCGAAATTCGTTTTTATTTATTTTGTTTCATTAAAAAAAATACATTCGTCTGAAAATCTGAAATAATTAAGGTTGAATTTGTCATTGAAGGCTTATGGTGTCTGTCGAAAGTTCTATGAAGATTCGACGGAGCAGCTAAACTGTACAATGCCGCAATCGTACATTTACGGTCGAATGTTCCTCCTACAAGCTATAGTAGAATTCTAATGTTGTATGACACTAGTAATAATTATATTTAGTAATTATTATTACTAGTAAACCAACATTATAATTCTTCTATAGCCTATGGGCAGAGCATTTGACCATAAATGTCCGCTCGCGCCAACTGCTTCGTCAAATCTTTATGTCAAATCTTTTCAAATGTCAAATAATCTTGGACTAATAGAGTTAGGTTAGAAACATTCAACCTTTTTTGCTATTGTCTCTATAATGTCGAATCTTTTCTCTCTATGTCAAATCTTTTCTCTCTATATAGAATAATCTTGACTAATAGAGCTAAGGTTAGGCACATTCGACCACAGGTACACAGATCACTATTGTCAGTGTCATGTCAAATCTCCTATCTATATCGAACTGTTGTCACAACGAAAATGAAAATAAAGCATTTGTTTATGTCGGATCTTTCGGTTTTCGGATTCTGCACGTTCGTTATCGTTTGTTAAAACAATAAAGAAAATACCCGAAATTCGGACGAAAATCCATTCGGACGAAAACAAATGCACATGTCTACTGATTACCTTGGCCTATGCAGTGCTAGAAACAGCTCAGTTGCCTATCAAAAGAAAAGGCTTTTTTACACCAGAGCCAGATACTTGCAAACAGAATTAATTTATGTAATTCTGAAATTATATGGTGAATTTGTACAAAACCACTATGCTGGTGTTTGATACTAGAGATTTAAACTACATAAAGGATGCTTTTTCATAAATGATTACACCTTTTGCACGCAATGTAACTGGGACCCACTCCCTACATTATATTTTCATTAACTTTATTTTATGTCAAATGCAAAAGGATAAATAGGTGCACCTCATAGTTTTGGGAAATGCCCAAAACTCCAGGGGGGGGTAGAAACTATGGTAGAATATATTGCAGTGAGGTTTCAACACAGATCAGATATAACTTATTCTGTAAGCTAAATTAAAAAACATTTCTGAATGTCATGTTAAATTAATATAATATCTGGGGGTTTAGTTTGTTGCCCTCTTCCAAAAAAGAAGGCATTTCTATATCTGTCCAACTACTTGAACCCTAGATTAAAATGTGGGTTTCCAAATAAAGTGCTCCTCAGTAAAGACAATAAAAATGGAACGGATTAGGTTGGGGGCAAAACAATGTTATCAAAAGCTTACCCCTCTATCTTCAATATAAGAAGACAATGGAATAGATTTGAAAATATCACTTGCCTCATTTAAATTCTTCCAAAGAAGCCATGAATACAGTATCATGCAGCAACTGACTCTTTACTCCAGCAGAGCTAAGTCATCACTTAATTTTTCACAGGATTTACTAAATTTCATTGAGCTTCTCAAGCCTCAATGTTTAACTCATGAGCATTTTAGCACTGTTTCCTGGAAGTGGTTGAAGGGCATTATGATAATCTGTGATCATAAGGACCATATGCAATTATGGAGCAGAGAGTGCTTCCTGATGCTCTCTGTCCTAATGACAGTTTTAGTTAGCTAAATATATTCTCTGATAAACTGTGCATTACTGTGCTTTCATATTGTGGAATGGCAAAATTATTTTTTAGTGCTTCTCTATAATGTGGATAGAATAATCCAGAATTTCAGTCTTTTTTTATCCAATTCTAGTTCAGTTACTAGGATGTTTCATTTAACATTGGTTTAAAATATAAAGGAGTATTTAAAATAGCCGAAAATACATGTTACATTTTTTTTTAGTAGGTCCCTTTCCTTAACGAAGAATTACAGGTATGGATATTTTTACATACTGTATTTACATTGGTCCAGCTTGGGTCAATGTAACTATGCATATACCATACCTCTGGGATCCTTATAGAAACTGGAAATCACTGTACTGGACACCCCAACTAGAGACATCTCCACTAACTTCAGAGTCCCTTTCTGAGCAGCTGCCCCACTGTATTGTGAACACAGGAAGTTGGCCACTTGACAATGAAAAGTTGTTCTCTGATTGGACGAGGTGAAGAGCATGACATCACCTCCTCACATTTCTACCTTGTCCAATCAGAGAACACTTTGCATTCACTGAGAGAATGGCCTGTTCCCAGCAGTCCTGTGTTCACAATACAGTGAGGCAACCTCTCAGCATGGGACCCGCCAGCTAGTGCAGCTCTCTGTAGTTGGGGTGCCTACTACAGTGATTTCCATCTTCTATAAGGATCACAGAGGTGTGGCATATGCATAGTTACATTGGTCCAAGCTGGACCAATGTAAATATGTAGAAATATTTATACCTGGAATTCTTCTTCACAAAAGTTAGCCAGTATTAGTGTCACATTTAAGCCTTATATACACAGACATACTTATACATATATCCGTGCAAAGGCCTGTCTTTGACAGTATCAGATGCACAGGTGTTTCATGCATCTGCGTGCAGGCAGTCTCATTCATGTCTATTGATACACAGTGGCTGCATGAACACAGCTGCTGGTCCAGACTTGTCAGCTGTGCAGGTGTGGGTGCGCATCCCTGAACATAGTGTGTGCATTCTGAGTCATGCATCCACATGGCTGTCAAGTCGGGACCAGCGGCTGTGTCTGTGCACCCACTGCGCCCCAATAGACATGAATGGGACTACTTGCACATGGATGCATGAAACATGCACATCCTGTACATCCTGTATGGGCAAAGGTGTGTGAATGAGGCCTAACTTTTTGAAACAGCTAAGGCAGCCGATAAGAAATCGTCTCTCAGCAACATACAGTGGGAAGGGCATTTAAGGATAAATTCTGTTTAAAAGATATGAGGTAATGCCTGACACTTAGTTATACAGAGTAAATATCTGTATTTATGTATAAACCTGTTAAGAGGCTAGGCCATTCAAGTCTATTAAAGAGGAAGTAAACCCTCATAAAAAAAACATGGAAAAAAAAACCCCTGCAAGACAAATGCATAATTAGCTAGTATGCATAGCATACTAGCTAATTATGTATCACTTACCTCAGATCGAAGCCTCCGCATCGGTCCACGTCTCCCCCTCCGACCGCCGACATGTTCTCCTGGAGTGACTTCCAGGTATCGCGGCTCCGGCACTGTGATTTGCCGGAGCCGCAATGCCGTCACTCCGCGCATGCGCACGAGAGCGGCACAGTACAACTGAAGCATCGGCATATAGCGCCATTGCTTCAGTTGTATTAAGTGCGCATGTGCCGCATGACATTGGCACATGCAAATACAGGGATATCTCCTAAACTGTGCAGGTTTAGGAGATATCCTTGTTATGTTACAGGTAAGCCTTAATATAGGCTTACCTGTAACATAAAGTTGTAAACAAGGGTTTACAACCACTTTAAGAACATATACGAACATATTGTTGATAAACAGTAAATAATCTTTAAAACAAGATTTTGCTACTCTCTGTAGCTACAGACACTGTGGAAGCAATTCATCCTCAAACATAAAAGCAGAAATTCTAAAGTAGTTTCTCTCAGCAGCTCAGCACACCATGCACCCCCTTTCAGAAGTAAGCACCCACAGTAACCACAGCTTTGAAGCCTTTTAATCTCACACATAAACACAGATCAGGTGCTTCAGTGCTGTAAACTTTGAAAATGAATTGCTTCACAGTGTCTTCCAGTACAGAAGTCAACATAGGGTTAATTGTAATGCTCATGCTCCTGTTAAGAATCTACACTCACTGGCCACTTTATTAGGTAGCCCTGTTCAATTGGATAAAAAATATTTAATGCGCTTGGTGTATGTGAAAAAAATTTAAATAAAATGTATGAATAATAAATGATAAACAGCAGCACTCACAACATTGTACACAGCAACATCCAAAAATATATAGAAAAATGTGTTGCCCTGTCTAAATATGTGAACCAACCTTCAAATATAATAAATAATAATCATATGCACAATAACGTCCATAGTGATAAAGTGCAAAAGTTCTTAAAACAAGTGCAACATCCAGTGCTTGAATAGATCAGGCAAAATTGTCTCCAAACCAGAGCCAAAGACCTATCAAGGTCTACACTCACATCTGAGATCTCTATTACCCCTCACATTAGGTGCAGATCAGCTGGACTTATCCAGCCTCTCAGCAGGGGATTGTTGGTAAAAATTTGCCAAAGATGTAGCCGATTCAATCAGTGATCATAAGAAAAAAGGGAAAATCATTGCACAGCGTCCAAATTAAAAATGGGCATTTAGTAAAAAACTACTTACAACAAGACTGTAATCACAGGCATTAGAAACAAAAATCATCCTAGCACTCACACAAGCCAATTACTTGTTCAATTGCTTGATAACACAAATTGATAATCAGCCAATAACATGGCAGAAACTCAATGAATTTAGGCATCTATAGGTGGTGAAGACGACTTGCTGAAGTTCAAAACGAGCACCAGACTGGGGAAGAAGGGGGATTTAACTGACTTTGAATGTGGCATTGTTGTTGGTGCAACACAAGCTGGTCTGAGTATTTCAAAAACTGGCAATCTACTGGGATTTTCAGGCACAAACAACTCTAGGGTTTACAGAGAATGGTCCAAAAAAGAGAAAATATCCAGTGAGCGGCGGTTGTGTGGACGAAAATGCCTTGTTGATGTTAGAGGTCAGAGGGAAATGGGCAGACGGGCTTGAGATGAGAGAAAGGCAACAGTAACTCAAATAACCCCTCGTTACAACCAAGGTATGCAGAATACCATCTCTAAACACACAATAGATCGAACCTTGAAGCAGATGGGCTACAGCTGCAGAAGACCACACTGGGTGCCACTCCTGTCAGCTAAGAACAGGAAACTAAAGCTACAATTCGCACAGGCTCACCAAAATTGGACAATAGAAGATTGGAAAAATGTTTCCTTATCTAATTGGTCTCAATTTCAGCTGCGACATTCAGATGGTAGGGTCAGAATTTGGCATAAACAACATGAAAGCGTGTATCTATCCTGCCTTGTATCAAAGGTTCAGACTGGTGGTGGTGGTGTAATGGTGTGGGGGATATTTTCTTGGCACCCTTTTGACCCCTTAGTACCAGCCGGCCATCCTTTAAATGCCACGGCCTACCTGAGTATTGTTGCTGACCATGTTAATCTCTTTATGACTACAGTGTATTCATCTACTGATGGCTACTTCCAGCAGGATAATGCGCCATGACTGTATTCCAAATGGCCTCCACAGTCACCAGATCTCAATCCAAGATGTGGTGAACCAGTGGCGTAACTAGAACCTTCAAGAAACCATGAAGGGCCCCACTGACCCCCGGACAGGGCCCTTTCCTCCGATCCCGGTGGCGGAACAACAGGGACCGGTCACAAGTGGGTGGCTGCATATAAAGGAACCGATTTTTATCCATTTACCCCCCGCTTCTCCATCTCTCCCTCCCGCAGGCATTCAGCGGCTGCAGGAGGAAAATGGAGAGATGGGTTCCTCTATGTCGGTGTTTCTCAGTCTTTTTTCAGTCAGGGTGCCCTTGAAGCATACCCCTAGGTGAATGGGGCTGCACTGCAACCACTCTGCTACTGTGTGCATTGTGTGCAGTTGCAGCATAGTGATGATGCATTTAAAGGCGTTGTAAACCCTCATGTTTTTTCACCTTAATGTATTCTATGCAGATACGTATTTCTCTACATATTTTTGGTAAAAAAAATCGCAATAAGCGTTTATTGATTGGTTTGCGAAGAAGTTATAGCGTTTACAAAACACTGATCTCTGCTCCAATCACAGGGAGCAGAGATCGGTGTCACTAGTTGCTAGGCAGAACAGGGAGATGCTGTTTACTTCTGCATCTCCCTGTTCAGCCATCCCGTGAGCCGATCACGGGTATCCCCGTAGCGATCGAGTCCGCGGGACCCACGACCGGACTCACGGGGGTCACGAACGGCGCGCACGCGATGGCACGGCGGCAATCTTAAAGGGACGTACCTGTACGCCCTTTTGCCTGTCTGTGCCATTCTGTCGACGTACATCGTCGTGCGCCGGTCGGGAAGTGGTTAAGGGGTTAAAACAGGTGGTCAGGAGGCAACATATTGCCTCTTTACCGGCTGTCAAATGCCTCTGAAAGGCGATCTGAGCATGGATTGCTTTTCAGAGGAACAGCATTTTTTTGCTAGTACTTTGAACAAGCAAGAAAAAAAAAATTCTGATTGTACACATATAGCGGGTCAAGATTAAACGTGCATACATAAAATGTGCATATATACATCTAAACAGTGGCGGTTGGTGCTCAAAATTTTTGGGGAGGTGCAAATAAAAAAAAATCATCAAATGCAGGCACTGTGCCATTCAACGCTGCCACTGTGCCCATAAAACGCTGCCACTGTGCCATCAATTGCAGCCACTGTGCCATCAAATGCTGCCACTGTGCCCATCAAATGCTGCCACTGTGCCATCAAACGCTGCCACTGTGCCCATCAAACGCAGCCAATGTGCCAAACGATGCCACTGTGCCCTTTAAACACTGCCACTGGGCCATCAAATGCTGCCAGTGTGCCCATTAAATGCTGCCAGTGTGCCCATCATATGCTGACAGTGTTCCCATTAAATGCTGCCAGTGTGCCCTTGAATGCCCCCAGTGTGACCCCCGCCCACTTTCCATCTGCCCGGCACTTAATCTGTCTTGGTGGGGCAGCGGGTGATGGCGACGAGCGGGGTCCTCCATGCGTCTCCTGCCTTCCTCATCTCTCGTCCTCTTCTCCTGATAGGCATCCAATAGCGATGCCTGTCGTTTCAGCCAATCAGGTGATAGGTAACAGACCCGAGCACTATGGCTCTAATCAGGTGCTTCAAAAACAACCCCCGCCGCTGTAATTCAGGCGCCTGGCCCTCAAAAAGGGGCCGGCCCCTGAATAGGGTGTGGCAGCAGTGACCATAGATAGATTCATGCTATGCATAAATCTATCTATTGGTGATAGAGGGGTGGCTGGAGAGAGGGGGCGGCCCCCGTGCACCCTTAATGCTTGGGCCGCCACTGCATCTAAACACACACACACATACACATAGATAAACACACACACATATACTGTATATATACACACACACACATACATAACTAAATACATACATATATATAATTGCACACACATAAACACATGCAAATACACACATACATACACATATATGCACACACACACACACACATACATGCAAACACATAGAAATACACATACATACGTACAAAACCAGCAGTGCTTTTACCTTACCTCTTCCTGCTGGGTACTGCACTGTAGGTGGAGACAAAGAGCACAGCACACACTGCTTTCACTTTAGATCAGTGTGACAAGCTCCCGCACAGTGACGATCACAGTTCAGCTGACGATCAGGGAGCTCAGTATCAGCCGCCCCGCTCGAGATATACAGGGGGCCCTCAAGGGCCCCCTGCAGCATGGGGCCCGGTCGCCATGGCAACCTCAGCGACCCCCTATACTTCCGCCACTGTGGTGGACTGGGAGATTGAAATCATGGATGTGCAGCCGACAAATCTGCAGCAACTGCGTGATGCTTTCATGACAATATGGACCAAAATCTCTAAAAAAAAATCCAACAGTTAAATCTATGCCATGAAGAATTAAAAAAAGTTCTGAAGGCAAAAGTGGGTCTAACCTGGTACTAGCAAGGTCTACCTAATAAAGTGTCTGGTTATTGTACAAATACTTGCATGTCCATTTCCTAGCCAAAGATTCAGTGTAAGCTGATTTCTAAGCTGAATTCACAATGTTTTTTTCTATCATGTTTCATTTTTTTTTTAGTAACCCATCCTAAATATGTTTTGATATTATTTTGTTATTATTGTTTTCTTTTATAACTACCCATAAGTCAAAGGTAGAAGCCATGACAGCTTAGCACAGAACAGCACACAGTTATGTTTGGACATATCTTCAAATATATTAATAGTAAAAAGGTCAGGTCTGAGCATGTAGGCCCTTTACAAAATAATCTAGAGTGGGTGACTGGGGACAAAGAGAAGGCAAATTTATTAAATAATTTCTTCAGCTCTGTGTATACAAAGGAGCATGGGGGAGCTCATGTCCATAATGGGGGTGGTATTGACACAGCCCTGAATGATCCACAATGGCTCAAAAGTGATATGGTCCAGAAATATTTAGACAGAATAAAGGTGGATAAAGCACCTGGACCAGGATCCACCCACGGATCCTAAAAGAATTGAGCTCTGTAATTTCAAAGCCATTGTATTTAATTTTTAGGGACTCGTTAATGACGGGAATAGTACCACTGGATTGGCGCAGGGCCAATGTGGTGCCTATATTTAAAAAGGGAACAAAGTCTTTACCAAGTAACTATAGACCCGTTAGCAGGGGCGTAACTAGAAATCACAGGGCCCCATAGCAAAATGTTGTATGGGCCCCCCCCCACCACCACCACAAAAAAAAAGAACTAATGCCAGACACCCCCCTAAGTACAGACACCCCACAGCATTACAGACCCCACCTCAGTGCAGACACCCCCCTCAGTGCAGGACCCCCCCTAGCAGTACAGACACCCCCCCCCAGTGCACACCATCCCCTCAGTACAGACACCCTTCCAGTGCAGACCTCCCCAACATTACATACCCCCCAACAGTGCAGACCCACCCCCTCAGTGCAGACCCCCCTAAGTAGTACAGAACCCCCCCCCCAGTAGTACAGACACCCCCCTCAGTACAGACCCCCCACCCAAGTGCAGACCCCCTTAGTACAGACACCCCCCACCCAAGTGCAGACCCCCCACCTCAGTGCAGACCCCCTTAGTACAGACAATCCCCCCATTACAGACCCCTCCACCTCAGTGCAGGCCCCCCTTAGTACAGACAATCCCCCATTACAGACCCCCCACCTCAGTGCAGACCCCCCCTTAGTACAGACACCCCCCACCCAAGTGCAGACCCCCCCCCCACCTCAGTGCAGACCCCCTTAGTACAGACAATCCCCCATTACAGACCCCCCCACCTCAGTGCAGACCCCCTTAGTACAGACAATCCCCCATTACAGACCCCCCCCCACCTCAGTGCAGACCCCCTTAGTACAGACAATCCCCCATTACAGACCCCCCCACCTCAGTGCAGACCCCCTTAGTACAGACAATCCCCCATTACAGACCCCCCACCTTAGTGCAGACCCCCTTAGTACAGACACCCCCATTACAGACCCCCCACCTAAGTGCAGACCCCCTTTGTACAGACAATCCCCCATTACAGACCCCCCACCCTCAGTGCAGACCCCCTTTGTACAGACAATCCCCCATTACAGACCCCCCCACCTCAGTGCAGACCCCCTTTGTACAGACAATCCCCCATTACAGACCCCCCCACCTCTGTGCAGACCCCCTTAGTACAGACAATCTCCCATTACAGACCCCCCCACCTCAGTGCAGACCCCCTTAGTACAGACACCCCCACCTCAGTGCAGACCCCTTAGTACAGACACCCCCATTACAGACCCCCCCACCTCAGTGCAGACCCCCTTTGTACAGACAATCCCCCATTACAGACCCCTCCACCTCAGTGCAGACCCCCTTAGTACAGACAATCCCCCATTACAGACCCCCCACCTCAGTGCAGACCCCCTTAGTACAGACACCCCCATTACAGACCCCCCCCCCACCTCAGTGCAGACCCCCTTAGTACAGACTATCCCCTATTACAGACCCCCCACCTCAGTGCAGACCCCCTTAGTACAGACACCCCCATTACAGACCCCCCCTCAGTGCAGACCCCCTTTGTACAGACAATCCCCCATTACAGACCCCCCGACCTCAGTGCAGACCCCCTTAGTACAGACACCCCCATTACAGACCCCCCCACCTCAGTGCAGACCCCCTTAGTACAGACACCCCCATTACAGACCCCCCCCACCTCAGTGCAGACCCCCTCTGTACAGACAATCCCCCATTACAGACCCCCCCCACCTCAGTGCAGACCCCCTTTGTACAGACAATCCCCCATTACAAACCCCCCCACCTCAGTGCAGACCCCCTTTGTACAGACAATCCCCCATTACAGACCCCCCCACCTCAGTGCAGACCCCCTTAGTACAGACAATCCCCCATTACAGACCCCCCACCTCAGTGCAGACCCCCTTAGTACAGACACCCCCACCTCAGTGCAGACCCCCTTAGTACAGACACCCCCATTACAGACCCCCCCCACCTCAGTGCAGACCCCCTTTGTACAGACAATCCCCATTACAGACCCCTCCACCTCAGTGCAGACCCCCTTAGTACAGACAATCCTCCATTACAGACCCCCCACCTCAGTGCAGACCCCCTTAGTACAGACACCCCCATTACAGACCCCCCACCTCAGTGCAGACCCCCTTAGTACAGACACCCCCCCATTACAGACCCCCCCACCTCAGTGCAGACCCCCTTAGTACAGACAATCCTCCATTACAGACCCCCCACCTCAGTGCAGACCCCCTTAGTACAGACACCCCCACCTCAGTGCAGACCCCCTTAGTACAGACACCCCCATTACAGACCCCCCCACCTCAGTGCAGACCCCCTTAGTACAGACACCCCCATTACAGACCCCCCACCTCAGTGCAGACCCCCTTAGTACAGACACCCCCAGCAATGCAGACACCCCCACCCATTACAGACCCCCCCGGGTAGTGCAGACCCCACAGCAGACACACAGCAGACCCCCCCACCTCAGTGCAGACCCCCATCAGTAGACACCCCCAGCAATGCAGACCCCCCCACCCATTACAGACCCCCCCGGGTAGTGCAGACCCCACAGCAGACGATGCCCCCCGGCCCTTACATACCTCAGAAACAGCGCCATGTGTGTCCCTCCTCCCAGGCTCCTCCTCCTCTCTGAATGTAAACAGAGAGGAGGGGAGGCGGTTTTCGGTCCGCGCCGCTGTGTCCCTCCTGCGCTCCAGTCCAGAAGGCACGGTGAGCGGCGTTAGTGGTGCGGCTGCCGCTACCCACGGGTGTCACCCCCACTAGCGGGTGTCACCCCCGCTAGCGGGTGTCACCCGGCGCGGCCCGCACCCACCTAGAAACGCCGCTCACCGGGCCCTTGATTGGCTGCGGGCCCCATAGCGACCGCATGTGTCGCTATGGCGGTAGTTCCGCCACTGCCTGTTAGTTTAACTTCTATAGTCGGGAAGACACTGGAGCGTTTAATAAAAGACCACATAGACGAGTTCTTGCTGGAAAAAAACATTTTAAGCAACAGACAGCATGGGTTCATAAAAGACAGAAGTTGTCAGACAAACCTGATTTCTTTTTACGAAGAGGTAAGTAAAACCTTGGACAGAGGCGTGGCAGAGAATAGTGGTTAATGATTCTTACTCTGAATGGTCTAAGGTTATCAGTGGTGTACCCCAAGGTTCAGTGCTGGGACCCTTACTTTTTAATATCTTTATCCACTTCAGCCCCGGACCAATTGGCAGCCAAAGGACCAGGCCCCTTTTTGCGATTCGGCACTGCGTCGCTTTAACTGACAATTGCGCGGTCGTGCGACGTGGCTCCCAAACAAAATTGGCGTCCTTTTTTTCCCACAAATAGAGCTTTCTTTTGGTGGTATTTGATCGCCCCTGCGGTTTTTATTTTTTGCGCTATAAACAAAAATAGCGACAATTTTGAAAAAAATTCAATATTTTTTACTTTTTGCTATAATAACTATCCCCCAAAAATATATAAAAAAACATTTTTTTTCCTCAGTTTAGGCCGATACGTATTCTTCTACATATTTTTGGTAAAAAAAATCGCAATTAGCGATTATTGATTAGTTTGCGCAAAAGTTATAGCGTTTACAAAATAGGGGATAGTTTTATAGCATTTTTATTAATATTTTTTTTTTTACTAGTAATGGCGGCGATCAGCGATTTTTATTGTGACTGCGACATTATGGCGGACACATCGGACATTTTTGACACATTTGTCATTTATACAAAAATCAGTGCTATTTAAATAGCACTGATTCCTATGTAAATGACAGTGGCAGTGAAGGAGTTAACCACTAGGGGACGGGGAGGAGTCAGTGTGACGTGTTGTGTTTTTTTTTACAGTAGGGGGGCGTGGCTGTACGTCTGACGTCATTGATCGGCTTTCCCGATGACAGGGACCAGCCAATCAATGACAGGCAGAGTAGGAAGCGCGGGGAGAGGTTTGTTTACACAAACCTCTCCCCGTTCTTCAGCTCCGTAACCCGATCGCGGGATACCAGCGGCGATCGGGTCCGCTGGTCCCGCGGCCGTGGTCACAGAGCTCCACAGGCAGGCACATGCACGATCACGTACAGGTACGTGATTTTGCCTGCCGTGCCATTTTGCCGACGTATATCGGCGTTAGGCGGTCGGGAAGCGGTTAAAAATGATATTGGGTCTGGGGTCAAAAGTAACATTTCTGTCTTTGCAGATGACACCAAGCTATGCAGTGGAATAACATCCTTACAGGATGTCTCCAATTTACAAGCCAACATTAATGCTCTGTCTAATTGGGCGACTATGTGGCAGATGAGGTTTAATGTTGATAAATGTAAAGTTATGCACTTGGGGGCTAAGAATATGCATGCATCACACATGCTAGGGGGAGTACAACTGGGGGGATCCATAGTGGAGAAGGATCTGGGGGTTTTGGTTGATCATAAGCTCAATAATAGCATGCAATGCCAAGCTGCGGTTTCCAAAGCAATCAAAGTCCTTTCTTGTATTAAGAGAGGTATGGACTCCAGAGAGAGAGATATCATTTTGCCCCTGTTCAAATCATTAGTAAGACCTCATCTGGAATATGCAGTTCAGTTTTGGGCACCAGTTCTCAAAAAGGATATCGGGGAACTGGAGAAAGTGCAGAGAAGGGCAACCAAACTGATAAGAGGCATGGAGGAACTCAGCTATGAGGAAAGATTAGAGGAACTGAATTTATTCACTCTTGAGAAGAGGAGAATAAGGGGGGATATGATCAACATGTTCAAATATATAAGGGGTCCATATAGTGAACTTGGTGTTGAGTTATTCACTTTATGGTCAACACAGAGGACAAGCGGGCACTCTTTACATCTGGAGGAAAAGAGATTTCATCTCCAAATACAGAAAGGTTTCTTCACAGTAAGAGCTGTGAAAATGTGGAATATACTCCCTCCAGAGGTAGTTCTGGCTAACTCAGTAGATTGCTTTAAGAAAGGCCCGGATACTTTCCTAAATGTACATAATATAACGGGGTACTAACATTTATAGGTAAAGTTGATCCAGGGAAAATCCGATTGCCTCTTGGGGGATCAGGAAGGGATTTTTTCCCCTGCTGTAGCAGATTGGAGCATTCTCTGCTGGTTTTTTTTTTGCCTTCCTCTGGATCAACTGTGGGTATAGAATTGGGTATATTGGATTGTACGATATTTTTTATTTTTATTTATTATTTCTTTTTTTTATGGTTGAACTGGATGGACTTGTGTCTTTTTTCAGCCTAGCTAACTATGTAACTATGTAACTATGTAACTATACTGCTTGGAGAGCAATCTTTTTCAGTCTGGCACTGTGGCACATTGTGTAAACTGTTTAAATCGGAACCCCAGGCAGGTTATATATGACACATCAATTTAATTTTGTATTTATTGATGCATCCTTAAATGCATTTTATTAATACAAGCAATTCAAGTACCTGAAAGTAACTTAAAGTGATTGAAAAGTCTTGTTTTTTTTTTTTTTAAAATAACAAACATGTTATACTTATCTCCTCTGTGCTGTTGGTTTTGCACAGAGCAGCCCCAATCCTCCTCTTCTCAGGTCCCTCTTTGCTGCTCCTGGCCCCTCCCTCCCTTGTCGAGTGCCCCCACAGTCAGCAACTTCCTATGGGGGCACTGGAGCCGAGTCCCAGCTCAGTGATGTCCACAAAGTGATGTCCACGGCGGCCCGTGCATTAAGGGTGCACGGGCGCCGCCCCCTCTCTCCAGCCCCCTCTCTCCCCTGATTGGTTCACTGACTTTGATTGACAGCTGTGGAAGCCATTGGCACTGCTGCTGTGTCTCAGCCAATCAGGAGGAGTGTTCTGGATGGCTTAGACATTTGTGGACATCGCTGGAGAGAGATGGGGCTCAGGTAGGTATTAGGGGTTGCTGGGGTGGCTGCTACACACAAAAGTTTTTTTATCTTAATGCATAAAATGCATTAAGATAAAAAACCTTCTGTCATTACAACTCCTTTACTATCAGCCTCTTTCAATCCCAGTACCGCAGAGCTTGGACAGCAAAGGGAAAAGCAGCATAAGGAGCCAATGCATTTAGCTGCAGTGCAAAGAACATTCTGATAGGGCTGATAGGGAGCATAGTGACAGAGAAATGTGCTTATCAGCCTGCTACTTCTCCATGAATTGTCCAGTCACACTGTGTGTGTGTGTGTGTGTGTGTGTGTGTGTGTGTGTGTGTGTGTGTGGTGTGTGTGTGTGTGTGTGTGTGTGTGTGTGTGTGTGTGTGTGTGTGTGTAAGAATCTGTAAGCATTACTGCATTTATTGCAGAAGAGAAAAATCTGGTCTCCTCCCCTTCCAAGCAGGGCTGTGCTGATTGGCAGAGCTGTGTAAATCTTAAGACTGAATATACAGAAATATGTGTTGGCAGATATAACAAATTATCTATATGTATTTCATTTGTATATTTACCTGCTTGACTGGACTTTAACTTTTAGTTTATATTCCCTCTTTTCATTTAAATATTACATCAAGTTATAACTAGGGATGGGCCGAACACCCCCCGGTTCGGTTCGCACCAGAACATACCGAACAGGCAAAAAATTTGGCAGAACACACGAACACCGTTAAAGTCTATGGGACACGAACATTAATAATCAAAAGTTCTCATTTTAAAGGCTTATATGCAAGTTATTGTCATAAAAAGTGTTTGGGGAACCGGGTCCTGCCCCAGGGGACATGTATCAATGCAAAAAAAAGTTTGAAAAACTGATGTGTTTTCGGGAGCAGTGATTTTAATAATGCTTAAAGTAAAACAATAAAAGTCAAATATTCCTTTAAATTTTGTACCTGGGGGGTGTCTATAGCATGCCTGTAAAGTGACATTTTTTTCCCGTGTTTAGAACAGTCCCTGCACAAAATGACATTTCTAAAGGAAAAAAAGTAATTTAAAACTACTCGCGGCTATAATGAATTGTCGGTCCCGTCAATACACATAAAAGTTCATTGATAAAAATGGCATGGGATTCCCCCATAGGGGAAACCGAACTAAAATTAAAAAAAAAAATGCGCGGGGGTCCCCCCAAATTCAATACCAAGACCTTCAGGTCTGGTATGAATTTTAAGGGGAACCCCGCGCCAAAATAAAAAAAAATGATGTGGGGTCCCCCCAAAAATCCATACCAGACCCTTATCCGAGCACGCAACCTGGCAGGCCGCAGGGAAAGAGGGGGGACATTTATTGTCATTATTAATGGGTTTATTTTTGTATCAGAATTTTTTCACTTTATAAGTGGATTGTTATTCATGTATTTTAGTATTTTGTACTTTACACATATCACTTTGTCATATCAGCACATGGTATGTTTATGTTTGGATGCATACAATCCTACAGATATCATTTCTAATACACCTTTCAGTGCAGCACAATTTACTGTATAGTTTTTTTTACACAGTTTGTCCTTTGTGGTGCTAGCTGCTATCAAATTTAGAGACTCACAGCGCGGTATTCTATATATTCTATATTCTATATTTATCAATCATCCCTAGTAGACAGTCCACTTGGAGCCAAAAGGAGTTTGAGGAGGATCTCAGTTACGTGGTTCAGCAAAACTTTTGCTTTTATCGCTTTCACTCCTAAACTTATAACTTTTGTCCATGGTCAGATGAGTTTCCTTAGAGCCAATAATCTGAAAAAATGGACAGGCCAACCTCCTCACTATAAAAAGGTTGACTCTCACCGGCCATATTGTCAGCGTGTGTTTGAGCTGGTGAGGGAAACTGAGAAATGTATGCAAGGAGAGGGTAGGAAGGGATACAGTGGTATATTGTGCTATAGAGTGCTATACTGTGAAATATAGCGCTATACTGTGGATTACAGTGTGGTGGACTACATACTCTTGTGTACCCCCCTCCACCTCATGTTCACAGTTCCCTAGATCTGTCTTTCATAGGACATTTTTTTCTGTAAAAGCAGCTAGTGTACTTTCTTGCCAGCCTTTGCACCACCCCTTTGCACCCTTTTTTTCTTTTGTGATTTATTGGGGTATTTTTTCTTCAATTTATTGTTGCTCTAGTTTATTTTCAAGTAGTGTTAAAAAAAAAGTTAAATACATTGTATAATAAGTTGTGGGCTTTTGTTTTGAGTGGTTAGTTTTGTATAGTTATATGTATGTATTTTTTGGGTGAGTGGATATTTTATTTGGTTTTGACTTGCTTGAATTTTTTTTAGGTTCAGATTGTGCAGCACAAACTTGTTTCTGAACAGTTGTTGGAGATTCAGTTTGTCTGCAGCACGCTACTAAACTACTGTGTGGTAACTAGTCTGCATTAACAGCACCCTCATTCACCCTCCTATCATCATAGTCTCAGGAAAAACTAGGCATTCCATTAATCTACTAAAAGAATTACTACAAATGGAAGACAGGTCTAAAATGAAAGGCGGAAGTGCTGTATGTGGCAGTATTAGGAGGAGAGCAGGTCCTGCAGTACATAGCGGTGGTAGGGCTGCACAAACTGGAGGCAGGGCACGTGTGCCTTCTTTCCCAAACTGACTGATCAATATAGTTGCAGCACATCCAGCAAATAATTAACTGGCTGACAAAACCTCCAACAGCTATCCCACCAACTTGTCTGTCAGAGTCAGTGGGATTATATGACCATAGTATAGTGGGCTTGCAACAGGACTTGCAACAGCATTGCTGCCTAAATTTCAGTTCAGTTCAGTTGCTGCTAGCTTTATCATTACCTGGCACTTCTCCTTTTGCTTGCAAGAAAACTCCTGCCTTATGTTTTTGTATTCAAGGACTATTCGATTAACCACTTGCCGACCGACCAACAGTAATTTTACTGTTGGCTGGCGGCTTGAGCAGGCACCATGAGCCCATGCTCACTACGCACACCCCCTGGAGCAGAGAGTGTCGTGTCCATCGGTCACTTATTGCAGTGCTCGGTATCGGGCAGCTGCGACCCATTATGACATCATTGTTAACTACTGTGTATGATCTGTGATTGGTCACAGTGATCACGTGGTACCTGGGCCAATCACACCATCCTGTACCATATTGCTAAAAAGTGAAAACATATACATAATGTCCATATATAGAAGATTTTGTATAATACATCTCTAAAGTAAATAGAGGTAAAGAAAAGTCCCAACTGAAAATCCTTGATAAATTAGAAAGGGATCCAGGGGTAGCTGATGTGATACCAAAACATATCCACACTAGAGGCTTACCAGAGTGCCAGTGACCCCGTTATTCAGGGTGGTCAGAAAACACTCAGCTAAACAATGGCAATGGATGCTGTGAAGGCGATGACATTTACAGATGACATCGTTGACTGTTAGGATGCCTTCAAAAAACTTGCCATGCCTCTTACTAAATACCTTGGACTCCCTACTTTTCAGAAAGATGTTCTTTGGGAGTTCTTGTACTATACTGGCATTTAGGGACTCTAGAAATTAGATGGGCAGTCAGTATCAGGATTGATCAATTTATATATATATATATATATATATATATATATATATATATATATATATATATATATATATATATATATATATATAAACCATAGTTTGTAGACTCATCCAGCTTTCACACAGACTAAATAATATACACTGATTTGGGTTATGTTACCAATTACAATTTACATTCTGGCCTAAAATTCTAAATTTAAATCTAAATATTATAATAGACATGTTTTTTTTCAAAATTTTCGTTATTTTTTTTTTGTTTTTATATAGCAAAATAAAATAAATAAATACAGTAGTGATTAAATATAACCAAAAGACAGCTTTATTTGTGTGAAATAAAATTATATACATTTCATTTGGGTACATTGTTGCATGGCAGAAAATTTTAGATAAAAATGGTGTATCTCTGTGCTGTGGCGGGGCGGCAGGTGACACAGATAAGTAACATACCAAACTTATAAATAATCTTAAGAAAAAGTGTGTAGCTCCAAAAGTAAATGAACAGCAATGAATGTGAATACTGTGTTATAAATGGACAGCACATTGAAATAAAGTCCAAAAAACTGTTAAAGTGAAAAAAATGCTAAAGTGAAAATAATATATCTATAAGTCCAATCTTAAATGAAAATCAACAATGAAAAAACAATATAGTGAAAAATATGAATTTAAATGCACAGTCCCATGATAGGATCAGCAATATAAACTTATTGTTGAAAGCACAACAGTTCAGTGCAAAGATGTGCACAAAAAATTGGTGGTGACTTGTGAAAAGTGAAGAGGTGATTCAGTAAAGTGCTCCAGAATCATCCACCGCACCCCTGTGAAATGGACACTCCCCGAAAAAGCTGGTTGCCGCTACAGCAGTAAACATGCACTCAATGTAGATCTGCCATCTGTTGTGGGGAAGGCTGTTAAGCAACTCGGACCATTCAGATGTAGTAAATAAAGCTCACGGGAGCCAGGTGAAGTCTCCATAGTGTAGTAATTTTTATTGGATTTGTATGTTAAAAGCCAAAATAAAATGAATTATAAAAACATATGACAATGGGTGCCACTGCCAACACGGTATCGGACAGTGGCCTGACATCAGCACTAGTATCTCCTCCCCAACTTGTTTTGTCCAATAAGAAGTTATCAAGGGGTTATTACCTGTGTCTTTGAGTCAAAATGGCCTGCAGATCACTTCCTGTTTGCAATTTCTCAAAGGAGACACTGTGTTTTGAGCAGTTTTGAGAGGCTATACAAACTAGTTTGACTGTTGACGCCTATTCTTAGATATATTTGCCCTACGAATGTGTATGTTTTTATATATTTTCATGCATTCTTATATATTAATATACTTTGGCAGATCATTATTGCTCATTGGCTGCAATGTCTGATTTTAGATTTTAGTTTTTCTATATATTATTTTTTTTCCTATTTGTAATTTATTTTTGATGGTCTCTGAGAATTTTTCAGACAGGATATGCACTTTTTCCTGGATTAGGGGACACCAACACTCTCATCTTTCTGGTTGTTGTTTCACTGAATTACTTTGGTTACTTCCTGGTCTTCAACAAAATGGCACTTTTGGTATTTCCTGTGCCTTTGAGTATAGATATAATGGTGGCCATGTCACTTCCAGTCACCAACAAAATGGCCAACAGATCACACCATGATTTTAGCAGCTTTGAGAGGCTATATAAACTAGTTTGATGTCTGACACTAGAGGACCCCTTGATAACGTCCTTTCAGACGGAATGCATCGGGGGGGAGACACTAGTGCTGACATCAGGCCACTGTCCGATATCCGAGGGCTTTCACACTGGAGCAGTGCGCTTGCAGGACGGTCAAAAAAGTCCTGCAAGCCGCATCTTGTGAGCGCTGTAGGAGCAGTGTATTTACTGCTCCTAAAGCGCCCCTTCCCATTGAAAACAATAGGGCAGCACTGCAAACCCGCCGGCAAAGCGCTGCTGCAGCAGCGCTTTGCAAGTGGTTTTAAAGTGGTAGTAAAGTCAAAAATGGGACTTTTACCTACAGGTAAGTCTATAATGAGGCTTACCTGTAGGTAAAAAAAATATCTCCTAAACCGGGTTTAGGAGATATTCCCCGTGCAATGCGCCGCTGACCGCAGCGGCGCATGCGCACGGGGGATTCTCCGCCGAAAGGCCGGCAGAATCCGAACCTTGCCGGGAAGAAGTCTCCCGTGCGCATGCGTGGCAGTGACGACATCGCGGCTCCAGCCACTCACAGCACTGGAGTCGCGATACCCGGAAGACTCGCCGAGGCAACATGTCAGCTACCTCGGCGTGGACCAGGTGAGTCACCGACGCCTCGTTCTAAGGTAAGTATTTCATATAAGCTAGTATGCGGTGCATACTAGCTCATTATGCCTTTTCCCTTACAGGTGTAGAAAAAAGAAAAAAAATGTCAGCGGGTTTACTCCCGCTTTAACCCTTTTTCGGCCACTAGCTTGGGGTCTAGCTTGGGTCTAGCTTGGGGCTAGCAGCCGAATATCGCCGCTAAAACTATGGTAAAGCGGCGCTAAATATAGTGCCGCAATACCGCCAGTGCCCACAATGGCCCAGTATGAAAGGGGCCTTATATTGCTGATCCTATCATGGGACTATGAATTTAAATTTATATTTTTCATTATATTGGTTTTTCATTGTTGATTTTCATTCAAGATTGCATTTATAAATATATTTATTTCACGTTAGCATTTTTTTCACTTTAACAGTTTTTTGGATTTTATTTCAATGTGCTGTCCATTTAACACAGTATTCACATTTAATCACTGTTCATTTACTTTTGGCGCTACACACTTTTTCTAAGCTGAGTTCCACCCATATAAAACTTAGCTACAAAAAATATAGCTGCTGACTTTTAATAATCAGACACTCACCTGTCCTACTGTCCAGCGATGTGGGCGAACCAAGCCCCGCCCCTCTCCCCCTCCTCTCCTCAGTGCCGGTGTACTATCATTAGCTGTCCCCCATCACCCAGATTCCGAAAATTGCAGATGATGAACGGCGCCTGCGATGTGAGTCCACTTTCAAGCCCCACCATCCAAGTGGACATAGAGTTAGAATACAAAAGAGCCGAGCGCAGCGAGGCCGTGCCCGAAGTGTGGCGAGCGAAGCGAGCCCGCGAGGGGCAATCTAAGTTTGTGTAGCCCTATGTCCGCTTGGATGGTGGGGCTTACACATCGACTCACGGCACAGGCGCCGTTTATCTTCCGAGAATTTCCGAAAATCTTTATGCTCCGCACTGCGCATGCACAATACACCTCGGACACTTGGTCATAGCCGGACTGTTCGTGACAGAACACCGGCATTGTGACTGTGGACGCCCGGTTCTGGCTTCACAGTCGGGCACGCACTGTGCATGTGCGAGCCATTCTGCACACTGTGATTGGCCGGGCAATCTTCTGGGACCTGTGACATGTCCCAAAAGATTGCACGGAGCCAGGGGGGAGAGGTGAACTTCCTTCTGTCTCCATGGAGCCCTGGGAGGAAGAGGGAGCTGGATGCCCCTAAAAAGAGGGTATCCGCCCCCCCCCCTGAAAAATTACATGCCAAATGTGGCATGTCAAGGGGTCACCTTCAGTTAAAGCGGAAGTTCCATTTTTGCCTGATAAAATAGGACAGTGCTGAAAAAAATGCCTTGTGCCTAATAACATGGCGTCCTCTTACAGATAATTTTTTTAAATAGCCTCTTTTGTTTTTATTTTTATGTAGTCTCAGCTGCAAATTTTACAGGAAAACTACTGCCATGTGTCCCTGAATTTGATGCCTAGTCTAAAAGTGTGTTACCATCGCACTGGAATTTATTTTTTAGTAGCTGTGTCTCAGCAATTGTTTGCAGGAGACCTCCAGCCACGTTTCTGAATTTGAGGTCTATTTAGGCTTAAAAACATGTCGTCTTCTCACTGGGAATTTTCGATTTTGTAGATTTTGTAGCTGTGTCTCAGCTGCAAAGTTATCATTTTTATTGTAGGATAACTTCCATCAAGTGCTTCTGAATTTTAAGCCTATTGAAGCTAAAATGTTTTGAACTGTCCTTTTTAATTTTAGGGTATGAGTCCATGGTTTGAAAGAAAATAAAAATAGCAAAACATCTGCTTATCCGCTTGCAGGCAGAAGCTGCTAATCAAAAGGTCCCAGTGTAGACCCAGTTTGGAGATAACATTGGTTTTGTATATACTGCCAGATGCTGCCATTAATAGGCCAAGAAGGGGAAGTTTGAGGGTGCTGGAGGGGAGGAGAAGGAGAAAGGCAGACAGGCTCCTGGGGGATTTATCAATCTTCACAAAACAAGCATTATACATACAGTAAGTGGATTAAGCAGTTGAAGGACAATATTGTTCTCATAGTCTTACTGAATGTGTTCTTTAAAAACCAACCTATTTTTTTTTTAAACTGGAATAAAGCAGGAGTGCTGCTGTAAATAAGCTACACCTAGAAGCAAATAAAAAATAATAATTCAACAGATAAATATGAGCTTCCAGACTACAATATCTCAGAGACTGTCATTGTACATTGTACTGTTTCATAACCCCACGTATAGCTTTAAAGTGTCCCCTAAACCTGTAGTTTAAATAGTCTTTTGTATCTTTGATGTAGCCCTTGCAGTTGCATGTTTAGTATCGATATGTGTCCTCTATGACAGTGGCCAGATTCCTAGGACTCTCTTTACAGTAATTTGTTTAATAGCCCCAAAAATAGGAACAAATTAAATATCAAGAATTGTTTTTTTTAATTTTGAGATTGTTTTTTAAAGCTGGATGCAAATTGAATCCAGGCAGAGTCGCTCATCCCTATGGTTATCTGATAGGGACGCTCATCCAGTATTGCCACAAGCCAACCTCTACTGTTTTTGCTAGCAGCCTTGTATCCCCTAGACAGAGATAAAACAGTACAGTGCACCAGATAGTATAGAACATAATGTCATTAAACCATAAAAGGCATTACACTTACAAAAAAAAACACTAATGTACAGCAAATACCCTGAAGATTTGCTGTACACAATTACAGAATTGACCTGAGGAAGGGGCATGTTAGCAAACTTCTTGCTCAATAGCAGCAAAAGATTTGGTACACAATTACTTTCACTTTCATAATTGAACAAGCTCTATTACTTTGGTAAGTCAAGCTCAAAAATATTATATAAAGCAACTGCTTGATATAAATAAATTAAACTGAAATTACATTTAATTTACAGGCGGTGGTTTAATTATAATCATACTGCAAAATGAAGTTTGAAGCTAACATACTTAGCATATTCACAAGTTTAGAGTATCCTTTCTTTCCTCTCAGATATTTTAACACATGGCTCCATGGGAATCATAGATGAAATGCATTCTGGCATACATGCTGTATAAAACAAATCTTACAAGAGTTTTCACAGTCTGTTTACATGAGGTGTTGCAATGTGTCCCATTGTGCAACACTTTCAAGCATTTTCTCTCTTCTCCTTACAAATCATATTTTGTTTTCCTATTGAATATTTTATCTAAAATTTACCTTATTGTAGTACTGTATTGGTTAGCAGTATACATAATAGCATGAATACAACCATTAAAGTAATTAGAGATATTCCTATTGTGATGGAGTTTAGAGAGAATGGGGTCCCATTGTGGTTTTCCTATGAAACGCCATCCCACGTAGTTATTGTAGGGGGTGTCGAGGTTGCGGTCTGCATCAGGAGCTGACTCCCTAGGGGTGCTGTGTTCCACCAACAATCTTTTGTTGTGTTGCAGGGGGCTGCAGTGCAACACAAAAAAAAGCATGTTGGGGGGACACCCCCAGTGAGTTGCCACCTTCTCCTCCCCTGACAGCAGCAAGTGTGTCTCTGCACTGAGGGATTTGTACTTGGGAAGGGGGTCTGTACTGGGGGGTGACTTTCTTAAGTGGTCTAAAAAAAACAAAACAAGAGAAGCGTCTCTAAGTGTAGACTGTAACAAAATGTAATAACTCACATGCAGTAGGAGCTCATTAGTGTTAAAATCCCCATGGAAAGTCGTCACTACATGGTGGTAGGAGCTGGCGGTAACCTGGTTCACAGCCACTGGTAAGGACCGCTCATGTGCAAGAGAAGGCTCATCAGTGTGAAATCCTCATGGAGGGTACGCCACTACCCGGTGGTAGATGATGGAGGAAAGCTGATATCGGTGAAAGAGCTGGCCAGACCTGCCGGTGAGGGGAAGTGAGGGCTTGAGTGCTTTGTGGAATGTACTGTCAGCGTAGTGATGTCACTGGGGAAGAATGCAACGTGTTTATGAGCATGTGCAATGCCAGAACCTGGTCGACTCTTCCATCGATACCAGCAGGCTGACATTGGCTTTCCTCCATCATCTACCCCTGGATTGTGGAATACCCTCCACGAGGATTTCACACTAAAGAGGCTTCCATTGCACATGAGCGGTCCTTGCCAGCGGCTGTGAACCAGGTTACCTCTAGCTCCCATCACTGTGAAGTGGCAACTTTCCATAGGAATTCTTACACTAATGAGCCTTTTAGTCTCCTACTGCATGTGAGTTGCTTTATTTATGAGTTATTAAAATGTTGTTACAGTCTACACCTAGAGGTGCTTCTCTTGTTTCTTTTTGCTCTTACAGTTTCAGAGTCTTCAGCTCTTGAGAAAAGACAGCCCTGGTGTATAGACTATATTGTATTTAACCATTTCACCATGGCCTCCTTTGAACCATGGACTTCAAACACTGAACTGTGTTTTTAACCCATTTACTACAGTCCATTTGAACTCTGAACTCTACCCCATCTTATTAGCCATTCTATATCCATTTATTGCATTTGAAGTGTCTAATACTATGTGCCTATTTATCCGTTTTTCCTAAGAGGTCTATACTGGGCAGGGTGGGAGGGGTTGTACTATGGAATGACTGTCCTGAGAGGTCAGTACTGAGAGGTTTGTACTTGAAGAGGGATCTATATTGTCTATAGTGAGGGGTCTATACTGGAGAGTGTTGTCTATACTGCTGGGTGACTGTCTTTATTGAGGGAACTGAGGAAGCGGATCTGTACTGGAACAAGGAGAAGACACCTACACAAGGGTATAGAGAGCGCTGCTCACCCCTAAAGTTAGAACAAGGAAAGAATTCCCTCACGTTGGGGTTTTTAGGCAGCATGCAAAAAAGGAGTCAAGGGTAGTGTATAAGAAACAAAATATCATTTTATTGAAAAAAGTGGGACAACTAGGTTAAAACATGAGCTCCAGTAGGGAAACAATTATAAAAACATGAATATACATTGAGCAGACTAGTAATCTCGTGTCAACATGATACAGTAACTGTCGTACAGGTGAGAAGATAGCCCTAACACGTTTCAACCCGCATGGGGTCTTCTTCGGAGGGACAAGTCCGCTAAAAGAAACATAACATCAGTATCCTTTACATGATATGATGGCAACAAGATTCTCAAGTGTTCGCATACAATATAATTGTTACATATAGTTACCACAAGAGTATGTATCCTAGAGGTCAAGAGAACAGAATTCCCACGTGGAGACCCCTTAGTGGGGTGAAGCCTTACACCTCGCCTGGGATATGCCCGGTTGTTAAACATCCGCCAATAGTCCCACGAGCTTGAGGGCGTCACTGTGTCTTACAAGAGGTCACACGTCACGTATCCCCTCCTCCCTCCCCCACTAAGTGGGCGGAGATACTGGAGGAAGAGACTACCCTGAGATTGGGCGGAGAGTGGGCGGGCAACACCTGTGGCAGGGGTCCAAAGAAGAAATAACTCTTAGTTATTCTTACTAAAGAAATATCTAGACAGTGAAGTATATGATTACCTAACCCCATAGTTTATATATATGGGGGTAGGCTGATATATTATAGAAGATATCACGGAATTAGGTTCATCCATGCGGGGTACGGAAAGAGGGTAGCAAGCTCAGCCAGGGGGGACATGGGGTGTGAGAGGGTAGTGAGTGACATGGGTGTTGGGTGTGTGGAAGGGGTGTGGGATGCGGAGTGGCAAATAGGTGCGTAGTGGGGGGAAGGGGACGTGACGGAATGGGCAGGGTGGAAAAAAGGGGATGGGAAAGAGGGAAAGGAAAGGAAGAAAAATGAAGGGGGGAAAAAGGAGGGAAGGAGTGAGAGAAGAAAGAAAATCAGAGAGGTGAGAAAAGGGTGGAAAAGGAGGGAAGGAAAGCTAAAAACAGGCGTGCAGGTATAGGGGCAGGGAGACGGGATAAGGACATGGAGTGAAAAAGTCAGAATAAAATAGTGGTGTAGTGCACCAAGGTAGGAGATGGGGGACGAAGACAATAAGAAAGGAAAAAGTGGTGACCGCAGTGGGGGAAAAGTCAGATAGTCAGTTAGATACTGGCAGAAAGGAAGTGATGCGAGTGATGTATGGGAGTGAGTGGAAAAAGAAAGAAGGGCAGTGAATACAAAAAAAGTAAGCAAAAACAAAAACTTAAAACGAAAAACACGGCATGAATAGGGCAAAAATGAAAAATAAAAAATAAAATGAATAAATAAATAGGTGACAAGGCTGCATAGATAAAAACAAAAGAAAGGAGGAAAACCAAAGTGGAATGGAAGTGATGTGCTAGGGACATGTAGTGCAATAAGAAGGGAGATGTGAAATACAATAGGGAATGAGATATTCTAAAGGTGCAATGACACAAGAAAGGGAAGTGGTGATACAGTGAATGAATGGAATAAATGGTTGGATTGTTACCTCAGTGTTCAGGGCTGTATAAAAACTTTATAGGAAAATTGAGCCACTCACAGCTTATAATGATGGACTGGCGCCGGTGGTTAAGTCTCGGGTTTGTTAATCACAAGCGCTGGTGAACTTATGGGAAAAGTTAGTCCCAGAGGTGAAAGGACACCCAGTCTAAAGCCCCATACACACGGTCGGACAATCCGCGGACCAGGTCCGTCGGATCATGTCCGTCGTACTTTGTCCGATGTTGGTTTTGCATACACACGGTCGGACAAAGTTGTCGGAAAATCCGATCATTCTGAACGTGGTGACGTTTGTTGCGTACGACGGGACTACGTAGAGGCTAGTAGCCAATAGCTTTGGTCTTGTAATGTGATCTGAGCATGCGTAGCACTTTGTCCGGTCGGACAACCGTACACACGATCGGGTTTGGTGTGATCGGACCGGGTTGACGGCAAATCTTTCCAGCAGGAGATAAGACTTTGTCCGTCGGACAAACCGACCAACACTGTCCGATGGTGCATACACACGGTCTGATTTTTCAACAACATTGTCCGATCGGACAGAATCCATGAAAAAGTCCGACCGTGTGTATGGGGCTTAAAAAGCAACATATAAGAAACAATGAATGGGCCATGTCTGATTATTCGACATGGTCCCATCAGACCTGTTCCTATGTGGGGGGCAAGGGAAGACTATAATGTAATAAAAAATTGAAGTGATTTCAGACATCCGTGATCCAATATAGTGGCATAGTGACCAACAGAGGACAAGGATAGGACATCACTTGTTGGAAAGTTCAAAGCATGCAAAAGTCCACCATATAGGTTTAGGGTTCTGTGGTTGTGGATTCACAGTGCTATAGCTTTTAACACCCACGAAACCAGTGATTGGATAGCCAGATAAGAGTCCTCCACCAAATAAAAAATTAGCAGCTTACCAGCTGTTCTGATCCCTGTGTCAAAGAGATCAAATAAGCCTGTGGCATGAACCCCTGCCCGGGTCTCTCTCCAAGGTCTCCCAAATGGCACTCTAATATCCAAATCTCTCCTGGGTCCTCCTTGCTTTCCTCCAAACCCTCCACATGTACTGTCCGCCTCCGAAAACAACAGCACCCGGTCATACAGTGTAGTCGGGTGCTGTTGTTTTCGGAGGCGGACAGTACATGTGGAGGGTTTGGAGGAAAGCAAGGAGGACCCAGGAGAGATTTGGATATTAGAGTGCCATTTGGGAGACCTTGGAGAGAGACCCGGGCAGGGGTTCATGCCACAGGCTTATTTGATCTCTTTGACACAGGGATCAGAACAGCTGGTAAGCTGCTAATTTTTTATTTGGTGGAGGACTCTTATCTGGCTATCCAATCACTGGTTTCGTGGGTGTTAAAAGCTATAGCACTGTGAATCCACAACCACAGAACCCTAAACCTATATGGTGGACTTTTGCAGGCTTTGAACTTTCCAACAAGTGATGTCCTATCCTTGTCCTCTGTTGTTCACTATGCCACTATATTGGATCACGGATGTCTGAAATCACTTCAATTTTTTATTACATATTGTTTATGTCATTCTTTTCATTTCACTGTTTGATTATATCATTTTGAATTATATTAGAACGGTGTGTTTAGGACTGCGTCCAGCGGATGCCGGTTGTAGTGCATTTCACGTGTAACACTGCCAGATTAGGGCACGATTGAATTTTATTATGCACCACAATATTCATTTAGGTGATAGAATTTTTTTACATGTTTTAATTTCCAGCGCAGCCATTTTTTCTTTTTTTCCTCTGTTGTTCACTATGCCACTATATTGGATCACGGATGTCTGAAATCACTTCAATTTTTTATTATATATTGTTTATGTCATTTTTTTCATTTCACTGTTTGATTATATCATTTTGAATTATATTAGAACGGTGTGTTCAGGACTGCGTCCAGCGGATGCTGGTTGTAGTGCATTTCACGTGTAACACTGCCAGCTTAGGGCTGGATCGAATTTTTTATGCACCACAATATTCATTTAGGTGATAGAATTTTCACATGTTTTAATTTCCAGCGCAGCCTTTTTTTATTTTCTTGCATTTTGTTGTGTGTATCTCACATAAGGTTGCAGCAGGAACTTATATTATTTATTTAATATTTCAGGTTTTTCACATAGCCTGTTGGATCTATTTAGAACAAGTATTGAATTGTATATTTTTTAATAGACAGCGCTGTTACTCCAACATAAAGACTATAATGTAACAGTCCAAAAACAAGTTGATTCAGTACATACCGCATGGAGATCCGAGATATATGCACCCTCCCGCTGTGGTGGTGAGGAGGACATGTCTCCGCATCCATCTAGCTATATAAAGAGGGGATAGTTAAGGCTAATTGATGGGGACATCGCCGCAGGTGTGTAGTGCGCACGTAAGCCGTCCAGGATCTGTAATGGGTGCCTTTCCTAAGAGGTCTGTACTAGGCGGGGTGGGGGGTATCTGTACTGTGGATGGCTATCCTAAGGGTTCTGTACTGGGAAGGGGTGTTTGTACTGAGGAGTCTATACTTGAATGGGATCTGTACTGAGAGGTATGTACTGGGGAGAATGGTCTGTACTGGTGGGTGACTGTCCTGAGGGGTCTGTACTGGGAAGGAGGTTGGTACTGAAATGTCTGTACTGGGTGAGTGACTGTCCTGAGGTGTCTCTACTGGGGAGAGGTGTCTGTCTTGGAGGGTGATTGCCTTGAGGGGTCTTTACTGGGGGCACTGTCCTGAGGAGTCCGTACTGTGGAGCAGTGTCTGTAGCGAGGGGTCTGTACCAGAAAAAGGAGTCTGTACTAAGATCTCCATGCCAGAGAGGAAGTATGTACTGAGGGGTCTGTACTAGGGAGTGGGGTCTCTTCTGAAGGGTCTGTACTGGGGAGGGGGTCTGTAATGGGAAGGGGAGTCTGTACTAAAAGGTCTATGCTGGTGTGCTGTGTGTGTGTTTGAGGAGATTTTGGCCTGTTACTGAGGGGTGTGTGCCAGGGTGGTCTGTACTTAAAACGGAGCTCCACCCAAAAGGGGAAGCTCTGCTTGGTAGCACCCTCCACTGCCACATTTGGCACTTTTTTTGCGGGGTGGGGCGCACCTGGTTTTGACAGGTACCAGCATCCACTTCTGGGTAAGATTGCTGCATGATAATCTATGACATTTCAGGCCAATCCTCCTGCCCCGCTGCCTTCTGGGACACACAGAGGTCCCAAAAGACAGCAGGACCATTCAGAAAGTGCAGCGTGACTCAAACATGCGCAGTAGGAAACAGGCTGTGAAGCCGCAAGGCTTCACTTCTTGTTTCCCTTACTCCAGATGCCGGTGCCTGCACCCAAAGCCAATTGACAAATCAGCTAGGGTGCCGACATCGTGGGATCCCTGGACAGATAAGTGTTCTTATATTAAAAGTTAGCAGCTACAGTATTTGTAGCTGCTGACTTTTTACAGATTGGAACTCCTCTTTTAGGAGGATTTAAGCATTCTAGGGTAAATCTGTACTGTGGGGAATATGCGCTTGGGGGGAGGGGGTAAAGGGACTGTGGCATATGCTTGGTGTATATAGAAGTGTAGGTTTTATCTAACATGCCCTTTAAGCCCTTCTCACTGTTAGTACAATTCGGCCCCACCCACAATTCAGTGTTTACCTCTGAACATTTTGTTGCACTTTTTATACTGTGGCAGGTTGGCTCGTTCCCACAAATCGCCATAGGTGTACGTCGGGTTCCTTTAAGAGCTATAGTCCTAATGCTCACCAAACACTGTACTGGCTCCTTATGGGCTACCAACAACTATATAGCACAAGGATCTCACTGACACTTATATTACATATATGAGTGGACATTCATATAGTTTTGGTGAATCTACAGCTGATCCCAGTTCACTTGCGGCTCCTATGTGGGGTGTGCTACACAGTTTTTTTCTTGTTCTTGTTTTTATTAGGGGATAATAACTTGGATGGGGTAGGGATTATGGGATGCCCACCTTTATAATAACAACTGATCCAGGAACAGCTCCCACCCTAGTTACAGCTTCCACTCATTATTCCTGCACAAATCTTGATCCTTTGCACAACTCTGCTGGGTTCACTTCTTTAGACGATAACAGTCTTTTTGTAAGCTTAGCAACAACTCCTTACAGGCTAGGGACTGTCAGTCCCTTTAGAAAAGTAGCACATGTGAAGTGAACTGCATCATGCATCACTTTCTGCTTCCCTGTAGAAACTGGTCCCAGCTCTACTTCCTGCAGAAATGCTAGCACACCTGGCTGCTATTCCACCAGCCCACCTGGCTGCTTCTTCTTCTCAGTCTACCCGACTGACACACTCTGGAGATCTCCAAGGGCAAGGTTAGATGAAGACTTAAGCACACCGCTGTCTTCAAGAGAGACCTGCTACAGATGGCAGTCTCTCCCCTTGTCTGTCCATGCACTGTGCTGATCTACTCACTCTGTCTCTCTTTGCTCCTTCTGTTTCTCCAGAAAGCTTTCCTCCTACTGCCTCCTGTGGTAGGATCCTTCCAGGCCAGCCACCCGAGCTCTGGCCAGAGGTCAAACCCCTCCCTGGCAGAGGTCCCTCAAGGGCCACTGACAGACTCCCTCAACACTGCTCCTCCATCTTCCACCCGACTCCCCAGCTGGCATGGCTCATGTCTATGTAAGGGCTCCTTAGTTCACTGCCAGGCCCACTTCCTGGGTATTGGCTAAGGGCTCTAAATATCCAAGACAACCCTCCTAGCTACCGCCAACTAATTCCTAGAATATTCTCCAATATGCTAGAGTCATCCAGCTCTAACCTCTAATAACCCTGACCCATATTCCATGGCTCAGGTTTAGCCCTGGGCCAGACTATACTTTACCTGCTCTATCGATAGTAGCACACTAGAGGGTGCTACATTTCTGTAGCTGCATCCCCTAATTATAATTTGGCCACATTTTTAAGAAGAAATCTGGAGACACCATACTGATCTTTTTTTTTGTTTACAAACGTTTTTATTATTTTCTTTGAACAGAGTAAATACAGAGTATACAAGTGATCAACAGATTATTCTTGAATATCTAATCAACAGGTTATGTACAGTATCAACACGTTTTTGTACACCTCTGAAGATGGTGAATCGAACTATTGTATAGACAATGCATTCAATTCAGTTATATCTCAACATGGTCCAAAGTCAGACCTATTAATTCAAACATACAGAAACCAGAGAGATGAGAGAAAATAATAACAAAAAAAAAAAAAAAAGACAAGGTAAACTGGCTTGACTATCTTCTGAAGCTTTACTCTCGATAGGAGTCGAGGTAGGTGTAGCCTTTCTCAATACATGCTATCTATTGTTCCAGAGAGACCCCCTCTAGTTGAAAGGCTGACCACTTGTTCCATTTGCTATCAAAAATATGCATGGTGTCCAGAAGGGTATGATGGATCTTTTCCATCAGCCTAATAGACTCCATCCGGAGGAGTACCTGTGACCAAGGCACCGAATGGCTCTTCCAATTTAGTGCTATTGCCCATTGAATGGCGCTAAAAAGTGTGTGTATTAGCTTTTGTTGTGGGGGAACAGCCCCAGGTATGTCAGCATAAAGAATGCACATTTGGAATGTAAGGGCCACTGAAACATCAGTGATCCTTGGGATCAGGTTGGCGGCCTTGGTCCATATATGTGACAGAGCCTCGCAGGCCCAAAACGTGTGCAGCAATGTGCCCCTGACCCGACATCCTCTAAAACATGTGTCGGGAACCAGAGGGAACATCCTGTGCAGACGGTCCGGGGTGTAGTACCATCTAGTATGGAGCTTGAGGACCGTTTCCTTTACGGAGATAGAGCGTGTACATTTGTGCATATTGTCTACCATGTCCCGCCAGTCCTCCACTGAAAATTCCTGTTCAACCTCCGCCTCCCAGCCCAACATTGCTGCCGTTTTGGGAGGCGCGTTGTGCTCATTTAGGTAGCTGTATAGGCTTGAGATGGTTCCTCTCTCACGGGAGGACTCATCGCAAAGACCCTCAAAGTGCGTACCTGAGGACCTATAGATCTCTGGGAAATTGCTGGTGTAGAAGTGCCTGATCTGGAGGAATTGGTAGAATGTCCTTCTGTCCATGGCATGTAGCTGTTGTAAGGATGAGAATGAGCAGAAGGAGGCGTCGCGCATAAAAGCCTTCAGCGAAGTAAGGCCTCTATCTGTCCATTCTGAGAATGTGGGGTGCTGACTAAACGCTGGGGGGAAAAGGGGTTCCCCTAGATATGAGGCCAGAGGGGGGGCTTTGGATTTTAGCTGAAATTTTTTCTCATAGAGAGACCAGAGGTAGAGAGACTGTCCCACTATAGCATTAAATGGGGCTATCTCCCTATGGGTGATAGAGCGGGACCACAAAAGCCCCGGGAGGTGATAAGGAGCGATCGAGGCCCTCTCGAATTGCAGCCACGGGATAGAGGATGGGTCGGCGTGCCATTGGGCTGTTTGTACCAAGCGGGCAGCAAGAAAGTATTTCCATAAGTCCGGGCACCCCAGACCACCTCCCGAGCGGGTCCCGTACATCACTGGGCGTCCCAGTCTTGGCATTTTGTTTTGCCAGATAAAAGAGAGTAGTTCTGACTGGAGACTATTAAGAGCTGCCCGAGGGACATATAATGGTAGTGAGCGAAAAAAGAAGAGTAGCTTGGGCAAGATTGTCATTTTCACAGCTTGAATCCGTCCTAAGAAAGAGATCTTATATGTGGACCATTGAAGGAGGAGGCTCCTAATCGAGGTGAAGGCTTGCGGGTAATTTTGGGTGTAAAGGAGTTTGATATTGGGAGTGAGTTTAACCCCCAGGTATGGCAGGGAGAGAGCGCTCCAGTTAAATTTGAAAGAGTCTTTAAGGGAACGTAGGGTGGAGTCAGGTAGTTGGATGGGCATGGCCGAGCATTTGGACGGGTTGACCCCTAGGCCTGAGATCTGCTAAAAATGGGCCAAAGAGGCGAAGAGGTTGGGAAGGGAGAGTAGGGGATCAGACAGGAACAATAATACGTCATCAGCGTATAGGCTTATTTTAAAGTCCTGTTCGCCCTTGCGATATCCTCTGATATTGGGGTTGTCTAGTATGGATTTAGTGAGGGGTTCCATGGCAAGGGCGAAAAGGAGGGGGGAGAGAGGGCAACCCTGACGCGTACCCCTTTCGAGTGGAAAATAATCTGAGCTGCATCCCGGGATCTTGATGTTGGTGTGGGGATGATGGTACAGGGCTCTAAAGCCATGTACAAAAGCACCGCCAAACCCAAATTTGGACAAGACAGATTCCAGATATGGCCAGAGCACACTGTCAAAAGCCTTGTTGATGTCTAGGCTAAGTAACAGAACTTTCCTATTGTTTGCGTCTGCGTCTTGTATTATATTGGCGGCTAGGCGGATGTTATCTGTAATCTGTCTGGTGGGTATAAAACCCGTTTGTTCGGGGGAAATTAATGTGGTAATAATCGAGGCTAAACGATCAGCTAAGATACGGCCAAAGATTTTTAAATCATTGTTGATGACTGAAATGGGCCTGAAGTTTTGTGGGAGAGTGTGGTCCTTGCCGGGTTTTGGTATCAGGGACAGATTGGCCCATAGCATCTCCTCAGGGAAATGGTTTTCCTCCAGTATGTAATTAAATAATTTTGCCATTTTTGGGAGTAGGGGTTCTGCAAGTTTTTTATAGTAGGTGGCGGAGAATCCGTCGGGGCCAGGTGTCTTAGAGGGTTTAAGAGACGACACGATAGAGGCTATTTCTTCTGTTGTGCAAGGGGCATTCAGGGTTTGTAATTGTTCCTCTGATAAACTGGGGAGGGGTATTTGCTCCAGCCAGGGGTGGGGGGGATCAGGGGTCGGACCTTTGGGGGCTGAGTACAGGGAGCGATAGAAGGAGGAGAAGATCCGTAAAACTTCCCTAGGGTGGGATGTAAGTTGGCCCTGGTCGCCCTTCAGGTAATAAACATGGGTCGGGTGTGTCTGTTGTTTGAGTTTGCGGGCAAACATGGTTGAGGCCGAGTTGCTGTGTAAGAGGAATCTGGCGTTAGCCCACCTAAGGGATTTTTCTGTCTGTTCTGATAGTATAGTGTCTAGCGCTATCCTTTTAGTATTAATTTGGGTCAGTAGGTCTAGGGAGGGCGTCTGATAGTGTTTGTGGTACAGGTCGTTAAGGTCAAGGGTGAGTTGACGTGCTTCTTGTGCCTTCTGTCGCTTTCTGGTGGTAGCTATCTCAATAAGGTGACCCCTGAGTACAGCCTTATGGGCCATCCAAAGGGTAGTGGGGGAGATGTTGTCCACATCATTCAGCCTGAAGTACTCCCTAAGTCGATCTGATATTTGCGAAAGGACTATTGGGTCTGTGAGGAGGGAGTCGTTTATACGCCAAGTCCTATTAGAGAAGGGGAGGCCTATGCATGAGAGCTGGGTCACAACTATGTGGTGATCAGACCACGGGCAGACATGGATCTTGGAAGCTGTCGAGTTAGCCAAAAGAGTGGGAGTACAGAACAGGTAGTCCAGGCGGGAGTAAGTGTCGTGTGGGTGGGAGTAAAAAGTGTACTCTCTGGAGCCTGTGTTATGAGCTCTCCAGGTGTCGGATAATTGTTGGGTCTTGAGAGAGTATAGCAGGGATTTTGGAAATGCACTGGAGGACTGGCTGCCCCGGGACCTATCCAATATCGAGTGGGCTACTAGGTTAAAGTCCCCTCCAACTATCATGTGTGGGGAGTGGAACCTTTCAAGAACTTGAAAAAAACTTTTAAAAAACGTGGCCTGGGATGTGTTCGGGGCGTATACAGAGGCCAAAGTCAGGAGCTTGTTCTGAATCATGCCCTGAACAATGACAAATCTGCTCTGAGTGTCTATATAAGTTTTCTGCACCTGAAAGGAGACAGAGTTTCTAATAAATATGGCTGCGCCTCTGGTCCTGGACTCAAATGTAGTAAAAAAAGATTGTTTAAATGCCTTGTCAAAGAAGGAGGGGTGATTGCTGGCGGAGAAATGTGTCTCCTGAAGGAGGAGGATATCGGCCCCTATAGCTTTGTATGCCCTCATTGCTTTTTTCCTTTTTTGTGGGGAGTTAAACCCCTTGACATTATGCGTCAGGACCTTAATTCCCATAATTCCGAGGGTGGAGAATGCAGTAAGGCTGGCGGGAGTCCAGGACCAGAGGGAAAGCCCCTAAGGCATCTAAATAAAAAGCATATATGACATGAGCATTTATATGGCTGACACAATCTAGAGAGAGGGCACCAGTATTTCACATCTGTAATACTATGATGATTGTCAAAGATAGCTAATGCTAGAATATTCTTTTTGTCAAGCAAAAAAAATAATGAAAAAAGAGGTCAGAAAAAAGGAACAAAATAACCGTAACCACGGGTTACCTGCTATACCAAAAGAAGGCTTAGCAAAGTCTCGGGGGGTACAGGGAGAGAGGCCCCCTAGTACCCTAAGAAGAACTGTAAATGGGACCAATAGGTCCACGGCTCCAAACCCTAGAGTCCAGCAATGGGTCACAGTACTCTCAGTCCTGTGTCCCGTATGTGGTGGTACCTGTGTAGGGCTAGCCAGCCCATCTCCTGAGAAGAGTCTGTGAAACCAGGTGGACTCCATAGGCACGGAGCTGGGGGGTGAGGCGATGTGACGATCTTCCGTGTGGCTCAGGAGCAGGAGGCCGGAAGAAACTGGAATCATGCCGGGATAGTTCAGCAGGCAGCGAACGTTGTCGCAAGAAGATCAGACGATGAGGAGTCTCGTTGGCTGGGGGGGTCGTTCTGCGGGAAGGAAGACAAAACAGACAAACACCGACAGGACACACCAAACGTACATAAAACACATAAAAAAAAAAAAAAAAAAAAAAAAAAAGGGGGGGGAGCGAGGGGGGAAGGGTGGCCAACATTCCATCTTCATGCACAGTGAACTGTTCAAGGGGTTACTTGGGTATCTCTGACACTTCATCTGCGGTCTCTTCTGGGGGGGGGTCGCCCAAATAGCTGAGTGGCGTGGGGTCGAGGGCAGTCGAGGCAGCAATGCAGCGTCCATAAGACCCAACTTAACTAGCAATTCCTTCCCTTCGTGGAGAGTGGTGACTGTATATGTTGTCCCGTTGTGGGGGACTTGCAATTTGAAGGGAAAGCCCCATCGGTAACGAATCCTGGCTGATTGTAGCACCGTGGTAACCTCTTTCATGCGTCTACGCTTATCCAGGGTGGTGGGTGAAATGTCTGGGTAGATCTGTATTGGCGCATTATCCAGTCTCAGGTTTTGCGTGGTCCTGGAAGCTCTTAGGATATCTTCCTTAACTAGGAAGTCCTTGAGGCAAAGCACAATGTCCCTGGGTGGCTTGTCGGGGGGGGGGAGGGGGACGTAGCGCCCTGTGAATCCTGTCGCAAGCGAAGGCCGCCATAGAGGCCTCTGGCAGAAGGGATTGAAAAAGTTTTTGCACCGCTGGCACCAGCTCTGTAACAGTCTCAGGGACCCCCCGCACCCTCAGATTGTTGCGCCTGTTTCTGTTGTCCAAATCTTCAACGTGTGCTTGGAGTTGTGCGACAGTCTCAGACAGGGCCTCATGATCTTTCCCTAAGTCCGAGCAGACCAGTGACAACTCGTCATGCTTGGTCTCAAGGAGGTCTGTTCTGTTACCCAGGGCCGCTATCTCTAGGGAGAGGGTGCTTGTGGCTTTATGCAGTTCGGACTGGAACTTCTGGGCTAATTTATCGTACATCTGGGTCAGGCTTTCGTCTAAGTCAGACTTCGTAAGTTGCATTGAGTACTCACTTTCAGCCATGGAGTGCGCCGGGGATGAGGCTGCAGCATGAGGTGGTGTGCGTGCCTGTGTCCTCTGGGCACCATTTTGAGACATCCCGCTCTGTTCCCGCACTCTCAGCAGATATGTTGTTAGAGACTTTTGAGCCGGTGTACTGCGGCGGTTTTTGGGTCCCGGCATGCGCTGATTGTTCCGCCGGGGGTGCAGAGAAGAAAGCTGTCAAAAAAGTTGTGGGTTTAGCCCCGGGGAAGCGTTCCGGTCTCCGCTCGTCACGGAGCTCTCAGTCTAAGCGTCCTTCCTCTTTCGCGTCGCGCATGCGCCCCCATACTGATCTTTTAACCACATACACAAAACACACCCTCATTTGTAGCCACACCCACAAAATCACCTTTCCTCCATGGGTGGGCATCCCTGGTGGCCATGGGTGGACATCCCTGGTGGTCCTGGGTTTCAATGTTGGTTCTGAGGTTGAGGATGACAGGAACATGAGCCTAGAGAGAGGGAGGAACACTAGTAGACAAAATGGCATTTATGTTCCCCAAGTCGCAGTGTATTGCCAAGTTGTCTCCAGTGGTAATGATGAAGATGGAGGAGATGGAGATGATGATGAGGTCACTGATGCGACTTGGGTGCCAGATAGAGCAGAGGAGGAAACTGAAGGTGAGGCGGCACAACCCCAAGGAGGCCGACATCAAGAAAGAGTAGAGAGCAGCCACCCTATTCCATCACATTCTGCAGCTGTTATCTCCCGGCCCACTCCCCAAAGCTCAGCTGTATGGGCCTTTTTCAGCACATCTGCAGCAGATCGCACTGTTGCTATCTGCAAACTGTGTCTCAGGCACATCAAACGTGGCAAAAACACCAACTATTTGGATACCACATGCTTAACAAGGCATTTAACATCCAACAACTCATCCCGTTGGCAAGAGCACCTAAAAGCCACACAAAAGGGGCACAAATCTGTCACTCCTCCTTAACCACTTCAGTCTGCCCCTGTGATACAGTGTCATTACCTTTCAGCAGCCTGCGCTGAAAGGGATGATGGTATAGCACAGGGTGTCCCAGGTCCTAGCAGCACATCTGCCAGCAGCACACCACCAGCTGTAGGTAGACTGTTGCCAGCAAATTTCTCTGCCCCATCTGCTGCAGCGGAGAAAAAAAACAGTCCCAGCCACCCACATGCCCAGCTTCTGAATGCAAGCTTGTCAAAGCTCTCCAACTTCTGCCTTTCAGCCTGGTGGATTCTGCCCCCTTCCGTGAATTCGCACAAGGCTGTTTCATCTCTCTACCATCACATGGAAGGGAACGTTCTGGGATCGTTGGGCAAGGCAGTCAGCCGTAAAATCCACCTTACTACTGACACATGGTCCAGCAAGCATGGGCAGGGACGATATATTTTGTTCACAGCACATTGGGTAATGCTGCTTGCAACTCGAAAGGATGCAGGACAGAGATCGGTGCTGCAGCTTGTCCATACAGCTGGTGGTGATGATGCCAGACCCGTGAGCTCTACCCCTTTCACCTCTTCCTCCTCCACCTCCATGCACTCCTCTGCCGAATTGTCCTATGAACATTAGGTACCCGCCATAGCGTTCAAAGGGCTATTCCCAGAGTCAGGCTAAAAGGTGCCATGCAGTGCTTCAGCTGGTCTTTTTAGGGGACAGGAGCCACACCGAAGCAGAGATTCTTGCAGCTCTGCAGGGACAGGCCCAGAGGTGGTTCACACCACGCCAGCTGGAGCCAGGAATGGTGGTGTCCGATAATAGCTCAAACCTCCTGTCCACTCTTAGACAGGGAATGTTGACACATGTGCCATGCCTGGCACATGTCCTCAATTTTGTGGTGCAGTGTTTCCTAAGTACGTACCCAGGGTTGGAAGATCTACTAAAGCAGGCCAGAAGAGTCTGTAGCCATTTGAGACGATCATACACAGCCAGTGCTCGGTTGGCTGAAATTCAGCGGGAATTCCACCTGCATGTAAACCGCCTGATTTGTGACATGCCCACCAGGTGGAACTCAACTTTGGGAATGCTACAGTGGCTATTCATGCAGCAGAGAGCCGCCAATGAGTACCTGTACCAGTACGGCATGGCGACTGGCTCAGGCCGCCTCAGCTTTTTTCCCCCATGCCAATGGCTGATCATTAAGGATAAATAGAAAGATAAACAACTGCGCTGCAAACAATCATGTGATTGTTAACTAAAGCATAAACGTGAACCAATTAATGATGAAAACAACTCAATTAGGATAATGAATTTACACCTCCTAGAACATATAATTGATGACAGGTTCAAAAAAAGTCCATGGTGACAGAGAAAATTATAAACCAAAGAAAAAAACAGTCTTTAGTGATAGTCTGTCTTTATAAAAGCCTGTGTGATTCTGCAAAAAACAAAATGAAACACAACAAAGACTCCAGAGATTCCGCAGTGATCTTAATCGGTAAACATCAACTGAAAGGGGTGATCTGATGAGAGAAAGAAAAACACCTCCACCGTCCAAACACACTGACCCTTACCGGATTGTGCGACCCCCTGTTACAGAGGTCACACTTGCTTGTGGCTTAATCCCGGCCAAGGGTTCCAAAGGCTTTAGCAGGTTACTCAGGATAAAAGGTACGGGCTCAGAGACAGTCAGGCGGAGAACATAGAATGAGAGAAACAATCCATAGTGTATCTCTGTATACAGTTTATTAAAAAGAAAAAAGAATATTGCACTTACAAAGTAGCAATCGATTAAAACATGTGTTAGCCGGCCGGATCAATTTCGCTGCCCGTTTGCTTCCGGGATCTGCGTGGTTGTGTGGTGACATCAGCACGCCGCTCCTCCCTACGCCGTTTCGTCACAGATGACGTCTTCCAGGGTGTTGGTGTGGGTATCTCGCATTCACAACTGCAGCAGCTATATTTTTTTATTTTATTTTATTTTATATTTTTTATTTATATAATATTTTTTACTTATTTCGAATATATGGGACACCATTCACATTGTGTCACTATAATTTTAGGACAGCGCAGTATTCCCTACATTTTTCACTGATCATTAAGGATGCATGCACTACATTGTGGCCTCATCATACACACTAGCTCCCCAGCTGTTGCTGAGCAAAATAAAGGCAGCCTGCAGGGAAAATTACATTTTTTTCTTCTTCCCCCTGGTCACAGCTCACTTATTCTTCCCCCGTCCACAGTTTTCCTCTTCTTTAACCTTCCATAGCTCACCTCTTCTTCCCCCCTGTCCTCAGCTCCCTTCTTTTTCCCCCATCCACAGCTCACCTCTTCTTTCCCCACCCGAAGCTCACCTCTTCTTCCCCCGGCCACAGTTCTCCTTTTTCTTCCCCTGTACACAGCTCACTTTGCACAATCTGCTCCCCTTTCCCTTTACAGCACTCACCTCTTTTTAAAAATTCATCCCCACTGCCATTCCCAGCTGTTTTCACAAATCCCCCCACTCCCCAGCTGTTACCTCCCCACAGATGCCTCTCTGCCTCTCTCCCCCTCCACAGCTTTCTCTCTCCTCCTTTCAAAAGCCTCAGAGAGTTGCAGCCAGTGCATTCTCCATCTATCAGACCTGTTGCACAGAGCCGAGGAGGAGTTTCAAAACACTTCACTCGGCTCTGTGATACACAGGTCTGACAGGTAGGGTGGGACAGCAGCTGCCTCTCGAAGCACCACATGTGTAAAAAAAAATGTGGCACTTGTGGTTTAGGGACCCGGGGCACCCACTGATATATGCCTATAGTGTCTGGCTATAGCACACTGCACACAGCACACATAGAGGAAGTGATAGGATGTGTTTAGTGACAGATTGGAGAGAAAATGGCTGCTGGAGGGGGCATAACAGATTTCTGCCAGGTTCAAGCTGATAAAGAATCTTGAATATAGCAAAACACTTTCAATTATATGTAACAGACCATATATTGTTAGGGTTTATATGCACTTTAAACTGTGAAAAACAATGCTTGCAGTACTACATTTAGATACATTTTAGATGGTATAGTTTTGTTTTGTAAAATCTTCAGTAGTAACACAAACTATAATCAGTAAAGGGAAAAAAGAAAAGTGTTTGAAAGTGTGGCACAATGAGACACATTGTAACACCTCATATATAAACAGCAACTTCACTTATGATTCACCTTATGCAGTGTCTATGTCAAAACACATTTAACAGTATGAGTTTCACACTGCTCTGCTGCCAAACAACGGAAGTGCAAACAGAAAAAATGAATACTGTAAATGTGCAAAGAAACATTAAATGTATACTGTACCTCCAGCCATTCAGTATTTGTTTATGACATAGTCACGAAGGGTTGGACCTTTAGAACCTCTCTTGGTGTTTTTTTTTAAAAACACTCTTTATTTGTGAATGATAACATACTGTCGTTACAGATTTCAATGACAGCAATAAAACATAGAACATAAACTTTAGCACATTCTGTTTGCTAACAAGTACTTCACCTCTTGGTGTTTCTTTATGTTTGTTTTTCCTCTGAGGGATTTCACTTTTCTTCATGCTCTGTTGACCACAGTCATTCAAAGAGGAAGAGAGGAAAAGTTTCCTAGCTTCAGCAGATGTATAACCTAACAATGCTTCATAAGTCTCGTACAGACGATCGGATTTTCCGCAGACAAAACCTTGGACTTTTGTCTGAAGGCGTGTGGCTGGATTTTGTCTTGCATACAAACGGTAAGGAATTGTCGGCCAACAAACATGAACATAGTGACGTACTACGTGTTTTTTCAGCTCTTTATCACCACCCTTTGGGGTCCTCCTGCTAATTTTGTGTTAGTAGAAGTTTGGTGAGCGTTGATTCGTGCTTTTCATTTTGCACGTTTCATTTAGCACTTTTCAGTTCACGCTTTTCATTTCATGCTGTTCAGTTTGCGCTTTTCATTTCGTGCTTTTCAGTTTGCGCTTTTCAGTTCACGCTTTTCATTTCATGCTTTTCAGTTTGCGCTTTTCATTTCATGCTTTTCAGTTAGTTTCTGAATGGCCGTTCGTCAACCAGACATGTTGCGGAATCGGAGGAGAGAATGTGTTATTTATTACTGGCCTTGGAGTTATTACTTTGACCCAAGTTCAGTCCAGGAACAGGAGAAGGAGGAGTTCTTGGACCAAAAATTGGTTGCTTTCTTAATCGTGACCAATTATGTCATATGCCTTTGCTGCGGGAGCTCCAGGAGAATAATCCAGATGTTTTTCAGGATTATCTCCGGATGATGGACCCCTGCTTTCACCAGCTCTTGGCATTGTTGACCCCCTATATTAAGAAGCAGGACACATGCGTGAGGCTTTTATTTTATTTTTTGGTTGAATAATAATGATTTGATTTGTTATATTTTCTATATTTTTGGATGCATAGAATGAACTTTTTGGTTAAGTTCTATTGGCAGATAGCATGTCTAATTTTATTTGTTTTCTTTTTTTAAAGCACAATAAAAAAAATGTGGAGAATAATATTTGGCAATGTTTTACTTCAAATGACAGTTTGGGAGTAGGCAGTTACATTTAAAAAAAATACAATGTAAAATTGACAAGGGACACCAACATAGTTGTATCTTTGATCTTAAAAACTACAGGATAATGGTGTTGTGGTAACTTGCCCAGAAAAACAAAAGGCATAATAATATTATTCTTGATATCACTAGAAAAAAAAAAAAAAGCCTTTGTAAATGTGTTTGCAATAACTCCATCAGTATCACCAGCAAAGCAGCTTCATTATTATACCATTATAGAAGAAGAGAATGTGCGCTGCATTTTGAGATTTCATCATTTGCCACGTCACGAATGTGAATTCTAAATACAAACGCTAGTTTACAAGACCGACCACTTCTGGCTCATCCTTGCCTCTGAGCATGCGTGTTTGTACTTTGGATTTTTGTCCGACGGACTTGTGTACACACGATCAGAAAATCTGACAACAGACATTTGTCCATGGAAAATGTTAAAACCTGCCATCCAACATTTGTCCGCAAAAAATCCAACAACAATTGTCCGATGGAGCATGCAAGAGGTCGGATTTTCCGCCAACAGCCTCATCACTCATTTCCCATCAGAAAATGTGATCGTGTGTATGAGGCTTAATACTTGCTCACTCCACTATAATTGTTTTTATTTATGTATGGACCCAATTGCAGAGATCTCCAGTCTTTTGATCACAGTGACAATGACAGGGAGTAAGGATAATTACTTTTGAGGAAGATTTAGACTGCAATAAAAAACAGAAAAAGGTCCCAAACCTTCTCCACTCTACCAAAAACACAAAAAGGTTTCATTGCTTTCTGTGTTCTATGTAGGGGAAATTTTCTACCCACTAGTTCTGTATGACACCTAAAAAAACAGAGGAAATTGTGGAAAATTTCCCAACAGAGACACAGACAGAGGCGTTTCCAGTTTATCTTGCAAACTTTCATCAGGGGTGGAGAGTAAGGTGAAGTACAATATAATAATCACTCTAAAAAATGAGAAACAGACATGTCAGAGAAGTGAAACAACATTCATGAAAAAGCATAGTTGATGTCATGTCCCGCATTGCCCAAAGGGACTTCAAAAACCCCCCACACATATGTGGATCCTACGTACCGTGATGGAGCCAATACTCAACGAGAGATAGAGATATCAATTGGTCATGGGTGCAGCTGAACCTTAACACTGGAACTTCAGTGTCAATCATAAAGGTTGGCACATGTATCCATAGAGGGTGCAGATTGCTGTGGGTACTGACAAAAATACCTGTTTTTGGCAGTATCCACAGCAATCTGCACCCTCTACGGATACACGTGCCAACCTTTATGGTTGACACTGAAGTTCCAGTGTTAAGGTTCAGCTGCACCCATGACCAATTGATATCTCTATCTCTCGTTGAGTATTGGCTCCATCATGGTATGTGGGATCCACATATGTGTGGGGGGTTTTTGAAGCCCCTTTGGGCAATGCGGGACATGACATCAACTATGATTTTTAATGGATGTTGTTTCACTTCTCTGACATGTCTGTTTCTCATTTTTTAGAGTGATTATTATATTGTACTTCACCTTACTCTCCACCCCTGATGAAAGTTTGCAAGATAAACTGGAAATGCGTCAGGTTTGGGGTGTCCAACCCCCCATGAGAGCATAAGTGCTACCTTATTGTTCTATGTTTTAAAGTTCTTTTGTTTTGTACTGTATTGCGTATTGTTACTATCCAGACGCTAGTCGTCTGTTTTTACAATCTTTTGTACTAATAAATACTATATTTTATAGTTTTGTTGCATGTGTTGGTGGTCTGTCAAATCCCATTTAGGGGGTCTTTTTGGTCTGTATACAGGGATGGGACCACCACAATGCTATTGCAGACACAGTGGGAGTCCCTCTTTTCTTATCTACTTTAAGGTATTGAGTACTTCCTAAATAAGAGAAATCAGTGATGAATCCTAACTTGCTCTAGGGCCCATTTAGGCTGCTGCACTGCGTTATTTCACACATATTAGTGGGTGGTATTTTGGGTGTTCATGTGCTTTTTGTTAAGGCAGCCATTCATTTAGAATGGGTTGTCAATGCTCCCCAAGGCATATTTTACTAGGCATTTAGCAAAGCAGCACACTGCAATGCAAAAGTTGTTCACATGTATGTGCTAAAATGCACATGGGTTGTGCTACACTGCCTGGGTGTTTTGGGATGACATCCAAAATGAAAGACACCGCAATGCACCACAGCGTGCTTCATGTTTTACTGTGTGTTGTAGTAATGAGCATTAAAATGCACTTTTTACTGTACAATACAACAACACAGCAATGTAAATGGGCCCTTAATGGTTGGTGGATTTGTATCCCAAAGCTACCATTTTATGTGAATGATGAGCAGTTGAATCACAGACTGGCTTCTTTTACCTTTACTCAAGGGCCATGATAACACAATTACAAGCTCTGTATCGTGTTTTGCTGATGAATTCCCTGTAATTTCGAGTAAATAATGTTTTGAGAATCCAGCTGTAAAAAGAGTTCATCTTGTTTATATCAGTTGTAGGTGAAGGTGGCTCTTAAATCTCACTATGTATCTTTAAGTCATTTACCAGACCTTTCTTTTGCTCTTAAACCATATCAGATTATTGTATCGGCAATGTGATGTACAGTCATTTTCATATGAGAAACAGTACTCTTGTTACATTGATAGCTGGAGTCCACATAAACCTTTTTCTAGCTGTGAAAAGAGTGGCTAAAATTACACTAATTTTGAGACAGGTTTAGTCAGCTTCAACAATAGTCTTCTTTGGAACATAGAAATACATTGACCTTCACTTTTTCAGGCTTAGGTCCAGAGTTAGAAAAAAAGGAGATCAGCAACCAGCTGTATAACAAAAAAAAACCTGACCTAAAATGAAAGCAATTTAGCTGGTAGTCTGTAAGAGGCAGTGTTTTAATTGCAACATTTTTGTTCAAGTGGGATGTACATTTACATAAAGTCACAAAGGTCAACTGCATGGGTTATTTTCAGTCTTGTGGCTATGTTATTGATCTTTATGTGATATTAAAGGCTCCTATTGTTCTACTGTAAAATAAAAAGGAGGTTTACAGTATACTTACCTGCTTTGTGCAGGCATATTACACATAAAGGTATCTTGCCTTCTCAAGTCGCCCACCAGAGAGCCTCCACTTCTGTGTGTACCCCCACAGCAAGTCATGTGCGGATCTGCCCCAGAGCTGGGCTGTGTGCATCCTTAGACACATACAGCGTGGCTCTGCCATGCCTCTCGCTCCCTTCTCATAGGATTTGACTGACAGCAGCAGGAGCCAATGGCTCCCACTACTCTCAGTCTTTCCTGTAAAGGCAGAAAGAGAGACCAGTGCTGCTGCAGATGGGCACAGCTGGATCAAGAGAGGTTTCAGGAAAGTGTTGGAGAAACAGCTAGCATAAGGTTTTTTTTTACCTTAATGCAGGAATTTGGACCCCACTTTAAATTTGGACCCCATTAATATTCACAAAGTAAATTCATGTAACCACTTCCCGGCCTATAGCAGATTGACGGCCGGGCGGTGGTTCTGTTATCCTGACTGGGTGTCATATGACATCCAACAGGATAACATGCTGGCCCGCGCGTCCGTGGGGGCATGCAGCGCATCAATCGCTAGTGCGCCGTGTCAGTCTTAGACACCGCATCTCCGATTGTGGTAAGCAGCCTCTGACAGAGGCTGCTTACCACATGATCAGCTGTGACCAATCACAGCTGATCATTGCGTGAACCAAGAAGAGCCGGTAAACGGCATTCCTCAGTTCGCACTGACAGGGAGAGGCAATCCACATCTCTCCCTGTCAGAGGGGGGTCTTGCTGATAATCAGCACATTGATTATCAGCACAGCCCCTATCAGATGTGCCCATCAGCTGCCAATCAGGGCCCAACAGCTGCCACTAAGTGCCCAACACAGTGTCAATCAGTGCCCATCACAGGGCCAATCAGTGCCCAGCAGTAACACCTGTCAATACCTTATCATCAGTGCTGCCCATCATTGCCATCTATTAGTGTCCATCAGTGCCATCTGTCAGTGCCAATCAGTGCCGCCTATCAGTGCCAATCAGTGCCACCTATCAGTGCCCATCAGTGCTGCTGGTCAGTGCCCATCAGTGCCGCCTTTCAGTGCCCATTAGTGCCACCTATTAGGACCCATCAGTGCTGGCTATCAGTGCCCATCAGTGCTGCATATCAGTGCCACCTATCGGTGCCCATCAGTGCTGCATATCAGTGCCGCCTATCAGTGCCCATTAATTCTATATATCAGTGCCTCCTCATCAGTGCCACCTTATCAGTGCCAACTCAGTGCCCGCCAGTGAAGGAGAAAGCTAATTTTATGACAGAAACTAAAGCCCCATACACACGGTCGGACAATCCGCGGACCAGGTCCGTCGGACCATGTCCGTCATACTTTGTCTGATGTTGGTTTTGCGTACACACGGTCGGACAAAGTTGTCGGAAAATCCGATCATTTTGAACGTGGTGACGTTTGTTGCCTACGACGGGACAACGTAGAGGCTAGTAGCCAATAGCTTTGGTCTTGTAATGTGATCTGAGCATGCGTAGCACTTTGTCCGGTCGGACAACCGTACACACGATCGGGTTTGGTGTGATCGGACCGGGTTGACGGCAAATCTTTCCAGCAGGAGATAAGACTTTGTCCGTCGGACAAACCGACGAACACTGTCCGATGGTGCATACACACGGTCTGATTTTTCAACAACCTTGTCCGATCGGACAGAATCCATGAAAAAGTCCGACCGTGTGTATGGGGCTTAAGAAAAACGTAAAAAAAAATGTGGTCTTTTTTAGTTTAGGCAAAAAAAAAAAAACAGAGGTGATCAAATACCACCAAAAGAAAACTATTAAAATGTAGTTTGGGTACAATGTTGAATGACCGCGGAATTGTCATTCAAAGTGCAAGAGCGCTGAAAGCTGAAAATTGTCCTGGGCAGGAAGAGATGAAAGTGCCCGGTATTGAAGTGGTTAAGCACTACATGGGATAAAAAGAAAAATGAGTAGCGCTAAACCAATAGTGCATCAGTCATACAGTGCATAAATAATAAATGACCTTGTGACATATAACCATAAATGAATAAAGTGAATCTACATATATAGATACCTGTAATAAAAGATGCAAACAATTGTGAATGTGAATGTGCAAAAGACAATCAAAATGCGATAATCACTCATGAAAGTCGCACATACAATAAATGATTATAAAAAACGTGAACACTAGATGCATGAAATAAATAAATATTGCAAGTCCAAGAAAATCCTCATAAGAAGTGAGTCTTCATAAAGAATTCCACCCGTGCAGTGAATAATGAAAAATCAATCCATCTCTGTAGGTAATTAAATAAATCTTCCAAACTGTTCAAAGTGCTCCACCACCAAAGTGAAAGTTGAGAGTTACTTCTTACCAGAAGGATCCCTAAGCATCTCACATAGCTGCAATTTTTCTAAATGGGAAGAGTTGATTTTTATTTCCCTATTTACCCTTCACAGATATTATTGACATATGACTCTAATGTTTAGAGATTTTTCAGCGCTTTTAACATAGAAAAAACGTTACTGTAAGAGTTTCTGTTTGTGTAGAAGCATGAGGTATCTAGCATGACTCTGCACAGGTAACACATGACCTTTGTCTGACATTGTCTGTGAAGAAACTACATATCCCACAATCCCTGAGTCTCTCCGTCTAGTGCTTGTGCAGGTGAGAGCTACACAGCTTTAAGATCTGAACAGGCTGTGTGTCTGTCTTTTACTGATGTCATATCCAGTCTTGCTGGTTTCCAACCTCTGGGATTTTAAATGCACGCCGTGAATGACAGGACAGCGTGCATACTGGTTCGAAGCTGTACATGTTGGTGCTAACACATAGCACATCCAAATGTAAGTGGACATTGCTACATTTACCTGCTTCTATTTTGAAAAGCTTGTTGCGCTATGTTCCTCTATATGTTTTCTCCGAGTTATATTGCCTAGTTAAAACCAAAGATAAAGGGGACCATCTTCATTTATGCTGTTGGCTGCAAGAAACCAACCATTGCACCATTGGTGAGTTTGCATTTCTCACGCACGTTTTGTGGTGGAGCATCGCTTGAAGGACAACATTTAATAATGTATTTTCTTCTTTTGAATCACAGTGATTGGACTTCTTTTTCTTGTAAAGATTTCATTAGGAAATTTACCTATTGACTTATCATCGCTCCATTTATTACATGTTTGTTTGTTTGTTTGAAGTTTTATGAGAGCGGATCACACACAGTGTTAGCGACACTTTTCTTATTATTAAACAATAAACAGGCAGAACATTCACAGATACATCATGTAGCTGGAAGATGTTTATTACATTAATGTAATGTAATTACATTGCATTACATTATTTTTTACATTAGCATGCACACATTTGTGATACAACACAACATCCAATCCATGACAAGGCATGAACTGGATGCTGTGTCACCTGGAACAGGAAATTGTCTTGTCCCTTTGGTGAATAGGGATAAACTAGCTGAAGCAATACATGGATTTGGGCAGATGATCAGCCATGACACTACAAACTGTAGCCACACCATGTGTGCCCATCTTACAATACCTGTATTGTGTACAATAATACCTGGTTAAAACAAAGAAAACATTTTGAATGCCTTTAAAACAATACTGGCTGGGACCACCCCTATATCCAAGCCTTAAGATTGAGGTGTGAGGAACCACTTGGCTGTGATCTTATTTGGAATGTTTTGAGTATCAGGCTTTAACAAGGTTTAATTATTGTTAATTATTTACAATACATATTTAAATTAAAATAACAAATAAAAAAATAGGCAAACACATACCCTGGAATTCATAAAGACTGGTGCAGACATGTTTTGCGAACGTGCCTCTTATGTGTTGCAAAAGTGGCGCAGCATGCTCCAAATTCATGTACCTGTCTAGAACTTGTACTTGACCACTTTTATGCCCCGTACACAGGATCAGAAATTCCACCAGCAAAAGTATGATGAGAGCTTTTGTTTGAAAAAAAGGCGATCGTGTGTATGCTCCATCAGACTTTTTCTGGCGGAATTTCAGCCACCAAAAGATTGAGAGCATGCTCTAAATTTTTCGGTCGGAAAAAGTTCCGATCGAAAATTCCAATCGTCTGTAGAAATTCCGACGCGCAAAATTTCTAGGCATGCTCGGAAACAATTTGACGCATGCTCGGTAGCATTGAACTTCATTTTCTCGGCTCGTCGTAGTGTTGTATGTCACATCGCTCTTGACGGTTGAAAGTTTAGAGAACGTTTGTGTGACCGTGTGTATGCAAGCCAAGCTTGAGCGGAATTCCATCGGAAAAAACATCCACGTTTTTTCCACTGGAAAATACGCTTGTGTGAACGGGGCATTAGAATGCATACAAGACACTTTGGAAAAATCTGTCTGCACCAATTTATCTCTATATGCCAAAAGAGAGTTAGTCTTATTTAGCTCAGTATTTTATTTTAAATTTGTGGCACTGAACATGACCCAATTTATTTTCGTGTATTCAATGCAACACAATGCAAAATTTACACATTTGAATTTGGTGTACGAGTAGTTGTCAGAGCCAAAAGTGTTGCATATGCTTCATGAATTTGGCACAATACCTTAACAAGAGGGATTAACGCTAGAAAAGTGGCGCAGCAGCTTTCTTGAATCCCCCATAATATTAAAGACAAGTTGACAACACAAGAAATTGTGTAGTTTGCTAATTCATGAGTTTTATTCATCATCACTCAACAGCAGCACTGTACTGTATATTATCTGATAACTAGCCTTTCATCTGGTCCTGACAGGTGAAAAGTTAAAGCAATCATAACACAGAAAATTAGCCAATCCAACTATTGACAAAGCTGCCTGAATCAGTTGATAAAACTACAAGGGAAAATGCCATGGCTTAATAATGCATGAACCTTCACTTTAGAAAAGCTTACAAGTGAAGAAAAAAGATTGAAATTCCTGTCTCCTTGATTAAATAAGAATTCTTATCACATCTGATAATATACCTTGAAATCATACTTAGTATATGGTATGTGATCCTCCAGCTTCATTTATCAGACTAATAGCCTATGTCAGTGATGGCAAACCTTGGCGTCCCAGATGTTTTGGAACTACATTTCCCTTGATGCTCAACTACACTGCAGAATGCATGAGCATCATGGGAAATGTAGTTCCAAAACATCTGGGGTGCCAAGGTTCACCATCACTGGCCTATGTCCTTCACTGAAGTGTGGCGTATGTAAGCCTTGGCAAGTTGTATCAAGGTATCACCATTAAGTTGGAGGTCCACATGCTACAGTCTTTAGTGTTTGCTGTTACAGAAAAAGGCATACTTCAGGCTATGGAGACATGGCAAAAAAAGCACTGCATATGTTATAGATCTTTCATATTTACCTTACAAAACACTTTATCTGTTCAATATGTAATTATAGATGTATATGACAAAATACTTTATCGGCAGCACCGGCACATCAAAAATAGCTAACACTTATAGAAGAGAGAGATAAGAAATTAAAGAAGCAATATTGCAGAGTATAAATACAAGAGTATACATCTGAAAGCTGCAATCTTTAATACCGTGTTTTTATTTCCAATGAGCACGATGGAGATTTTGTCAATAGTTCCTTTTAGGGAATTCATAAAGGGAAAAAGTGCAGATTTAATCTTTGTCAGATTCGTGCAGCTGGATTTGACTGAATAAGTAATAAAAAAAAATAGCTGTCAGAAAGTGATGAACTGAAAAGGGATCTGATAAATATAATGTAGAAATTCTCAAAGAAATTGCAGTGGTCAATAGAGGAGAAGAGAGTGTTACCTTCGGGAGTAGAATTCAGTAATATAAGGAAGGATGCAAGCTGAAAGATAAAATGGGAACATTTCCAAAAAAAAAAAAAAACTCTGCAAAAGACACAACTTGATAAATATGGAGTATTGTGCAATACATAGAAATGAAAAATGTGGAGATGACAGTCAGCTTTAAAAACATCCTGACTTATTTTATGCTATCCTATTGACGAGGGTTTTAGTAGAGCTACAAGTGCATTTTTTGTAAAGCTTTTATTTATAAAAATACCTGCTATTGAAAGAGGTTTTGTTTGCAGTACACATGCTTGAAAAAAATAGAACAAGTTCAAAATTCTAGCTTTTAAGAAGAATATAAAAACAACCCTTAACATTTGTCCAGTTCATGTATTGTTATATTCCTAGTACTTAAATTAAGCTTTCAATTGAGCTTCCTGGTGTCCTCAAAGGTCTATGTAACATCTGGGACAATTGACATTTGTGGCGGATTGGTAAATGCAGTAACTACAATAACATTATAAAATGTGCACAAAAAAGCACACATATTCAGAATGACTTCAAAGTGGTTTTAAACCCTTACATACAGTATATCCAGTGAAGTGATTAGCCTAAGGTGGCACACAGAGATGAAACAAATCCTCCTACATAAGTTGTACCTGTTTATTAATAGCCCTCTCTTATCTAAATCAGTTCAAAGTGCAGAATTTACACAGCTTGTCTGAGCTTCCAGAGGCAAGAGACAGGGATCTGATATCTAAAACTGCACAGCTTAGAGAGGAGAGCTGAGTGTAATTTGAGACCTGAATGGAGGAGAAGGACACACCCCTCTCTACACAATTTCATAGGGAAACATGCACAGCTGAGGCTGTCAATCACTGGCTGTGCGCTGGAGCTCCCCTGTCCCCCTCAATTCTTTGGAGTCGGCACAACCATTCAGAAATGACTCATGCTGGTAGCAGAGGAATGGGGCAGCAGATATAAATCACACTTGGTGCTTTGGATGGAGGCAAATATAGAATGGTATACTTTGATCATTTTTTATGTCAGAGGCTTACAGCCACTTTAAAACGTAAGTGATTGTAAAGCCTCGGTTTTTTTTTTAAACTGCTTACCGACCAGCCGCTGTCATTATACTGCGACAGGTTGGCACAGCTGCGCGAATTGCTGTGGGTGTACGTCGGCCGCTTTATGACCTCTAGGGGGCATGCCTGATGTCCACCGGCAACCTGCAATTGCTCCTCACAGAGACAAAATGGAGAGCTGTCAATGTAAACAGACAGATCCACGTTCTGTCAGGGAAGTAGAGAGAGATCTGCCATTCCTAGTGATCAGGAACAGCAATCTCTTTCTACTCCCTGTCAGTACACTCCCCCCACAGTTAGAAACACTTCCCTAGGGAACACTTAACCCCTTGATCGCCCCCTTGTGTTATCCCCTTCCCTGCCAGTGACATTTATACAGTAATCAGTGGCTATTTTTAGCTCTTTAGCTCTCTGTATAAATGTCAATGGTCCCAAAAAAGTGTCAAACATGTCCAATCTGTCCGCCGCAATGTCGCAGTCCCACAAAAAATCACTAGTCACCACCATTACTAGTAAAAAAAAAAAAAAATGAATAATAAAAATGCCATAAATATATCCCCTATTTTTTAGACGCTATAACTTCTGCGCAAACCAATCACTATACACTTATTGTGATTTTTTTTTTACCAAAAATATGTAGAAGAATACATATTAGCCTAAACTGATGAAGAAATTCGTTTTTTTTATTTTTTTATTTTTTGGGATATTTATTATAGCAAAAAGTAAAAAATATATTTTTTTTTTTTTAAATTTACGCTCTTTTTTTGTTTATAGCGCAAAAAAAAAAAAACCGCAGAGGTGATCAAATACCACCAAAAGAAATCTCCATTTGTAGGAAAAAAAGGACATACATTTTGTGTGTGTACAACGTTGCATGACCGTGCAATTGTCATTTAAAGCGATGCAGTGCCATATCACAAATCTGACAATCAGGAGGAGAGTCCTGGACCGACGACCGAGAAAGTCGTGGACAACGCTGGACAGAGATGGGGCTCAGGTAAGTATTAGGGGGGCTGAGGGGAGCTCCTGAACACAGAAGATTTTTTATCTTAATGCAAAGAATGCATTAGTATAAAAAAAAACTTTGCCTTTACAACTCCTTTAAAGTGATACTAAATTATTTTTGTTAAAAATGACAAACATACTTACATGCTCTGTGTAGTGGTTTTGCACAGAGCAGCTCCAAACCTCCTCTCTGGTCCCACTTCGGCGCTTCTAGCCCCTCCCTCCTGTGGAGTGCCCCCACAGCAAGCAGCTTGCGATGGGGCACCTGAGCCGAGCTGCAGCTCCCTGTGTCCATTCAGACAGGGAGTGAAGCTGCATCCTTGCCCCGCCCCCTCTCTCTCCTCCACCTTTTATACAGTACACATCACAGGCCATTTAGAAAATGTTGTTTTTCATCCAAAAATGTCTTGCAAAAAAGTAAATTTCTTGAACGATACACATGTAACTCAGGTCATGAAAGTGGTACATGAAAAGCAAATTTATATATACTATGAGCTACATATGTTAGCCAACATCAACATAACTCCAAACTATACATTTACAGCAATATAATATACCGTATATAGACCTCATATAGTAAACCATTCCAAATCTGTAAACAAAAATAACTTTATTTCTCCACGTGTGACATCAGCCCTGGACCTCGTGCCTTGACTCCTTTGAGAGTGGTTAAATATCTCCAACCCAAAGAGGGGTTCCACCTGTCCTCAAAAGTAGTAACAGATAACATCAGATGCATATAAGTCTAGATTTATAAAGATCCCCTTGCATCAGATGTAATGAACTAATAAAGAAGTGTTCGTATGTCCAGCTAATAAAGATCAAAGGTGCCTCAGGCTGAAGACTATCCCCCTGGAGGGCAGTCCCTCCTGGCACCACTCCTTTTTGCTTTTTATAGGATCAATATGATGACCTGATTTAAATGTGCATCTCTGAAGAAGTGGACTTTGTTCCAAGAAATGCTTTGGATGGATATACTAAATTGCCTGTGGTGTATACTGTATAAAATGGGACTATTGTAACGGATTTGTTATTTTTTAAACAAAAACTTTTTTGTGTTGGGATTTTTATATTAGAGGAAAATAAAATATTGGAATGATTTTATACGTATATGTGTAAAGACTGGTACACACTATGAGAAAATCGGGCGAACGATCATCCTATTTTCTTCATTGTTTCACAGAAAATCAGAACCGAGGAAGGAAATAATGTACGAAAATTCTCGTACAACAAAGGCTTTTTTTTTTGTTGTTTCTGATCTTGCACAGTCTTTCATTTCAGATTTTTCTCGTACAAAAATTGTACTAAAAAGGTACACATTAAACAAAAATCATTTGTTCCATTCATGTACGAGACATTTTTTGGAGTTCATCCCTTTGGAAATTTTAATTTGCAGAGTCTGAATCAGGTGTCGAATGTTGTGTACGCACTATATGAAAATTGAACGATCTTGCCTTGTATGGAATTTTTCTTCCGATTTTCTCATAGTGTGTACCCCCCTTTAAGGCTTGCCTTGCTATCATACCTGAAATATCTCTTTACATCTCTTTGTCACTCTACTCTCTCCTTTCAGCATGTTCCTTGTTAGCACAGTACTGCAGGACAATTAATTGGTTCCTCATGCTGAATTTCCCCTTTCCAGTCTGAGCTGAACAGGGGGTGCAAGAGACTGATACTAGTTCATATACTTAAAACAATAAATAAAGCTGCGCTAATTGAACAGATAGGTGATTGGTGACCTATACCATGGTGTAAAATAAATCCTCAAGCAACAATGTGATATATGCAAAGGAAAAACAACAAATTATATATCAAACAATATGTATGCACATTTCCCAATGCACCCAAACAATGTAATGTAAACGGGACAGATATGGACCATCAGGCATCAGCAGCAATCTGGATCTCCTCAGACAAGTTAGACCAGGGATAGAAGTTCCAATGATGTTTTACCGCTTGGATCAATCAGGAATGGACACACTCTCCAAACAAAAGCATCGACCCCAGAATCATTCAGCAGCCAATATGGAATACAGGAAGAAAAGGGGATGCTCCCATAGTGTGATACCAAATAATACGTTTATTAAAAGAAAAGCAATCCTACTTACACAAAGAGAGAAGCATATAAGCAGGACAAGTAAAATACGCCGGCCGGCTTGCAATACACCCGCTCACAACGCGGAACGCGATGACGTCAGTGCGTCAGCCTCCCTACGTCCGTTTCGACCAATCGTCGTCTTCTGGGGAACGGGTGAATCATCGCAACTTTATAGACAGTGGTAAACACAACCTGGTGAGAACCTTCAATGGCGGGAAAAACTAGATTGACCTTAAATTTAACCCTCTCATAGAAAAGACTAAGACTGATAGCCTTATCTATATATATTACATATCCTCAACCTGAGCAACATTTAATTAGGCCGAATTGAGTGTATGATAGTACAAATCAGAATGAAGACTGTTAAATTAGGCTCAAGACAAAAAGTAGACTGTATCAATATGTATGGAAATAAAAAAATATATATAAATAAAATATAAAAACTAAAAATTACACTAAAAAAGGGGCCCCATCTTGTGGACAAATATCAGAACACAGCTAGATGAACTAACCGTGTGATACATTACAAGTGGAAAATTACCACAGCTAGCTCCACAAAATGGAGCTCTAACAGTGGCAAATAGCCCAATAAAAATGTATGTGTAATATCTCAACTAGTAAGCTAAAAATTAACTGATAAGCATATTAAGAGATGTAAATATGATCAAACACATTATACATCATATATTTGTTACCTATAAAGGCATAATTGCAGAAAGAGAGAAGAAAAAGACCCCCAAAAAAACTCTCTTTCCTTACACAGTAAATGGGTGACACGAACAAAAATTCAATAAAGATCAAAGATCACAAAATGGCCATTGATGTTTCTCACCTCACATTATTATACATCACAATATATATAGAGTGAACATAAATCGGATGTCTTAATCATAAAATTACATCATAAGGATGGTACAGCAATTAAACTCCCATAATGACCATACGAGTCCCCAAATTGGAACTGGGAGACTCAGGAATTGTCAATGAAAGCGTTGACATCAATGTCAACGTTTAACCCAAAAGGGGTATAACTTTTAATCTTATGTATCCATGACATCTCCAATCTGGAGATGCCACGCACAAGAGAACCCCCTCTCCACGGTGCCGTATATTTGTCGATCCCCAGAAAGATTGTCTTTGAGGGGTTCTTCATATGGGCCTCTAAATAATGTCGGGAAACTGGATGTTTAGGGAACCCACCCAGGATGTTGGTGACATGTTCGTTTAACCTCACCTTCAGGGGGCGCTTTGTCCTACCGACATATTGAAGCCCACATGGGCACTGGAGTAGATAGACCACCCTCTCGGTGGCACAGGTGATGAAAGGTTTAATTTCAAATTCTACGCCTGTACTCGTAGAAGTGAATTTATGTGTCCTCCTATGGCTACAGCCACTAAGAGAGCAGATCCTACATTTCCTACATTGATAAAAACCCGTGAGGTTATCAAAGAAACATGTTTTAGCAGTGGGCGGATCTAAGACATTAGGTGCTATTCTGTCTTTCAGCGAAGGGACTCCCTTAAATACAATCTGAGGTGTCTGTGGAAGAACTGCATTAAGGGTAGTGTCACTGGTGAGGATGTGCCAGTGTTTCTTGATCATTTTGCCTATGTTCCTATGTTGAATGGAATAGGAAGTGATAAAAGGGACCATAGCTAAACCCCTATCTTTAGCAGGCTTCTCTTTGAGTAGATCTGCTCTATCAGTGCTAGACACCTCATGGAGCACAGCCATAAGGGAGGAGATGCTATAGCCCTTCTCAAGGAACCACTTGGTAAGAATACCCGCCTGAGAAGAAAATTCAGTAGAATCTGAACAGTTCCTTTTTAATCTCAGGTATTGACTCTTGGGTACGGACTTGAGCCAAGATTCATGGTGGCAACTTCCTATGGGGATGTATGAGTTGCGGTCTGTATCCTTAAAGTGGGTTGCAGTGGTAATTACGCCACTGTTAACCCTTATCACCAGATCTAAAAAATTAATGGAGCTTTGGCTGGCCTCATAATTAAGGGCAATACCCCTCTGATTGACATTTAACTCAGCAAGGAAGATATCCAGATCTTCCTTGTTGCCATCCCACAGGAGGAGGATGTCGTCTATATATCTTGCCCATAGAACCACCTGTGGTCTATGTTGGGCATAGACGACATCCTCCTCCCATAGGGCCATGAAGAGATTTGCTAAACTAGGGGCATATTTTGCCCCCATAGCAACTCCACGGTCTTGTCGATAGAAGGTACCCCCAAACCAAAAATAGCTGCTGGACGCAGCAAATTTTAGTAGTTGTAAGATAAAAAATATCTGTTCGTCAAATAAACCAGAGTCGCGCCTAAGAAAATGTTCCACTGCTAATATGCCCAGATGATGGGGTATGACCGTATATAGTGAGGTGACGTCTGCTGTCACCAACCACAGACCGGATATGGGAGTAATTGCACCCAATAAGTTGATAACAGAGCGAGAATCTTTGACGTAGGATGGCATATTTTTAACAAGGGGCTGAAGAAAATAATCAATATATCTGCCCACCCGGGACGTGACAGAGTCGATGCCACTGACTATAGGGCGTCCCGGGGGGCAGGTAGGATGTTTGTGAATCTTGGGCAAATAATATATAGTGGGTGTGCGGGGAGACCTAGGAACTAAATACAGTGACTCCTTTTTGTTCAAAATCCCGCATTCCAACCCACTCTGAACAAGCAACCTCAATTCAGATAGATATTGTGACTTAGGGTCACCACAAAGGGGTGTGTATGTTTCAGAATCGCCCAATATCCTATACATTTCTTCTAAATAATCTTTCTTGTCAAGGATGATGATTCCACCACCCTTGTCTGCAGGCCTAATTATTAAATTTTTATTTTGACATAAAGAATTTAGACCATTAACAAGCTCCTTATCAGTCTTCACCCTCTTAACCGGTATTTGGTCTAAATCAGACAACACCAGATCTCTAAAGACTTTTAAGGCTGGTGCCATAGCACCCGGAGGATTAAAAAGTGAGGCGTTTGAAAGCCCCGAATGTTGAAAACTAGTGGTCACAATCCCATTAACACTAATCGGGTTAATGGCCATATGTCGTTTGATGCTGACTTTGCGAATAAACTTATGTACATCCATATATGTTTGAAATTTGTTGAGCCCCCGAGGAGGCGCAAATTTCAAGCCTTTGTTTAAAACCATTTTTTCAGAATCATTTAAGCCCCCGAGGATCTTTTTCTTTTTAGCTCTACATTTCCTCCCCCCTCTGGTTCCTATTTTCGGTCTATGGGCCTTTTTACCCCTTGATTGGGTCTGAAAAAACCTTGGCCCTATGGGAGGAGGATGTCGTCTATGCCCAACATAGACCACAGGTGGTTCTATGGGCAAGATATATAGACGACATCCTCCTCCTGTGGGATGGCAACAAAGAAGATCTGGATATCTTCCTTGCTGAGTTAAATGCTAATCAGAGGGGTATTGCCCTTAATTATGAGGCCAGCCAAAGCTCCATTAACTTTTTAGATTTGGTGATAAGGGTTAACAGTGGTGTAATTACCACTGCAACCCACTTTAAGGATACAGACCGCAACTCATACATCCCCATAGGAAGTTGCCACCATGAATCTTGGCTCAAGTCCGTACCCAAGAGTCAATACCTGAGATTAAAAAGGAACTGTTCAGATTCTACTGAATTTTCTTCTCAGGCGGGTATTCTTACCAAGCGGTTCCTTGAGAAGGGCTATAGCATCTCCTCCCTTATGGCTGTGCTCCATGAGGTGTCTAGCACTGATAGAGCAGATTTACTCAAAGAGAAGCCTGCTAAAGATAGGGGTTTAGCTATGGTCCCTTTTATCACTTCCTATTCCATTCAACATAGGAACATAGGCAAAATGATCAAGAAACACTGGCACATCCTCACCAGTGACACTACCCTTAATGCAGTTCTTCCACAGACACCTCAGATTGTATTTAAGGGAGTCCCTTCGCTGAAAGACAGAATAGCACCTAATGTCTTAGATCCGCCCACTGCTAAAACATGTTTCTTTGATAACCTCACGGGTTTTTATCAATGTAGGAAATGTAGGATCTGCTCTCTTAGTGGCTGTAGCCATAGGAGGACACATAAATTCACTTCTACGAGTACAGGCGTAGAATTTGAAATTAAACCTTTCATCACCTGTGCCACTGAGAGGGTGGTCTATCTACTCCAGTGCCCATGTGGGCTTCAATATGTCGGTAGGACAAAGCGCCCCCTGAAGGTGAGGTTAAATGAACATGTCACCAACATCCTGGGTGGGTTCCCTAAACATCCAGTTTCCCGACATTATTTAGAGGCCCATATGAAGAACCCCTCAAAGACAATCTTTCTGGGGATCGACAAATATACGGCACCGTGGAGAGGGGGTTCTCTTGTGCGTGGCATCTCCAGATTGGAGATGTCATGGATACATAAGATTAAAAGTTACACCCCTTTTGGGTTAAACGTTGACATTGATGTCAACGCTTTCATTGACAATTCCTGAGTCTCCCAGTTCCAATTTGGGGACTCGTATGGTCATTATGGGAGTTTAATTGCTGTACCATCCTTATGATGTAATTTTATGATTAAGACATCCGATTTATGTTCACTCTATATATATTGTGATGTATAATAATGTGAGGTGAGAAACATCAATGGCCATTTTGTGATCTTTGATCTTTATTGAATTTTTGTTCGTGTCACCCATTTACTGTGTAAGGAAAGAGAGTTTTTTTGGGGGTCTTTTTCTTCTCTCTTTCTGCAATTATGCCTTTATAGGTAACAAATATATGATGTATAATGTGTTTGATCATATTTACATCTCTTAATATGCTTATCAGTTAATTTTTAGCTTACTAGTTGAGATATTACACATACATTTTTATTGGGCTATTTGCCACTGTTAGAGCTCCATTTTGTGGAGCTAGCTGTGGTAATTTTCCACTTGTAATGTATCACACGGTTAGTTCATCTAGCTGTGTTCTGATATTTGTCCACAAGATGGGGCCCCTTTTTTAGTGTAATTTTTAGTTTTTATATTTTATTTATATATATTTTTTTATTTCCATACATATTGATACAGGCTACTTTTTGTCTTGAGCCTAATTTAACAGTCTTCATTCTGATTTGTACTATCATACACTCAATTCGGCCTAATTAAATGTTGCTCAGGTTGAGGATATGTAATATATATAGATAAGGCTATCAGTCTTAGTCTTTTCTATGAGAGGGTTAAATTTAAGGTCAATCTAGTTTTTCCCGCCATTGAAGGTTCTCACCAGGTTGTGTTTACCACTGTCTATAAAGTTGCGATGATTCAGTGCGTCGCCCGTTCCCCAGAAGACGACGATTGGTCGAAACGGACGTAGGGAGGCTGACGCACTGACGTCATCGCGTTCCGCGTTGTGAGCGGGTGTATTGCAAGCCGGCCGGCGTATTTTACTCGTCCTGCTTATATGCTTCTCTCTTTGTGTAAGTAGGATTGCTTTTCTTTTAATAAACGTATTATTTGGTATCACACTATGGGAGCATCCCCTTTTCTTCCTGTATTCCATATTGGCTGCTGAATGATTCTGGGGTCGATGCTTTTGTTTGGAGAGTGTGTCCATTCCTGATTGATCCAAGCGGTAAAACATCATTGGAACTTCTATCCCTGGTCTAACTTGTCTGAGGAGATCCAGATTGCTGCTGATGCCTGATGGTCCATATCTGTTCCGTTTACATTATACTACAGGCTCTTTTAAGCTTGCCCTCTGGTAAGCGCAATCTTATATTGGTGGTGGATCACGGTGTTTTCGATTTTTATTGTCACCAGAAGTCTAAGTTCACATTGTCACACTTATGAACTATTTTTTCACCTATTACATATTTGTTTCATTTTTTTCATTTTTTATTCATTTTTTATGTCACTGGACTTTATTGTTTTGGTGCATTGGGAAATGTGCATACATATTGTTTGATATATAATTTGTTGTTTTTCCTTTGCATATATCACATTGTTGCTTGAGGATTTATTTTACACCATGGTATAGGTCACCAATCACCTATCTGTTCAATTAGCGCGGCTTTATTTATTGTTTTATCTTGTTTATGTGTGTATCCACATTTTTTGCTGCTGCTACCTATGTACACTTCATTTTATGTCACTTTTTAGCCCTAATATTTGCTGTATTGGGGCATTTCAATATTTTTGCATTTATTAGCGCGGTGTTTGCTACATTTTTTATAGTTCATATACTTACCATGCTCATGTCAGAATCGCGAGATACTGCCCACGATTCCAAAATCGCGGCAAAACACGAAATGTGTTTGCAATGTCATTATTTCTTAAGAGCACCCCAAATGCGGTGCAGTTTTGCCACTATTGTTGAGTGACAAGACATGCTAAAATCACAGCAAAAATTGCAAAACATGCCTGGCTCTGTGCCAACATTTGGTATATGAGCTTCTTTGGCACGTTTTGGAGTGGAGGGAGGCCCATTCAAATAAATAGTGCTGCTCCAAAAACGTACCACAAAAAAAAACACAAAAAAAAAGCTAAAAAAAAACATGGTCCAGCAGGTGTCGCTGCAGTATGCTTAGGTGTGAATGAAGCCTTAATTATGTATTAATGCATACAGGCAACATCAGCCTTTTATATCTACCTAGAGTTCAGTTTTTGGACAATATTGCAAAGTAAAAGGTTACACAGTATTCTCCTCATTACCGCATAACTTTTCCTACAGTTATTTTACCCACCATTTATTGCCTATTTTACCATTACCTGTTTTCTGCATAGAGAATAATGACATTCATGACTGTAGAGTGTAGCTGTTACCAGTTAAACTTCTTATTTATAGACATAAATATAGGTTTAGCTACTTCTGTATTAAAACAAATACTGCTAGATCATATATTGCAGTACATGTTGCTCTGGTTAATGGCATTAAAGTGATTTTCTGTCCCTATTCCTATTCTAATTTCTGAATAATAAACATTTAATTACATGCTAGGCACCATGTTTTCAAAATGCCCATAATGCTATACTTTATGGATGCCATAACCTGAAACATTTAGAACAACAAACACGGTCTGATCACTGAATAGCAATACACTGTTTAAAGGTTCAAAGTTGATACTTAATTTTTAAATGAGAACCCGTTGAATGTTGCTAATTTCTCACATCTTTCTAAACTTTCACTGATGAGATTTTCCCCACAGCGGATTATGACTCCAACACCCCCCCCCCCCCTCCAAAAAATGTATTTAGAAATTAATATAATATCTAAGTTTAAGAGTAGTTGACTTACAAGTTCCTTTTTTTCTGTGCTACAATTTAATTTTGACTTATTGCATTTTCAAAAAATAGGGGTAGGGGAATGCAATTTTAAATGTGAATATTATCTTATTATAGAATATTTGTTATGTATAACTGGAATCTCCAAAAAGAATCCTTAGTTTTGTACAGCACTCTAACTAAAAAAAAGAATAATAATATGTTTTGTTAAAAAGAAAATACAGTTTGCTATAGCTTTGTTCGTATTTTGTCTCCCTGCTGTGTACACATCCAACAAACTCTAACTTCCCGTGTACATATGCACATTTCAGTAATGGCTCAACATCACAGTTTTGGTAAATCAACCCCAGTGTGTCAGTACATCTGCTTTTAGTTTCAACTTGGAAACACACAGAAAAGGTTGACAACATTGCAACTAAATTAAGTGTTGTCAAAATACGGAAAGGAAATACATGAGCACACATCTTTTTGAAGTAAAGGCAGTATCAAACTTAAAAAAAAAAAACCCTATATAATACAGCTTACTAATTAGGCTTTTCCCTTTTATTTTCAGCTGTTGAGCTGATAATGGCACAGTAACACACATCCTGTTTTAAGCTGGCTATTTTTTTTCTCAACCAGTGATTTGTACAAAAAAAAACTCAGAGTGGATGTGGATGCAGGGATCTCCCCCTGCTGCATTATTGTATTCTGAAAGCGGGACCCTTGCTAAATAAAGGCCCTAGTGTACACACTTTGCATACAACCCCAATAGTGGGTGGGGGTATGCATTCCTAACCGAGGGATGCCCCTGAAAATAATGGCAAAGTGCCTGGCCCTTATTTATTAGTGTTATCTGGCTTTCAATGGGGCTCTTCTGTAGGTGGTGCACATGTAGCTATGCCTTCAAGAGTGCACATCAGATGGCTAGTGGTCTGCTAAACAAAGGGGAGCCTCTCCTGAATTACCTAACTACCTGTGTCAGTATCAAGATAAGCACGGATGTTCAGTTCACCCCTCCTGGTATACAGGGTTCCAATCTAGATCACTGCACATCTGCAGTTCTCTGAAGTCCAGTCCCACAAGTCTCAGTCTCTCTGCTTGGATCCTCGTAAGGCTTAGTCTTGCAGGTCTGGTGTGGGCATTCATGGCAGTGGATCCCTCAGCTCTGGTCCCAAGGCACAGCAAGCGATCCCTCTGCAGTTCAGTCTTTAGGCTCTTGAGGAGAAAGCAAGAGCACCCAGTTTCCGTACGGGCTCAGCAAAGGCAACACATCAATGCATCTTGGCTTCCTCTCAGCAAAGCCCTCCTAGTCTCTCAGAATGCCTGAGAACTGTCCTGAGTCTTTTCTCCCCGGTTGCAGAGATTTGTGGGTATTGAAGTCTGCAATTCTATTAGACTCTATGCTTCCATTGTACAGCACTCCTTGGGAACTACATATTCTAGAGTCCCATGCACTATTGCCTCCTCCAGTCTCCTCACCGCTGCTGCTAGGAGGGAGGGGGGAGGAGTGGGCAGATTTTACAGAGCCTTCACTGCCTTCCTGTCACCACCACAGTAAGCAACCACAGGCCAGAGGGGATTAGGGGAGTGGCTAGAGAGCACACACAGGGCAGCGCTAATCTCAGTGCACCAGTGGGAGAAAATGTAAAACCGCAGCTATCCTCATACATAGAAGTCCCAGTGCTCCTGTATACTTGGCCACACACTGGCGGGGGGGAGGGAGTCAGAAGAAAACAGTGTGTGGGCAAACAGCCAGCAGAGGTCACAGCTATAATCAATGTTTGCTTTTGGGTTTAATACTGGTTTATAGTGTAATGATAATCAAACTTTTTTTTAGCTTCCGATAAAGTAAGAATGTGTTAAAGTCTTTATCAGTTTTTTTATTTGCTAGCTGTGTCCCCTTGGGAAGATTTTTTTACATTTTGCCCTGGAAGTGCAGTAAGAAGAAAGAAAACATTTCTACAAAGTAAGCAGAGTCTCCATCACCCTCACCTCTTGGTCTGGAGATAGATTTAAAATGTTGGATTTTCCATAACTAGCTGCTTCAGTGAAAATGGTCACCAGGAAAAATAGAGAGGTTGTAAAAATACCTAGCGGGGAAGCTTAACGGAGGTTGGCTAAACACACACTTTAAAGCAAAACTAAACTATTAGTTTTAATGCAATTTCTGCAAATAGCACATTCACACTAAAGCCCCATACACACGGTCGGATTTTCCGATGGATTCTGTCCTATCGGACAATGTTGTCGGAAATTCCAACCGTGTGTAGGCACCATCGGACAGTTTCCATCGGATTGTCCGACGGACAAAGTTCTATCTCCTGCTGGATAAATTTTCTGACAACAAAGTCCGATCACACCAATTCCGATCGTGTGTAGCGAATTCCGACGGACAAAGTGCTACGCATGCTCAGATCACATTACAAGACCAAAGCTATTGGCTACTAGCCTCTACGTAGTCCTGTCGTAGGCAACAAACGTCACCACGTTCAGAATGATCGGATTTTCCGACAACATTGTACGACCGTGTGTATGCAACACCAGTGTCGGACTAAATCCGTCGGACCAAATCCGATGGATTTGGTGGTCGGATTTTCCGACCGTGTGTATGGGGCTTAACTCACATGCAGAAACATGTATGCACCGGTGTATTGTATTTAGGGGCAGTGTGATTCATTGCTACAATGCATCACACAGTTTAGGTTTATCAAAATGATACTTCACTCAAAGTTATGCACTGCATCCTGTTGCAACCCACTTCGGTGATGTGGTAAGGTGAAGTGAGTTGCGTTAAAATACAGAAATGCTTCAGTCTTTGCAGCATAATGGTGTAAACAGGGCACAGAATTTTTTTTACATCAAAGTGATGGTAAAGTCTTGTTTTTTTTTTCTCTTAAAATAACAAACATGTTATACTTACCTGCTCTGTGTAATGGTTTTGCACAGGGCAACCCGAATCCTCCTCTTCTCAGGTCCCTCGCTTGCTCTCCTGGCCCTTCCCTCCTACTGAGTGCCCCCACAGCAGACATACAGCTGTGGTTTGGCCCCACCCTCTCTCTCTCCTGAGAGATAAGGATGAGCCACTGGCTCCCACTGCTGTGTCTCAGATAATCAGGAGGGAGAGTTTTGGACGATCGAGGCACTCGTGGACATCGCTGGAGAGAGATGGGGCTCAGGTAAGTATTAGGGGGCTGAGGGGGGCTGCTACACACATAAGGCTTTTTATCTTAATGCATAGAATGCATTATGATAAAAAAAAACTTCTGACTTTACAACCACTTTAAGTCTGTGTTGATCTATGCAGATCAGTACATGCTCAATAGATATGCTGTGCAAGAACCCTAGATATTTGCCAGCAACAGGGTGTTTATTAGGGTGGTTCTACTACCACACAAATCCTCCTCATTTATTTGCAGACTCTGAGCTGTAAACTGTAAAATGAGAAAGAACTTAGAGGCTGCAGGGGGCTAATACATGTCCCCATCATAAAGTAGAATTAAAGGCAAAACTTTTTTTATTTTGAATAGCACAAGGGAGGATTATAATTCCTGTCAGGTTTTTTCCATCTGTGTTCCTTTGGGGGATTTCCCTTCACTTCCTGTCCCATAACCACAACAGAACTAGTGTCCTCATTCACAGATTTCCCTTATTTTACTGTTCTGGAGAGAACCCAAAATTTGGGATATTTTTCACTTGTGATCTTAGTAATCAGGCGAAATAGAGAGGGTGAATCTCCTAAGAGGGCCACAGACATCAATAAAAACCTGAAAGGTATTCTAATTCCTCTCCATTCTATCCAAAGCTAAAAAATTGCCTTTAACTATACTTTAACTTATCAGAAGGCATGTTCAGATAGAGGTGAAGAAAAGTCTAAGACCGTTTCCTGTCGGTAAAGCCCAACCCAGCAGTTATAGAGGTTTCCCATTCTACCTCTAGCACCTGCAAACTATGGGATTGATTTACTAAAAATGGAGAGTGCAAAGTCTGGTGCAGCTCTGCAGAGAAACCAATAAGCTTTCAGTTATTATTATTTTTTGTTTTTTTTTGTCAAAGCTTAATTGAACTAGCTGAAGTGAGAAGTTTATTGGCTACCATACACAGCTGCACCAGATTATGCAATCTCCCATTGTAGTAAATCAACCCCTATGTGTTCAACTGTAAAAAGTAAATACGAGATGTGTTTGCAATTGACAAGAATGCACACAGACAAAAAAAAAGGCCAGGACAGGGCAAAATAAGGGGAAAGCATGCAAACCAGCCAAGTTCTGATAAACTCAATTATGGAGAACCTATCAGGAAAGTAAGATACCATAATTTGGGTTTAATATGCCGCAGCAACTGGGCAAAACTGAGAGATGTGGTGAAGCTACCCTAAAGGTAATTTAGGTATACGGTATAAGAAGCCAGTATATTATTCATCTTGTCATCAACAATACAATTTCTATCTCATTTCTAGAGATTCAGAGCTTGCTACTTTTCTTTGTGTTTAGCTAGTCATACAGTAACCTTGCAAATATAATGGGCAAAGACAGGACTGGAATGAAAGTCATAAGAAGGAGCCAGGGGATTTTTGCATAAGAATATTGTACTGATGTTCATTTTGTATAAGTAAATGCAGTGTAGCTGTGCTGATTATTGAGAGAGCACATGGTCTCTCAGAGTGACCCCCAGATGTAATTTCACCTGTGGTCTTGTGGCTGCAAGTTAGATATAAGGACCATACTGAAACTCAGGATGGGCAAACAAATAGAGGGGCTGTCTCACCAGCTCATTCCAGAGGGGAAGTTGTCAGCAGGCTGTCCTGCTAATTTACTACCAGTTTTGGGTTTTAATAGAATCCTTTCGTCCAAATGACCTAGTGGTGGTAGAGATAAGAGCTGCTCCTGACAATGTATTTCTTGTCAAAGTCCATCCCCATATTAGACCAAGCTTTGCAGCTTCTTATTTCAGGTTCCTAGCTATGTATTCAAGTTCACAATGATGGGATTTCAGTGAGAACATAGCTATAAGGTTTATTTTATATTTTTACATCACTATTGGTCCTAATTTCATTTTGGTGGATAGAAACTCACTGTTTTTTTATTTGTTGTCCTGACAGATATTGGGACAATACTTTAGCCTGTGTATTACATTTTAACCTATGCATTTTGAAATAAGATCAACATGAATTGGCTGCTTTGATAAGACGTAAAAAGTATTTTAAGTGTTTTGAAAAAAAAAAAACTGAAAATACGTTGTTTTACACAAGCAGACCTCAAGGTGGCATCAAAAGAACAAAAATTAATAGCAGTAAGTCTGAAACAGCAGCTTTGTACAGAGAAGTCACTCATCAAATATTCCATTGATAACACAATGCAAAGTACTCAGGACAGCTGATTGCACACCTTCCAGTGCTGTCTAATTTACTTGAAATGGAAATAATATTGAGATACATGACTTAGATCATTTCTGGGGATGCATAAAAAACAGGGATATACTGTGCTTAAGGATAAGCAAAAGAAAGAAGTCAGAGAATACTTACATCTTTTACCATAAATATAGCAGTTTGGTATTATTACTAATTGTCTGTAAGCCCTATAATTCACAAAGAATATTAACACTGTCAGGTATGACATGAAAATGTTAAGGCAATAATAAGCAAAAATAAATGTCCCTATTAAAATTAAACATATATTTGATTATTCATATAAAACAATACATATATGGTTATATTTTCTTTACCAGAATAATAATAAATATATATAAATGTGCAATATAGTCTTAAATTCTCATCAGATAAGCCTGCTTTCTGCAGTACAAAAAATTGAGTTAAGGCCAGCTCAGATGAGCAGTGTTATTCCTTTGTGGTATTGCAGCTGTCACCAAGTCCCCATACTGCCAATATGCAGCAAACCATTGCATATCCCTCTCTATTTTAGAATGATAATGTAAAATGTGTTCATTGTCATTGCACATGTTAACATCAATCTCCTGTCAACCACAAAAACCACTGTTCATGCCACCCTGATAGGCTGACACACACAAAAGGTCAGGAGCTTTTTTTCATAACCTTTATATCTGTCCTGAGCTCCATCTATTGCTGAAGTATATGAATTCAGCGGGAACTGATGAGACAATACACATAATAGTGGAATGCATTTAACGTATGGGGAGTACTCTAGCAGCACAGAAACCTTAGTGTGCAAGGCATTAATGCAAGATGATATCTGAAAGTGTATTTGTGACATGATGTCATGAAGGGATGCTAGTGGCACTGTCACCATGTACAGTATGTCATGCCTACGAAGAATCCTGAAGCCATGTTCATTTATTTGCTTGGCTTCTAATGAAATGTGTCAAAGTACAGGAATAATATAGCCCCTAGTTCCCTTATTTGTACATGGTGGCCAAAGCAATTTACTGTAGACCCCTTACAGCTTTCAGTTTTCAGAGTGGGTGACAGAATTCAAATTTAGCGTGGCATCTTTATCTATCTACTGTATCTATCTATCTATCTATCTATCTATCTATCTATCTATCTATCTATCTATCTATCTATCTATCTGCTATCTATCTATCTATCTATCTATCTATCTATCTATCTATCTATCTATATATCTATCTATATATTAACTGTATCTATTGTAGTACTCATTAGAGTAACAACATAAAAAAAAACTTCTATTTATTAACATTTAAGCAATACTACTTCCACTGGTCATTAATTGGTGGCTTAATAATGAACTAAAGTAAGAAAAATGTATTAATAAAAAATTAAACCCCATGCTACTTGTATTACAAAAAGTGATAAAATGCAAAGACACAGACTTCACTTGAACATTTCTAGATTGCACCATTGCTAAAACCACACTGGTGCTAAAATTCACAATTGTAAATGTATTTTCTAAGCCAAACAACACACAGGGTTGATTTACTAAGAGAGTAGAAAAGGGGAATGGAGAATGAATAACCTTTTTTAACAAGAAAATATTTTATTGAGATCTTTACAGTACAAGCGATGAATATACACAATATGTCATATGTACAATATTATACAGAGTGACATAGAAACCATCATTGTTGACATCCATAGGATAGATAGGAGCAAAATCCTTTTCTCGCATTTGAGTATTAGTATGTTATTTGGATATTCCAGCACAATTTCCCAGGGAGGTTGTGTGGGGGGGGGGGGAGGGGGTGGGGGAGGGGACCACGTGCAAGTGGGTAATTTACACATCATAGCAGGTCGTCAACCCACAGGAAATCAGATCTTGTGATTTATTGTTCTGGTGGATTTGCAGCTATAGCTCCGCTCCCCAGCCATTTATCCAGCCCGACCATATTTTGTCGAATTTGGTAGGGCAGTTTCTATAGATATACGTGATTTTATATAGTGGTAACACTGAACTCATGGCCTTATGCCATGAAGACACAGTTGGCGGTGCGGTCTTTCCAATGAAGGATTATCTCTTTTCGGGCATAGAATGTGGCATAGACCAGGAACAGTCTAGTATACTTGCCCCGAACACCGGTGTCAAAGATATTGAGCAGCATCAACCTGGGGTCAGATCCCATGTCCAGGGATGTGACTCTGTTGAGGCCATCCACGACCCCCGCCCAATAGTCCATCAAGTGTGGGCAGGACCAGACCATGTGAAAAAAGGTGACAGCATGCAGGTCACACCTAGGACAAGTTACTGGGGTCGCTGGATTCATAAGTGTTAGTCATTTGGGGGTGAAGTAGGCTCTGTGGAGGAATTTAACCTGTAGGCTGAGATCATGTTTGTCACAAAGGAGGATAGGCAAGTTTCCCATTCCTCTTCTGTTAGGTCAGGGATGTCCCCTCTCCCTTTGGCTAGGGTCTGCCACAGTTTTTTTGTGAGTGCTACGGACAGATGAAGGTACAGGGAGGACAGGGGTTTATCTATAACCTTGGCTGTGAGTAGTCCCTCCACGGAGTCTGACTCGAGGATAATGGAAGATGGGAATTGTTTACTGTATGCATGACGCAATTGGTAGTATCTACATAGCATCCATCCTGGTAGCTGATATGCATCTCTGAGGTCAGGGAATGCTCGCATTTTGCTGCCAGTAACTATATGTTTAAGGTTCACTATCCCCTTCTTTGCCCAAATCTGAGGATCCGGGACTTTGTTCAGGTGTGGGAGGTTGGGATTACCCCAGAGGGGGAGGTGGGGGAGTACGTTTCGGGGGAGCTATTCCGCATTCCGACTCTGTGCCACACCAAAATTGTTGTACGCATAGATTCTGTATACTGGGTTGCATGGCAAGATGAGTAAGAGGTACTGCGGGTTGATCCGGAAGGCAGTGCTGCAGGCAGTAAGGAGAGGAGAACTCCACTTCCCTGTTGACCCAGTCGATCCGAGGATTGTGAGCCAGAAGCCAGGGGTACCCCAGGATGATGGGGAACATAGGAGAGTGGATAATGTCAAAACGTAAAAGTTCCTGATGACCTGATTTGGTGCAGGTCAGGATGGGAGCGGTTTCCTGGGTAACCGGTCCTGAGCAGGGTGGAGAGCCATCAGCCAGCTGGATTTGAAGAGGTTGTTTCTTGGTAGTTAAAGGGAGGTTCAGGTGTTGTGCCAAGTTCAGGTCCATGAAGCAACTGCAGGCTCCGGAGTCAAGGATGGCTCCCAACTGGAAAGACTCTCCCGCTACCTGTAGGGAGAGTGGAACAGTCAGATGAAAATGCGGAATTCCAACAGGGTGCGAACTTGAGAGGGACCCAGAAGGGCACTTACTAGGTCTTATGGGGCATTTCTGTAGGTAGTGCCCCGTGCCCCCGCAGTAGAGGCAGAGGTTGGCTTGACGACGACGGAGCCTTTCTTCAGCAGATAGGGGGGACCGTGCCAGGCCCAGCTGCATAGGTTCCCCATGAGGAGGAGAGCGAGAGTTCCAAGAAGGGGCAAGTGCCGGAGGGACCCGGGGCATCGTCCAGGTGGGACGAGGGCTCTGCAGTCTCTCTGCCCGTCGTTCCCGTAATCGACGGTCAAGTTTAATAACAAGTTGGCAAAGATCTGTGAAAGTGCTTGGGATCTCTCCTCGAGCCAGTTCATCCTTCAATACCTCGGATAGCCCTAAACGGAATTGGTATTTTAGGGCTGACTCGTTCCAGTCAGTATCTGCTGCCCATTTGCGGAAATCCACTACATAGTCCTCTACAGGTCTTCTCCCCTGGGATAGGGTATGCAGGGTAGATTCTGCCGTACCTGTGCGTTGGGAATCCTCGTAGAGTGCTGCCATAGCGGAAAAGAAAGTCTCTACAGAATTCAACTGTGGGCTCTTTTGTTCCATCAAATGGTGTGCCCAGGATTGAGGGTCATCTGAAAGTAGAGAGATAATGAAACCCACTTTGGTGGATTCAAACTGGAAGGTCCTGGGTTGTAGTGCTAGGTGTAGCAAACAAGAATTTTTAAAGGAGCGAAATTTCCTTCGGTCCCCAGAAAAACGTTCTGGTGTGGGGACCCTGGGATCAGGATGGGACACGTCATAGGCAGGGAGAGCACCTCCAGGTGTTGATAGAAGAGTGGAGGTGCTGGCTGCAGGGGGTGACTGGTCCGCTTGGTTTGAAGACAAGGTCAGGTGCTGAAGACGCCCTTCGATCTGAAAGTATCCATCTTGGAGGCGTAGTACAGCCTGCGTAAGGGTTGTCACCTGCTGGCATAAGGCCTCAAGGGGTGAACCAGCTCTGTCGGCCTCGGACATTGGCTGGTTTGTACTGTCAGAGGTACTCACCCGGGCCGATATGCTGAGAGCTGCTCCCCTTGCGACTAAGCGCACGATGCCTCTGGAGTGGGTACAGAGGACACCGGGCTCAAAGATGCACGGGTTGCCAGCAGGAGTGTAGCAGGTGGTGTGCAGTAGCGACGTTGACCAGGAGAGGCTGAAGCTGCACTGGGAGTAGACACCTGGCAGAGCTGTGATCAGGTAGAGGTTGCTGAGGTACCAAAGCATATACTGAAGGAGGACCCTCGGGAGCATGAGAGAACTGCAAGTCCAGAACACCGAGCAGGAGGTCAAGCACAAGGAGCAGGAGATAGTCCAGCAAGCAGGCCGAGGGTCAAACACAGGCAACCAGGCAGTAGAAGTATCCAAGAGGCAAGCCAGGGGTCAAACACAGGTAAGTAACTCAGAGAAAGTCCAGGAGGCAGGCCGGGGGTCAAGCACAGGTAATCAGGCAGTAGAGGTATCCAAGAAGCAAGCCAGGGGTCAAACACAGGTAAGTAACTCAGAGAATGTCCAGTAGGCAGGCCAAGGGTCAAGCACAGGTAATCAGGCAGTAGAGGTATCCAAGAAGCAAGCCAGGGGTCAAACACAGGTAAGTAACTCAGAGAATGTCCAGTAGGCAGGCCGAGGGTCAAGCACAGGTAAACAGGCAGTAGAAGTATCCAGGAAGCAAGCCAGAGGTCAAACACAGGTAAGTAACTCACAGAAGGTCCAGTAGACAGGCCGAGGGTCAAGCACAGGTAGTCAGGCAGTAGAAGTATCCAGGAAGCAAGCCAGGGGTTCAAACACAGGTAAGTAGCGGCAGCGGTAGTCAGACGGATTCCGGGTCGGCACGGGTAGTCAGGTAGATGCAGGGTACAGGGTACCGGGTACAGGATACAGGATACAGGATACTGGACTGGAGACAGGACTCAGAAGAGACAACAAACCAGCAATTTGAAAGCGAACAGGGAAGGCCTTTTATAGGCCAGGTAAATGGTCAGGTGGGATACCCGGACGAGTGCGCATGCGCACTCGTCTTCTGTCAGCGCCGCGCACAGCGGTGAGGCGTACTGGCTGGGTTGTGTCAGATACCCGAGTGCCGCGGACCCGCGCATGCGCACCCGTTACCCGGCGTACCTGTAACATTCGTTGCGCCGCTCTACCGCACGTGCGCAACCCTGGAACCCGGCGAAGAGGCCTGGTATTTCCCTGACAATATGATACCCTTCAGTTTGGCAAAAAATGAGGCCGGGGGGGGACTAGCGGGGAGTTGCGAAAAAGTACAGGAATTTAGGTAGGTAGATCATTTGAACCAGGTTCACCCTGCCCACTGGTGACAGGGGGAGAGATCTCCAGTCCATGCATTTTTGTGAAAAGGTCTTTAGCAGAGGCATGAGGTTTAGATCTTTGTATGAGGATAGAGAGGCTTTGATCAACACTCCTAGGTATTTAATCTCTGAAGTCCAGTTTAAGGGGGTATCCGTTGGCGGGTGAAGTCCCGACGCATGAAGCGAGAAGAAAAGTGACTTTCCCCAGTTGATCCTAATGCCAGAAAATGAACTGAATATATCCACAATATGGAGGGCCGGTGGAAGGGAGGAGATATCTTTGAGGAATAGGAGGGTATCGTCAGCATATAAGGATATTTTGTTTGTGATCACCCCCACCCATTCCTTCAACCAAGGGGGCCACTCTGATACGGGCCGCCATGGGTTCCACGGCCAATGCAAACAGGCTGGGGGAGAGTGGGCAACCCTGCCTGATGCCTCTTGTCAGGGGGAGAGGAGGTGACAATTAGTTATTTGTGTGAATACGGGCCATGGGATTGAAAAAATATCCTTCTACAACTATTATAAAAACGGCTTTTGCTACCTCAAGGAAATTACTTTAAACACTTTTGAAAACATATGCAGGGCCCTGCACAATCTGTCAATATATATTTATATGTGTGCTTCAACAGTCTTCTGATATATCTTACATTAAATAAAGAGCCATGCCCCTCTAAGAAAATCATTTTCCTTGGATTAAATGCGTCAGCTTGGAGCTTGGCATTTACGCAGGGCTAAATCTGGGTACATCCACACCTACCCTCCTACATCTAACCAGGAGACTTTCATGCATACTTCATCAGATATGGCTGAGATCACACCATTATATTACCTCTAATTTTATTTATGAGCTCAATTGTCTGTGTGAAAAATTTTGCAATAGCGCATTGATCAGAAATGTGATGGATGGCAACTATAAAATCAGGATATCATTCTGTGTATTGACTAACTTTGAATTATATGACTAAAACAAGCTTGATGAACCTAATTTGCAGCTCATTTAGAAATTCAATATTGTGTCATATACAGCAGCTATGTTTCAAGAAGAGCCAGAGTATTTGTGTGACTGCTGCATAATGGATCGCCAATGGTATCTCTAAAAAGGTGTTATGTTTAAAAAATATTACATTTTTTAGAGTTATATGACATGACATGACACCTATGAGAGTAACATTTCATGCTAAACAATAAAATGAATTGTTAAAGTATATGTTTGTTCCAACTGTCAGCAGTGGTCTCATCTCTTGTAGCTAGTATACAATTATTAATATGCCCAAAAATCAAGCTTAACCAACATAAGATGAACAATTTATAAAAATTTAGAATTGAATAAGCTCCCTGGATTTGATTGACAGCAGCAGGAGCCAATGGCTCCCACTGGTCTCACTGAGTCCAGTGAGGAAGGAGAGAGAGAGAGCAGCGCCGCTACTCTTGGGCACAGCGCTGGATCAAGATCGAGCCGGGTAAGTATTTAGGGGGGCTGGGAGTGAAGCTGCACATAAAAAGTTTTTTTACCTTAATGCAGAGAATGCATTATGGTAAAAAACCTTAAGCCTTAACAACCACTTTAATACCCAGAAATAATATTACCTGTGAATCTGATACAAGAGATGTGTTTCAGCCACTTTTTCCATTATAAATCAATATCCCAATCCAAACCAATCTAACTGGCTATTTCAATAACTCTACACCCAACACACATATTTACATTGTTCACTGATCTATGAGAATATCCAAAATCCATTGATATTAGTATCCTATATTATTTGTTTCTTGATTTGATACATGATTGATATACTGTATATGGCTACCATGCAAACTAATACAGCTTTGTATTTATTAAAGTGATGTTTAATCTCTTTTTATCATGTTTTATACTTTTCACACATGGAACATAGATAAAAAACAACAGATCGTAAAAATATACATGCGACCATCATAATATCAACAGAAGTACAAAAGTGACATTGGTTCACATATTGGAACATAGAACACAGAGGTACTCACCAAAATAAAGAGTAAAATAGGACAATGCCCCAATTGAACGTGTGTTAAGGTAGAGTCATATCTCAGAGACAGAAATATATTGGGGATATTAGCGACATCAAACATCAGTATAAGTGATAAGTATATCAGTACCAGGATCCATATAATTACTGCTATTAGGCAGATAATCAGCAAGACGGTGATAACCAAGCAAATGGGTAGAGATCTGAGGGTTGACCTCACAGTAAGAAAAATAGATAAGGGATTGATGAAGTATTTTAGAACAAAGTAGGGAGAGAATATATTTTTTTTTAATACAAACATGTTATACACACAGTATCTACACTGTGCAAGAGTATTGCACAGAGCAACCCTGGTCTTCCTCTTCTAGGGTCCCATGCTGGCGCTCTCAGCTCCTTCTCTTCTTGGTGCACTACCATAGGAAGCTGCTTCCTATGGGAGTGCCCCTGCAGGCTCCCTCCTGAGCCAGGCTTTGTGCATTCATTGACACACAGAGTGAGGCTCAGCTCCGATTCCTCCTCACAGGATTTGATTGACAGCAGCAGGAGCCAATTGCTCCAGCTTCCTCAGCAAAGCCTGTAAAAGCAGGGAGAGGGAAGAGAGCCAGATGGCAACAATTCTGGATCAAGTAAAAACTCGGGCTAGTATTTGGGGGGGGGGGGGTGAGGGGGGCCATACTATTACTAGGACATTTTTAACTTAATGCAGGGAATGTGTAGCCTTTACAACCACTTTAACGCATGTACTGTATAAATGTATGTTTTTTAATGCTAAATGTCTAAACGCTGACTTGGTATAAGCATCTTGAAGACCCTGTACCTTCAGAGTCCAATTTGGGGAAGAGAGAAGCAGCACAAAGAGCTAAGCAGTTGTGCTGCAGTACATGGAACATGCCGATAGGGGTAGAGAATAGTGTGACGAAGAGATAAGCTCATCAGTCTTCTGCTTCTCCTTTCACTGTCCAGACATGGGGTGGGGTAAGGGAAGATCTGTAGTTGTTGGATAACAGCAGCAAAGAAAAAAACGGTCTTCTCCCTTGTCAGATAGGGTTGTACTATCTAAAACAACAAATACTTTATCAGGTAAAATGGTTTCCTTATATTTATTTCAGCTGCAAATTTAGCTGAGTTTATCTTTAGCTTAAGTAAAATAGTTCTATTAGACATATTAATGTATGAACTTTTGTTGCTGTATATGACACAACAATCTGATATTGGCTTGACATATAGCATTCACTCATCCCTTGAGCCATATCATAAAGCAATGCAGTGACTTTTTCCTCAAAGGGTAAAATGTATGCCCACCAGTAAGGTCCCAAATCCAACTTATACTGCTATGATTTACTGTAAGTATATTATATTAATGAGGCAACAGATTAGTTGTAGTCCTTGAGTAGTGATGAGCCAAACTGCCATGGGTTTGGTAAGGCAGGGCTTTTGCCAAACTTCAAAGAAGTCTGGATGCCTAACCCAACCCCAAATAAATCAAATTAAAAATGCCCTTTTTCTGGAATAAAATGCAAGAGGATGTCAAAAATAGCATGGGCTGGGCACTACCCTGGGGTACATGTAGCAGTGCAAAAAAAAAAAAAAAAAATTCAATGAGGCCAGGAGCAGTGATTATTTAATACTGACATTTACAAAGAATTTCCAGAAAATGGTATCTCCTAGCTGGATTCTTTGTTTAAGGATGAAATGGCATGCAGAACCCAAAGGTCACCCAAAATACATAGCAGACCTCTGTGGGGACGGGGGGACGGGGGCATCGGGGGGGGGGGGGTTGGCTGTGTGCTGTTTTTTTTTGGTTTTTTGTTAAAGAAGCCGGCAGCACAGTTTTCTATGCTGCCAATTTCAACTGCCATTTCTTTTTTTTCTTTCAAATAATTTTATTGGTGTCAAAGAAACATACAAAGTAATGAGACATTCGCTGTTACAGGATATGATGTAACATTATACAACAATACACAGAGCGAAAGGTTACAACTGGTGCAAAACGGGTAAAGAGAATGAGACAAAAAACACTGTGCCAGTCGAAGCATTATTGAAACTCAAACGATACGCAAAACACATAAGCAAGTGCAAAACCGGGACCAGGGTCCCAACAAAGAGTTACATGAGGTTGAGGGGAAGCTCTGCCGGAGTAACGGTAGTTACAGCAAGGGTCATTCAGGGGTAAGTATAGGTTACTTTATTGGGAGGAATAAAGCAGGAGAGTGAGATAAAGCGTGGAGAAAGGGGGACAGGAGGGGGAGTAGGAAGTAGTAGTTAAGGGGAGAAGAGTGGGAGGGATAAAAAGGGGGGGGGGGTGACCAGGGGGGGAGGAGAGGGCTTGACCAGGAGGCTCGCACGGGTGTGGTAAGGTTTAAATTTACGGTAAGTTCAAATTAGATTAGAGGGGGCTCAGGGTTCTAGCAACGTGGTGTCGAAGTCGGGCGGAAGGAATTTGTCTGCCCAGGGTCGCCAGGTCTTCGAATGTTGGGGGATTCTATCTAAGATTGTGGCTTCAATTTTACTATGTATCATTGCTTGTGTGACTCTATTTCTGACCTCGGCTATATTCAGGTTGGGGGTCTTCCAGCTTCTCGCTAGTGTCTGTTTGGCTGCTGTGAGGAGTTGGAGCAGGAGGCGGAGTTGCGCCTTAGGTAAGTCCATTGAGGGAAGATTCAGGAGGGCGAGGGAGGGGTCCGGAGGGATGTCTCGGCCAAGGAGAGTTGAGGCCATACGAAATATCGTTGCCCAAAAGTCTCTTGCGATCGGGCAGGTCCACCATATATGGAGGTGGGTGCCTATTTCTGTGCATCCTCTGAAGCAATTGGGAGAGCATGATGGGGTAAATTTGGCAATCCTGGACGGAACCAGGTACCACCTCATAAGGACTTTGTAATTGGCTTCTGAGGCAACGATATTTTGAGAGGCTATTTTTGTGTTGGTCCAGATAGTAGATAACGCATCAGGGTCTAGGTCTATCTGAAGGTCTTTGGCCCATGACGTCACATATGTGGGTGGGGAGGCCGGTGGGGAGGTAAGGTGGGCGTAGAGCTGGGAGATAATGCCTGGGGCATGCGGGTCCGAGTCGCATATACTCTCGAACGTTGTAAGGCTCGTGCCAGTGATGTTCGGACCTATAGTGGTCCGAATGAAGTGAGAAATTTGGAGGTAACGAAAACACTCCCTCTGGGGGAGATGGAAACGGGTCTGCAGGTCAGGGAATAATATTATGTTACCTCGAGAGAGCATATCATGGATACGAGTCAGACCCGCCTGCCCCCAGGCGTGGAAGGCGAGTGGGTCGGTGTAAGCAGGGGGGAAGAGCGGATGGCCTAGAAAGGAAAGGAGTGGTTGATGGGGTGATATTAGGCGAAAGGTTTTGGAGAGCCTGTCCCAGATTTTCAGCGAGTGGAGCGTAACCGGGTTCCTAATTGAAGCTCGGCTCGATTTGGGGATCCATAGTAAATTGGAGACCGGGATGGGGTGGGTGTCTATTGCTTCTAATGTCACCCATAGGGGTATTTCCGTCTTTGCGTGGTATAAGGATAATTGGGCTAGTTGGGCTGCGTGGAAGTAGTGTGCAAAGTTGGGCACTCCTAGACCACCCCAGAGTTTACTACGGAGCATAGTGGAACGCGTGATTCTGGGTTTTTTTGGTCCCCATATGTACTTAAGAGCTCTGTGTTGTATCACCCTATGAAAATAGGGAGGGATAGTGATGGGTAAGACTCTATATAGGTACAGGAGTTTCGGTAGTAGGGACATCTTTACTGCGGCTATCCGGCCCAGCCATGAGACACACAACGGGAGCCAGGAGTTGAGAAGGGCGGAGAGGTTTCTCAGCATTGGGAGGTAATTTGCTTGAAATAGGTGGGAAGGGTCACTAGTTAGTTTGATTCCTAGGTACGGGATGGAAGAAGAGGACCACGTAAAAGGGAAATTGGATTGTAGTAGGAGGAGATCAGATTGAGGGAGGGACACATTAAGGGCTTTAGATTTTTCTCGATTGACTTCCAGGCCTGATATCTTAGCGAATTTGTCCAATAGGTGTAGGAGGTTGGGTAAAGTGGTGTGTGGGGAGGTGATAAATAGTAGCGCGTCATCTGCAAAGAGGCTTAGTTTGTGGGAGGTGCCAGCTATTTCCAGTCCCTGGATGCTCTGATTGGAACGGATCAGGGCAGCCAGGGGTTCAATAACTAAGGCAAATATTAAAGGGGAAAGGGGGCACCCCTGTCTGGTGCCTCTTTGGATCGGGAAGTAAGCCGATTTGAATCCAGAGTATTGCACATAGGCCTGGGGGCGAGTGTAGAGGGCGTCTATCCATGTAAGAAAGTTGGGGCCAAAGCCCCATCTTTGCAGGATGTAGTGCAGGTAGGGCCATGAGACCGTGTCAAAGGCTTTCCTAATGTCCAATGACAGGAGGTGCATAGGGATTTTGCGGGATTTGGCCAAGTGTTGCAGGAGAATAATTCGTCGAATGTTATCGCTAGCTTGTCTACGGGGTATGAAACCTACCTGGTCCTTGGAGATTAAGCTACCTATGATCGGGTTGAGCCTCAGGGCTAGAATTTTGGCCAGGAGTTTAACATCCACATTCAGGAGGGATATGGGTCTGTAGTTGGACCATTGGGTATGATCAGTGTTGGGCTTAGGGATCATTGCTATCGTGGCTGTCAATGTATCTTGACCAAATGATTGGCTTTCTCCAATAAGGATTTATTGGGCTCTGTAGGGGATTGTTGGAATTGTAGGAATAATTTTTGAAATTCTGATTCAAGGTGTTGGAGTTTAAGTTTCCTGATCTTGTTGATCTGTGAGGCGACTGAAATGCACTTGCCCCGGATCACTGGCTTATGTGCTTCCCACAGTAAGATCGGGGAGATATCGGGTGTAGCATTATGATCTAGATAGTCCTTAAGGGCCACCTGTATGTCTATGCAGTAGGATTGGTTTGTAAGATGTGATTCGTTCAGACTCCAGGATCTACCGCTACTTCGGGGGATCAGGGAAGAGATAGTGGTGACTACTGCGCAGTGGTCCGACCAGGAGATTGGGTGAATGGAGGAGTGGAGTAGGATGGGGGCAGAAGCGTTCCTTTGCAATGGTCCTTGGTGACTTTTAGGAGATGAGAGAAGAAGGGCATCGGGTTGACGTTTGGGGCGTAATATGAGACAAAAGTCGTTTCCACTTCTTGCAGAAGTCCGACTAGTATTATATAGCGACCATTCGGGTCTTTTATCTCTAGTGTAGGGGTGAAAGGGATGGAGTGATGGAAGGCGAGGAGGACCGGGAGCTAAAGAATTTTGGGGTGGTGCGGATTGAAAAGTGAGTTTCCTGCAGGGCGACTATATCTGCTTTTAATGAGGCGAAGTTCTGAAACGCCTTAACCCTTTTATTCGGGGAGTTCAGCCCCTTAACATTTAAGGATAGTATGTTTAGGGGGGCCATTTGGGTGGATGGGGGGGTTAACATAGTCATATGTGTGGGTCCGGCGAGCCTCCTGGTCAAGGCTAAGAGAGGAGAAGGAAATGAGGAAGAGTAGGAGGAAGGGGAGAAGAAAGAGGAGAGAGGGCAAGGAAGGGTGTTTACTGGTCGTAGGGCTAAACAATGAATGTAGAGTTGAAATTGTGGGGCTGGAATAGGCCCGACAAAGGGGCACTCTGACTCTGCGGCTAAAAATCCGGCCGGAGAGTGAGAGTACTAAGTTTTAGGGGGGGCAGTGACTGCTCCCCGCTGCGCGGGGGGGGGACGGTGGTGGGAGGAGAGCGCGAGATGGGGGAGAGAGGGGGAACGGGGAGGAGGGAGAGTATATGGTAGGAGTAACGGTTTCGTTAAAGTGCTTCAGAGTGTACTGGATTTTAATATTGGCTATCAAAAAAAAAAAAAAAAAACGTATGCCCCAGCGGGGTGTGGGTGAGTGGGGGTGGGGGGGGGGTTGGAAGGAGGAAAAGAGGGGGGGGAGGCGTTTGAGGGAGGAGGGGGGAGGGGGAGGGGGAGGGAGGAGTGGGGAGAGGGGGGGAAGGGGAGAGCTGGGGGGGAGGAGGGGAGTGGGGGGGAGCGGGGGTGGGTGAGGGAGGAGAGGGAGGGAAGGGCCGGGTTGGTTAAGAGAGAGCTGCAAGAAGTAGTACAATGTAGTACAACATGGGCATGTGAGTGTATGGGACGGTGAAGATGGAGATGGTGACTGAACCATCGGTGGACCTCCGAGGAGGTAGGTGGGTGTCAGGAACTGTCCTACTGGGGGTGTAGGTTACATACCCAGCTGTTGTCTTCTAGGTGTCGGTGTGGAAGAAACGTCAGCTCAGCAAGGCGTCCAAATTCAAACTTTCCAACCTGGATAACAAGACAATATGGACGGCTGCCGTTGAAGACTGTTCAAACATACGTGTTGGTTCCACGGTTACCTAGAGAGGACACAGGAGGGACAAGCTGGAAAAAAAGGAAGAGTTATAGCTGAGATGTCAGCGTGCTGTGCGGGACTTCGGACTGAGGAACTGGTCTTCTTCTTGGTATCTAGCCGGGGTCCCCTTTCGGATTGAGGAGGGTCCTGGAGGGTGGCGGTTCGGCGTGGCGGAGTAAGCTTGAGGAGGGAGCCTAGCTGGGGTGCGTGGAAGCGTCACTTCTGAGGCTTGAGCTGGAGGAACTAGATGGAGGCTTTCCAGGAGATGTTGCAGGGCTTGCGGGGTGGTGCTGGTGTGCTGGTGGCCCTGATGGGTGAATTGGAGGGCAAACGGGAATTTCCAAGTGTACTTTATTTGGTGCTGGATCAATATTTGCAATTGCGGTTTCATCGCTCGCCTCTTGGCTATAGTGAGGGGGGCCAAGTCTGAAAATAATTGGTATGGGTGAGTTTGGAATATAAGCTCCTCTTTTTTGCGGGCAGCTGTAAGTAGCTGTTCTTTGGTGCGGAAGAAGTGGAGCTTCACTATAATGTCCCGGGGGGGCCATCAGTTTGGCGGCGTGTGAGGGCCCTGTGGACCCGATCGAATTCTAGCCTTTCGATGGGTATAGAGGGGGCAAGTTCCTGGAATAGGGCCGTTGTAAAGGATTGGACATCATCTATTACCTCAGGAATGCCGCGTAAACGTAGATTGGACCTGCGGGAGCGGTTCTCAGCGTCCTCTAATCGTGAGAGCAGGGTGGCATTTTCATCCCTTAGTGCAGCTTGCTCTTGGGCATGTTCCTGGAGTGTGAGCTCTATGTCATCTACCCTGGTTTCAAGGTCTGCCGTGCGTTGGCCTATTTCCCTTATCTCACGTGAGAGCCTGTTGGTGATCTGCTCTGAGGTATTTTTCAGGGCTTTCTGCAGCATGCTCTCCATATGTTTCAGGAAGGCGTTTTGCGACATACCTGATGTGGGTATAGTTGGAGAGCCCCCGAGGTTTGAGTCTGTGTCGTCTTCCTCGTCAGTGTCTGGAGGCTCCGGGTGGAGAGGAGACATGGCCTGCTTCGCGAGGGCCTTCGCCGCCATCTTGGAGGAAGCGCGGGCGAGCGCTTCTTTTATGGGTTTCGGCTTGGATTTCCCCCGGTGTCCCGTGAGGACCATAGCAACGTGTGCCGGGGTGGTTCAGCAGGTTTTCCTGACGAGCGGGCGGTGGTGGGGTGGTTCAGTCCGTGATTAGGGTCCCGAGTGTGCAGCGGGGAGTGCGGAGCTCTAATGGAAGGCGTCCACCATGTCGAGCTTCGCGCATGCGCCCTTCGCCATTTCTTTTTTTTAAATGTCATTATTGCCTATAGCAGGAATAAATATGGTATAGATATCGAGAGGGTACCTCATGAAAAAGAAAAATGCATGAGGTCCACCAGTAAATCCATGCCAGACCCTTATCCAGGGGGGGTGATTGCCTTGTCAGGGGGACCTTTTCTCCACATTTGTCTGGTGGTTGTGGGGGGCCTTAGATGAAAACTTTAAGAGAAGAAACAAAAAGGGAAATGCAAAAAATGCAAACGGTGTAAAACGTTTGGCTGAAGATAAGCATAAAATTAGAAAGCAAGGTATCTTGGTGGTCAGTGCAAAACCAGGATACTAGGCCTGAAGTTGGGTGGCCTAAACATAAATAAAAAACAAAAGGCTTGGATAAATACTGAGGCATCTGGTCAAAAGTAAAGTGGAGTTACAAAGGTCCTAGAGGCAATGGAAGACAACAAGATCTGAGGGAAGACCCTTGATGGTCCAATCTTACACCTCCAACAAGTACTGTAGTAGAGAACCACCAGCAAATGAAACAGGGTAAGTGCCTGTTCCCAAAACTAGCACCAATTAAGCATTTGAAATGCCCACCAAGTCACGGGCTACAGTTTTCCAGTATCTCTGCTACCATTGTAGAAGTTTCTTGCTAAAAAATAAAAATAGTGAAACACTTGCACTTGCTATTGCAACTTTTAATTAGCAGTAAGAATGTTACAGTGACACACTACATTAGTTAACTCAATAGATTTGAAAGGCAGGCAGGCTTTACAATACATGAGATTTCTTCTTCAGGTATCCTGTCTCACAAAAAGACATAATGTGTCCTGAAGGTTTACATTTCGAACTGTGTTAGCTCATAAATTGTGCCATTTAAACACTAGCTTATCAAGTTTTCACTAGATATGACAAAAGCTATATATGATGCAAAAAGTAACAAACAGAATCAAGACTACAAACACATAAACATACTGTAAACACCCCACTGTAAATTACAGGCTCATTTTACAATGTGAAGTGTCAATAGAAAGTATTGCCTTTTTCTGCAGCTTCATGTCTACATGCGCTGACTAGACATGTGCAATTTGTTTAGTTCCTAATTCTTTTTTTAACGAATTTTGACAAATTCGTTAATTCCGAATTTCCGAATTTTCAATTTCCGAAATTTTCAATTTCAAAATTAGCGAAATTACGAATTTTCGGATTTCCGAATTTCCGAATTTTCGAATTTTCGAATTTCCGAAATTACGAATTTCCGAATTTCGAATTTTCGGATTTCCAAATTTCCGAATTTTCGAATTTCCGAATTTCGTATTTTTCGGATTTCCGAATTTCCAAATTTTTGAATTTTCGGATTTCCGAATTTTCGAATTTCCAAATTTCGCATTTTAGGATCTCCGAATTTCCGATTTTTTTATTTCCGAATTTCAGAATTTCGTATTTTCGGATTTCTGAATTTTGGGATTTCCGGATTTCCGAATTTCGGATTTCCGAATTTTCGGATTTTCGAATTTCCGAATTCCGAATTTCGGATTTCCGAATTCCGAATTTCGGATTTCCGAATTCCGAATTTTCGGATTTCCGAATTCCGAATTTCGGATTTCCGAATTTTCGGATTTTCAGAATTCGGAAATTAAACAATTTGAGAAATCGAAAATCTGAAAAAAAGAAAGAAAATCTGTTTAATTATAAATAATAACTATTAAATTATAGGTATTGGAATTCCCTTTCAACTTTGTCTGTTAGTGAACGTAACGAGTACGAATTTATCCGAAGTTACGAATTATCTGAAATAACGAATGCCGCATCTAACCAAATGGAACGTAACAATCTAATAATAATAATAAATAACAATAATAATAATAAAACCTTTTTATTATTATTAATTATTTATTATTAATTTGTTCCATTCCATTTGTTTAGATGTGGCATTCGTTATTTCAGATAATTCGTAACTTCGGATAAATTCGTACTCGTTAATTTAATAGTTAGTTATTAATTAAACTGATTTTCTTTCTTTTTTCAGATTTTCAAATTTTGGGATTTTCAAATCTTTGAATTTCCGAATTCCGAAAGTCCGAAAATTCGGAATTCCGAAAAAAAACGAAAATCCAAAATCCGGAAATTCGATAATTCGGAAATCTGAAAATTCTGAATTTCGGAAATCTGAAAATTCTGAATTTCGGAAATCCGAAAATTCTGAATTTCGGAAATCCGAAAATTCTGAATTTCGGAAATCCGAAAATTCTGAATTTCGGAAATCTGAAAATTCAGAAAGTTTTTTTAGATGATGGCAGATGTGGTGTTCTACTCTGAAAATTTCTGGATGCTGCAATACAGTGCTGGTAGCAGAGATAATTGCAGGTTGTTTGCACAACAATGCAGTAGCTTTATAGATAGGTGCTGGTGCCTTACTGTGGTTGTTTTGCTCCAATCTTTGTAATCCACGCATGTGAGGTAGCTTTGTTTTTATAATCCTTGGCTGTGATTTTACCATTATAAACTCATGACCCCTGAACTCTATGAATTACACACTCTTGACCCAGAATATGCCCAGGTGTCATTTTACCATGCCCCAATATGAGGCGCTTTTACCAAGTTCCTCATATTGCTTGCACAGTTTGGTCACACCCACAATTTAAACAGTGCACTACACGGCACTACATGGCACTATTAGCTCAGCCCCCTACACCACTCTCTGTCCCACCCCCATTCTCAGTCCCACTGACTTTCATAAATTCCCAGGTATGAATTTTAGGTTGGAATAAAGTGGGTTATAATGTAATGAAAAAAGGACATGTTAATGCTTCTATCCACTATGTATGTGTACTAAGTTACTATAAAGTACTGGATAATAGTACATAGGCAAAGAGCTTAATCACTTGCCCATTGGGCACTTTTACCCCCTTCCTGCTCAGGCAAATTTTAAGCTTCCAACACTGTAGCAACACTGCTGCATGCAACACTGTACCTAAACCAAATTTTTATAATTTTTTCACACAAATAGAGCTTTCTTTGGTCATATTTAATTACCACTGGGTTTTTTATTTTCTGCTAAATAAACAAAGACCAAAAATGTTGAAGAAAAAAAAGTTTTCATAGTTTGTTATAACATTTTGCAAACAGGTAATTTTTCTCCTTCACTGATGTGCACTGATGAGCCTGCACTGACGGGCACTGAGAGGATGCACTGATGGGCACTGATGAGGCGGCACTGATGGGTACAGATAGGCTGCACTGATGAGCATTGATGAGGTGGCACTGGTGGCACTGATGAGGAGGCTCTGGTGGGCACTGATGAGGATGCACTGATAGGTGGCACTGATGGGTACTGATATGCAGCACTGATGGGTGACGCTGAGGAGGAGGCATTGATGGGCACTTATTGGCAGCACTGGTGGGCACTTATTGGTAGCACTGGTGGGCAATGATTGGCAGCACTAGTGGGCACAGATTGGCAACACAGGTGGGCACTGTTGGGACTGCACTGATAATCGGGACACTGCTAATCAGTGCCCTGATTATGAGTGTACATGTCCCTTTTAGAGAAGCCGGTTATCGACTCTCTTCTCCTCTCCTCAAGGAGTACCGATAACTGGCTTCTATTTTCATCCGTGAACAGCTGAGATTGGACACATTTGATCACAGGTGCCTGCACCTTCCCGTCATGGAAAATTTCCTGCATTGTGCATTTTTTACTGACAACCGGAAATATCACAGAAACTATTAGAAACTAAGAGAATCAATATTTAAAAATATAAACAACATGTAAAAATTAACAATGCCCATAACAAGTATTCTGCTTGGGTTTACAATTAAAAAGTCAAAACAGTGTGACAAAATGTGAGCATGACTAGTATTATAAAAGACTTCAGGAATTCTAGGACTGAGCAGTCCAACTGGAAAATGGTGGTCAAGATCAGGTTGCGTCTAACATTCAGAGTGGCTTTAAGGGCAATCATTAAACAGAACCTAACCCTAGTCCCTGTATACACATATGCCACAGTACCCATAAAATATTTTTAATTAAAACCCCTGTAACATTTGCTGTCTTTGCACATCTGTTCAGAACATGTTTTTGGGAAAAGTGGGGTTTTAATTGAAACAAGGATTGGTGATTTATCTAATTACTAACAGGATGCCACACTTCCTGTTTTCTCTTTCCATTTGCAAGTAGGAGTCGTTTGTAAGTTGGATGTTTGAAAGTAGGGGCCTGGCGTATATACTCTGCAGAAATTTGCCCTATCCACAAGACTGGTGGGCACAGAATGGGCCCTGCTATGAGTTAATAAATCAAGATTTGTAATTGCATGCACCTGTTGAACAGGGCAGAAAAATTGGGGGTGGTGGTGGTGGTGGACGGTGTTGCCACAAGACTGTAAGCTCTCACAGTTACTCTTGGTGGGCGCAGGAATGGGCCCTGCTGTGAGTTATTAGATCAAGATTTGTAATTGCATGCACCTGTTGAACAGGGCAGAAAAATTTGGGGGTGGTGGTGGTGGTGGACGGTGTTGCCACAAGACTGTAGGCCCTCACAGTTACTCTTTTTGGGCCCTGTTGTGAGTTATTAGATCAAGATTTGTAATTTGATGAAAAATTTTTTTTTACATTTTGCCTCACTGAGTGCACCTTAAAGAAGTACTTCACTAAAACTGTTGAGATAGTAAACACTTTGGTCATGGCTATGCAACATACAACATATAGAGAGTGAAAGAGTTGGGATTTTTTAGGCCCCGTAATATTTGCGCAAATGTCTATCAAAACAATATTTTCTCTAAAAATATACTAAAATCATTATTAGTGGACACACACACTGCAAAATGTACAAAATTCCACCCAAATTTCAAATAAATATGAACGATAAAACTGTATTGAGTTAATTAATAACAAATATTTGAAAATTTCAAATTGCACCTTTTTTGTAAAATGGTAAAAATTTTAAGTGCCCAAAACTGTAAATAAACTATTTAGTCTATAATTTTTAACTTACGGCTTTCAGAGTTTGCAAAAGACCCCAAAACCCATACATTTTCTGATAACACATGACCTGTAGAACAAAACAAAAGGCATTATTGTTTTTTTTAGGATTTACAATAGTTGTCCAAATGTTTATCAAATAACTATTTTCACAAAAAATGCCCTAAATCATTATTAGCACACATAAACGCAACCTAACCTACAAAATCCCTGCTAAATTCCAAAGGCCTTGTTCACATGGGGTGTACTATAGCGAGCTTGTGTTTGCTGGCACTGGGATACACAGATGTTCTGTGGATCCCTGTACAGGTGGTCCTATTTATGTCAATTTATGTCAATTGGGACCCAGTGGTTGCATGGGCACAGACGCTGCTTCCAGTGGGTGCATGGTTCTAAAAGCAAACAGCTTGAGTTCAGGGACATACACCCACAGAGATATCATATTGGGAGCAGTGGCATCAATGGGACTACTTGCATGTCTCACACAGTTATACACTGTAGTATGCCCTAAGTGAATGAGGCCATGCTATGTTTCTTGTTTTCAATTTTTTCTACAATGCTATTTTTTATATATATTTTTTTTTTGGGGGGGGGGGGGGGGGGGGGGTGATACACCAGGGGTCTAAACAGACCCCTGATCTCTCTTTTTTTAGACATAGAGTCCTCATTCCCTTTCTCTAAAGCCTAAGCTGCGCTACAGATAATTGAATAGAAGTCTTTGTACATGGGCTTCCTATTTATTTACAAACTGAAGCATAGTAAACACAGTATACTATGTTTCAGTGATGAATAAACAGAACAATTAGTATCAATTGCTCACTGTGTTAATTTACAAAGGGGTTGTGTTCACTCTCCAACCTGACATCGATCTTCTATCCCAGCAGCTGCAGCCAGTGGGAAGGGGAGGAGGGGAATCTGGCCAGCAGTACAGCAGGGAGGGAGTGCCGGGTATTGGTGAGGGAGGAGACCAGTACAGGGGGGCAAAGTAGTGGGGGGAAATCCATTTGCAGAGTTACATCTTCCCGTGGCTCCCCTGTAGCACCCGAAGCTGGTGGGAGGGAAGAGGAGGAGAGGCCGGTAGCCACAGGGGATCTGTGCTGCAGGGGGGGGTTGTCGGTGCCACAGGGAATCAGCTGGAGAACTTCCAGTGTGCAGTGTGTGACAGGGCACAGTGTGCCCCCTTTCCCTCAAGGTCCATGTGCCCTGCAGACAGTTGCACATTTGATAATACGCCACTGGTTTGGACAAACATTACCCAGGCATGATCCACATTATGTCGGTCAGAGAACCCAGTCTAGAAAATCACATAAAGCCATCACTAAAATGCTTTGGCTGCATAGAGACTGCGGAGATCAGCAACACTAGGATGCAACAAAGAATGGAAATGGCAAAAGCAAGTATTTGCTTTAGTTTTAAAAAAATGGAAATTGCTTATGATAGCCTTAGCAATGTCATTCATTTAGGCTTTACATACAATATACTTTAACATTAATATGTATTGATGACCAATTATTTGATATAATTGTGCAGTTAAAATATGTTATAATTATGCATGCTATTTACTGGGTTAACCTGGACATTGAGCTTTGTGAACAAAAAACATTAAAAAAGCTAATACGTATTACTTAATAGAGTAATAGAACTGAAAACTTTGAACTAGTTGTGTGGCATGTAATAGATTTTTAAGTGCTAAGCTGTGACATCTCCTAAAAAGTTTGATGTATACAAATGTTATAACTAGTATAAAAAAACAAAGACACAATCAATCATTCTGTTAATAGATATAGAATGTGGTTCACCATCCATGTTGAAAAAAAAAAAAATTATATTTAAAATAAAATAGCTAACCTCTGATTAGCATTAGTATTCCACAGAAATGATTTGATGCCATCGTTCCAGCATAATTTTCTGATTACGGTTTCCTTTATCCTGGTTACTGGATATAAGATACTCCTGTCTAGCCACTTAGTCATGATGCACTGACCATATAAGATTTTATAGTTCTCATAAAGATTAAACTACTGATGTCTATATCTCACCATTCTGCTCACTGGCAGTGCCTATAAGAACTACAGGACTGTATAAGGCTGGAGGGGGATCTGAAAAAATATTTAAAGTGGGGAATTTAATTTTTCTTGCACTTATTAACTCTCTAGCTCTATAAAACAAAATAGAAAAAGAATAGAAAAGAACATATATTGAATGCTAATATGAATAGAGGCAAAATATAAGGATGGTTTGGGCTATTTTATGGACTCACAATACTACAAAAGTGGGTTTGTGTGTAGGTCAGTCAGTTTTAAGCTAGGCCAGGGTGTAAGAGACCAATGCACATATATCCATTTTATAATTATGCATCGTTAAATCTTTCATTCTTACACCCAATTATAAGGAAACCCCAGACTCACTATTCTTATTGTATCAAAATAAATGGAAATGGCAAGTAAATTAAAAAAGACAATGCCAAATAAATCATTATGTCCTTATTTTTTCACATAGTTTGCCTGTTTAATTTGGTATGAGCAATGCTGCACTTTCCAAGGTAACCAATGAGAATCAAACTCTAGAACCAATAAATAAAATGCATTACCACAATTTTACTTTTTTTAAAGTTAACTTATAAAAAGGAAATCCAATTAATTAAACTGCCATGATATGACCTCTATATTTTACAGTTTTAAGCAAGCAAATTATGAATTAAATGTCCAGTTTAATAAACAACAATCTGTTTGATCAACTCATTTTTCAGTTAAGTGCTTTACTCCTTGAAAATATGATTTCCGATTTTCAATAGCTGAAAAGAGAATAAAGCAGAAAGGAAGAAAACAATTAAAAGGCAAAATTAGTAAGCTTTCAATGTTAGCTCATATAGCAATATTGAAAAGGAGAATGTCCCTTTATGCAAAGCTTAGGTCATTTAACAAGTAATTATCTACGGGACCTGGTTGTGAATTTTCTAATGGAAATTTCTAAGAAAATCTGCTGGTCTGTAAAAACTCCATGACCCTTATAAATCAATTCAGCTAAAGCCCAAAACTTCCTTTATATTGAATGAAAAGGTGACAACTGAAACAGGGAGGGGTATGTGGAGAATTTGTCACTCCAACATCCATCCCATTTTAAAAAAATGCTATAAGCTTTTCTTCAAACACAGACATGTTCTTGTTCTTCTTTTGCTGTGTCTGTTGTCACAATGATGTAAGATTTGTCAACCCCAATCAAGGAGATATTTATAAATCGTGCCCCCTTGACAAGCAGGTGGTATCATGGCACCCACAACCCTATTCTTACTTAAAGTGATTGCAAACCCTCACCTTGTAAAACAACCCATTCAGTTATACCACTTGCCTCCCAGCCACCTTCAATTGACGGAGGGACAGTGCAGCTCTCATTTTGGGTGGATGTGGCTGCATCGTGTTGCTAGGACACGGCACGACCCCGATCTCTGTAAAGAGCCAATCACACGGCTCTTTAACCATGTGATCAGCTTTGTCCAATCACAGCCGGTCACATGTAAACAAGGAATTTCAAGTGATCGGCTTTCAACGCCTCACACTGACAGAGTGTGTGTTGAGGAGAGCCGATAAGCGGCATCTCCTCACAGGGAACACACAGACATGTAATCAGGGCACTGATCATCAGTGTCTTGATTACAGTAAAGCCCCCCAGTGCCACCAATCAGTGCCCATCAGTGCCACAAATCAGTGCCTATCAACTACACCAATCAGTGCCCATTAGTGATGCCAGTCACTGCTGCCTTTCAGTGTCCATCAGTGCAATGTATGCAGAAACCTATTCCCTGTTCTAGTATCAGAGGATGCTTGCTTGGAGCTACCACTTTTATTCATCCTGTTCCTATCAACCATTACCTATCGGGATTTCCTGGAGGATTACTGTCTCACTTTGCTTGATTTAAACCTACTTTCTTTTCAAAGGGCCCCAACGTTCGTTAGCAGAAGATACTAGTACTCTTCAACCCAGGACCCCCTTACAGAATTGCGCTTACTGTACCTGTTAACCCATTTCTTCTTTTTGTGTTGTTACTTTCAATGGCACTTGTGGTCCAGAAGGAGCTGAGAAATTGACAAATCTTCTCTTCTCAATCAAAGCGTCTGTGTAATGGGCATATAGATTACTGCCCTTTTCTAAATTTACAGTTGCTAAGTATTGAAGGTTGTCCTTTCTAATGTATTAATTCTTTGCAGAAAGGTTTAACAGTGTTGTAAGCTTCCATATGCTTTAAACCGTGATAATTTATTCAATTTGTTGATCACTACCAGGTGTGTGTCTGTTTTTGGTGATAATCTACAGCCAGGATAACAGTATTTTCCATGTGTGTCTTTAAATGTGTTTGCAGTAATTTTAATTAACCAGGTGTGCCAGAGCGGCTAAGGTCATTCTTGGAGTTGAGGCGGAGATCAAAGAATCCAAATTTACCAAACAGGTCCTTCGGGGGTGGCGCTACAAGTGGGGGCTCATCCGATATCCTCTTTTCTACTAGCAAACCTTCAAGAAAACATCCCAGAGAGTGTCAAGATGGATCCTGCCACTGCAACCCAGTGGTGTGAGGAGGAAAATGGTAGTCAAGTGTTGTAATCGACATTCCTGGGGTGACTTGGACTGAGAAATAGATCAGTCAAGCTGTGAAGACAGTAGTCCCAGATCAGAAGGCGTGGGTGATAGATGTTAAGCCAGATCAAAAGAACCCACGCACGTATGCCCTGATAGAGTGGAGAAAAGGGATCCCTACTTGTTTCCAAAGGGCCAGCCTACAGTTGACTGTCGATGTCGAAGCTTGTCTGATCCAGCTGAATGCTTTTGATGTGAATCCAGAAAGTTCGGGCCAAGCAGCATCATCAGAAAAAGCTAACCCACCGGCACCTGTAGCAATGATAGGACCAGACTTTTTTGCTGCCTTGAGAGCCTTTGTGGAAAGGTGCCAAAAGAGTAACCCAACATACACTGGGTCCGGATATAGAAAACGGAGGGCTTTTTCAGGAAAGCAACCAGTGACAGCCGGAGAGGACAGCTTTGAGGAGTGGCTGGAGCAAGCCACACAAGCTGTAGGTAAATGGGACATTCCTGAGGCCCATAAAAAAATGAGAATTACTGAGGGTCTGGGGTCTGCCTCAGAAGCCATTCGCAATTTAAAACTCAGCAAACAGGATTGTACTGCTCAGGATTACTTAAGTATTCTGCAAGATGTGTTTGGGTGAACCGAAAAGGCCTCTGACTTTATGTATCAGTTCAAACATACCTATCAAAATGAAAGGGAGAAGCTATCTGACTATATGAGATGTCTAGACAAGATAATGCACCGGGTATTACTAAAAAAGGGCTTGGATCCCCAATTTGTAGATGAGGTCCGGGCACAACAGGTTTTGAGAGGAGCTTAACCCCTAGACCATATCACAATACAGCTGAAAACACGAGGAGACAGAGGAGTCTTAAAATATCCTGACTTGATCCGGGTTGTACGAGAAGAGAAGGCCATGCTGGACCCAGAAGTCAGAGCCTGTTGCTGGGGTTAGAGTAGCTAGTGCGACTGATGGCAACACAGAGATAGAGCTTTTGAAAATCCAGATGTCTCAATTGATGGAGATGATGACTCTACTGACAGCCAGAACCACTGTTTCACCTGTTGAGAAAGTCTTGGAGTCCAAGAAGTCTGTAAGCCCTATGGTTGTCCAGGTCGAGAAGCCAGTGAATTGAGGGGTTTGCTTCAAATGTGGAGGAGTGGGACACTACCAACTTGTTTTTCCAAGCCCACCGAAGTCTGAAATCCAGCATTCAAAGCCAGCGGGAAACTTCAGAGGGCCCCGGTGAAGGAGCCAACCAGGTGCTCACTTACAACCAATAGCTCCATAATCAAAGACGCAAAGAGACCACAGTGGAAGCCAACATTTTTACTGAGGGCCCCCGCTGCTGTTTCTGAGCGACCATAACACCCCCTCTCCTTGACCTCCGGTGTCCCCGGTCGCCGAGAGTAGATGCACATCAGCCCTCTCGGGCCCAACTGAGATGCATGCAAAACCCGAGGCCCATCAAGAAGGGGGCACGAATACAGACGACAGGACAAAATAACTGTCCTACTCTTGGTAGATTCCCTGACAAACTAGTTGGACCTTCCCCCATCGACTTCAGGTAGAAGGCATCTATACAAAGGCCCTTCTGGACCCGGGGTGCAAGTTACCCTGCTATATAGAATTTTATGACTGTCACATCAAACACTTACCCCTGCAGAGATTGGAGGAACTCGAGATATGGGGTATTGGAACATTTCCCATATGATGGATACTTACCAGTCAAGTTGACCATTGACCCCTCTGTGACCGAACAAACAGAAACATTTGATATCCTAGCTGTTGTATGCCCTCACCCATCAGGAGACAAAAATAGTTCTCTGATAATAGGAACGAACACTGACCTTGCTACAAGGCTGCTTACTCCCCATGTATTGGAGTCTCAACCAAGGCCATATACCCAATGCTGAGACAAGTGTATCATCCCCTAGTCGAAGAACAGAGAGCCCCAGCTGAAGGAGTGGGGGAGATTTGGCGATTGGACAGAAGTGAGAAGGTACGACAACCTGGAGAGGTGGCGTTTCTACAAGCTTCAGTCAAGCTCAATTGGGAACAACCAGACCCTTTGTAGCCCTTGAAGCTGACCACCAGGGAGAGGACACGGGAGTGGAGGTAATCCCAGAAGTCATATCAATTAAGGCTCTGCAACTGAGTCGTGGGAAGATCCCTGTCAGAATCCGAAATGTTATGGCCTTGCCATTGAAACTGCGAGCCTGAATGCTGTTAGGACAAGTAAATCCAGCCACCCCAATCTCACCATTTGATTTGGGGACGGGAGAGACGGACAGAATCTCCATAGAGCAGTTTTACCCACAAAACACCACACTATCATCTGAGTGGAAATAAAAGGTCAAAGCCCAGCTCCTGAGATGGCAGGATATATTCTCGAAAAAGGAGTTTGATGTGGGGTGTGCGAAAAGTGCCCATCACAGGATTTGCCTTCAGGAAGACAAGCCATTCAGGGAAAGAGTCAAACAGATCCCTTTGGGGGACCTAGAAGAGTCACATGAGCACCTGGGAGAATTAAAGAGACCAGGCATCATCAGGGAGTCTAGGAGCCCTTATGCCCCCCCCCCCATAGTGGTGTGGTGTGGAGGAAAAATGGGTCCCTGCGGCTTTGCATCGATTATCGGACGCTGGGATGAAGTGGTTCATCGTGCTGGACCTCAAGAGTGGTACTGGGTACTATAAGATCCCCATGCACCTTGATGACCGGGAAAAGACAACTTTTATAACCCCAGTAGGGTTCTCCAAATTTGATAGGATGGCTCAAGGTCTGTCCGGTGCCCCAGCAACATTCCAGAGACTGATGGAGAAGACAGTAGGGGACATGAACTTAATCACATATGAGTGATCACATATCCTCTGTTCTCAGCTGCATAAGAGCTTGGGGAGGAGAACGAGCAGCACACTAATCTTCCCAGTGAAAGGCTGTGCAGGGGGGTGTCAAGACAAGTCTGATCATTTGAGGAGAGCACACTGGGGGGAGATTTACTTAAACTGGTGTACACAGAATCTGATGAAGCTGTGCATAGTAACCAATCAGCCTCTAACTTCAGCTTGTTCAATTAAACTTTGACAATAAAACCTGCAAGCTGATTGATCACTATGCACAGCTGCACCAGATTTGGTGTGCATCAGTTTTAGTATATAAACTCCACTGAGTTCCCAACATAGCTAGAGAACTGACCACGGTGTACTCTCCTGCTTAGTGTGGTCCATTTTTAATAGGAAAGCAGAAGGACTGACAGGGACACTGGGGAATTCACACAAAGGAAGCAATACAAAGAGAACAGGATACTTTTTCATACGACTACATGGTATAGGCACATACCAAGAATAAAAAATGTTGAGTTTATATATTCTTTACCATGTTAAACATCTGTTGTTGATAATATGAATGCAATACACACGGTCACATTTTCCGACCAAAAGCTCTCATCAGACTTTTGCTGGCGGAATTTCCGATCGTGTGTACGCAGCATTAGTGTCAAGAACGTTCCAGGCTTTTCCGGGCCTTCCGTGCGCACATAGGTGCGCGGCGGGCGCGCGCGCGTGCACGTTAGCGTGCGCGTGCGCGTTAGCCCGCGCGGCGCGCGCGTGCATGTGCGCATGCGCGGGAACGCAATTGGCGCCAAAACGGGCTTTAAAAGCCCAGCAGTGACACTCAGCCAGTGCTGTGTTGTCTTTAAGCTTCCTGCTTGTCAGCCACCCGAAAAACCTGATTTGAAACCTGAACCTGTGATCTCCCGTTACCGACCCGGCTCTGTTTGGACTACTCTACCTTCTCCTACCCGACCCGGCCTGCCTGACCTTGCTACATTTGGTTACCGACTCCAGCCTGCCTACCGACTCTGCCATTGCCTGCTCCTATCATCTGATTGATCTGCTGTTGTCAACTGGACTGTCTGACCTTGCTCTGCTGATTCCCACTTGTTTGATCCACCTGTTGCCTGGTTCTTTGTATCCTGCTTCAACCACCTACAGCTGCAGTCTTACATCCTGCCATCCGCATACGGACATTACTGGAGGACCTCCCTGTTGGTTCCAACACCTTCCTCTACAAACCAGGCACTCCTACCCCACTGTGCTCACGTCACCACTGTCCCCATCTCCAGTGGCACGTGAACCAGCGCTGTATGAGAGGTCTCCTCCTACAAGTCAGGCTCTACGTCCAGGTACGTAACAGTACAACACAGCCATGACTGAGCCTGCAGGAGAGACCCTTCCCATGACAGATATCTGTTCACACCTGTCAGCCCTCACTCAAGCCGTAAAATCCTTACAAGACGGTTACACCAGATTGGAGGGGCAAGTCCAGAACATCATCAACCCCATACACGTGGTTCCTGGGTCTGTTTCCGCCCCTGCTCAGGCTGCTTCCCCTCCTTCTGTCGTTATGCTTCCACCTGAGCCAAGGGTCCCCATACCTGAGAAGTTTTCAGGGGACCGAACTAAATTCCGGGCCTTCCGCAGTGCTTGTCGACTTTACTTCGCCCTGCAACCCCGGACTTTTTCACTTGAAGCCACTAAAGTGGGGTTTGTGGTCTCCCTACTGTTAGGAGAACCACAGATCTGGGCACACCGACTTCTCGAAGAGGACTCTGTTTTGATTCAATCACTGACGGCCTTCTTTGAAGCTATGTCCCAGCTTTATGAGGACCCTGAACGGGTCGCCACAGCGGAGGCCACCTTAACTACACTCCAGCAGGGTCGCCGGGCGGCCGAGGAGTACATTTCAGATTTTAGACGCTGGAGTGCGGACACTCAATGGAATGATGCAGCTCTACGTCATCAGTTCCGCATGGGCTTATCAGAAGGACTGAAAGATGAATTGGCCCGGGTGGGCATACCTGATACTCTTGAGGCCTTAATCACCCTAACCATCCAGATTGATCGCCGCCTGCGGGAACGTCGCACTGAACGGGCCTACCAACATAATCGCCCGACTTGGATGACTGCTAAAGCTCCAATTCCGGCTGCCTGCTACTTACCACCACCCAACTTCCAGCCGATCCGCCCTGCACCGGACGCCTCCGAGCCGATGCAGTTGGGACTGATTCGACCCACCTTAACCCCGGAAGAGCGCACACGTCGCCATCAACTTAACCTCTGCCTGTACTGTGGAACAACAGGACACTACGTGCGCAACTGTCCGGTCAAGATGCGTAAGTGCCTTTCCTCTGTTCCTGCCAGTCTTTCAGCACTTTCTGCTAACACAACCCACATTGCTCTCCCTCTCTCATTGCAGCTCCAAGGAAGGACAATTCCAGTTAAAGCAATTATTGATTCCGGAGCATGCAGTTGCTTCATTGATTCTGCCTTCGCCAACCAACACAACATTCCCTTACGGAATAAGACCCACCGACTTTCAGTCTTCTTGGCCGACGGCTCCCGCATCAGCTCCGGACAGGTGACCCAAGAGACTTTTCCCGTACCTGCCATCACCTCCTTCCAGCATAAAGAGCTGCTGATCCTTGATGTAATCTCTTCCCCGTTGTTCCCAATCATCCTGGGCATTCCCTGGCTTCAGGCCCATAATCCCTCCATCAATTGGACTACCAGAGAAATCAGGTTCTTGTCCCCCTACTGCCAAGAACATTGTCAAAATGAGTCTACCCAATCCTCTGTCACCTTATGTTGCATGGACATTGATCAGAACCTACGCCAATCAGTACCCGAACCGTATCATGGGTTCCTCGATGTTTTCAGTAAAAAGGGAGCAGATTCTCTTCCACCCCATCGGGCATATGACTGCCCAATTGAACTTTTACCCGGGGCCGAAATTCCCTTTGGGCGCATTTTTCCCCTGTCAGAAAAGGAACAGGAAGCACTAAAAATCTACATCAACGAAAACCTGGAAAAAGGATTCATCCGCCCATCTACATCTCCAGCTGGTGCTGGAATATTTTTCGTGACTAAGAAGGATCAGACTCTCCGCCCGTGTGTAGATTACCGGGAGTTGAATAAAATTACGGTTAAGAACCGTTATCCGTTGCCCTTAATACCCGAACTATTCCAAAAATTAAGGTCTGCTACTATTTTTACAAGGCTCGATCTAAGAGGGGCATATAATCTGGTCCGCATCCGGGCTGGGCATGAGTGGAAGACGGCATTCCGAACAAGGTTCGGGCATTATGAATAGCTGGTCATGCCCTTTGGTCTATGTAATGCACCTGCCACGTTTCAACATCTGATTAACGATGTATTCAAGGACTTCTTAGATATTTTTGTAATTGTTTATTTGGATGATATTTTGGTTTTTTCTGAATCCCTCAGCCAACACCGGGAACACGTCTGCAGAGTCTTGGACCGTCTTCGCCTACATGGACTATACGCAAAAGCAGAAAAATGCGAGTTCGAGCAACAAGAGATCCAGTTTTTGGGTTTGATAATATCCGCGACCGGTATCAAGATGGACCCCCAAAAAGTGTCTGCTGTTCTGGACTGGCCTGCACCCGTCGATAAAAAAAGGTATTCAACGTTTCATTGGTTTCGCAAACTTTTACAGGAAATTTATCAAAGGATTCTCTGCCATCATAGCCCCTATTACACGGTTGACACAACAACATGTCAGGTTTCATTGGAGTACGGAGGCTCAAGAGGCATTCGAAAGACTTAAAAGACTTTTTACATCAGCTCCAATTCTCAGTCACCCTAACCCATCTTTACCTTTTTTATTAGAAGTTGACGCATCCGAAGTAGCGGTAGGAGCGGTAATTTCGCAAAGACAGGGTAAGGAGAATTTGATACACCCTGTGGGATTCTTCTCCCGAAAGTTATCTCCAGCTGAAAGAAATTACGACGTAGGGGATCGGGAGCTTCTTGCCATCAAGACCGCCTTGGAGGAGTGGAGGTATCTGTTAGAGGGTGCGGCTCACCCGGTATTAATATATACCGACCATAAAAATTTAGAATATCTAAGATCTGCCAAACGTTTGAGACCCCGACAAGCTCGTTGGGCCTTGTTTTTCACTCGCTTCTGTTTCCACATCACTTATCGGCCAGGATCAAAAAACGTCAAACCAGACGCATTGTCACGCATGCATGATAACCCTAAGGACTCACCTGCTCCTGACACGATTCTACCCACAAACAGTTTTTTGCTCTTACACACAGATCTCTTAACGTTAATCAAGGAAGCCTCTTCCCACTCTCCAAGACCTCCAGGAACTACCTTGACATCTCGAGATGGCTTGCTATGGAAAGGAAGTCAAATCTTTGTCCCTGAAGGTATTCGAGTTAAAGTACTAACATTGTTTCATGATCATCCCTTAGCAGGACATTTCGGGGTACGGAAAACTCGTGAACTTGTACAGCGTACATTCTGGTGGCCCAATTTAAGGGAATTTTGTGAAAGATACGTCAACTCCTGCTCCATCTGCTCATGGAACAAGACTTCAAAGAACCGAGCCTGGGGACTGCTTAAACCTTTACCTATACCAGACAGACCTTGGAAAATGATTTCTATGGACTTTATAGTCGAACTACCCCGCTCTGAGGGGTGCACAGCCATTTTTGTGGTGGTAGATCGCCTATCTAAGATGGCCCATTTTGTGCCCCTGAAGGGAACCCCATCCGCTACAGAGACAGCCCGTGTATTTATTAAGGAGATCGTCAGACTACACGGAGTACCTACAAATATAGTCTCCGACAGAGGGGTACAATTTACCTCACGCTTCTGGAAGGCACTTTGTGAAATCTTGAAGATTGAGCTTTCTCTCTCCTCAGCCTATCATCCACAGACTAATGGGCAGACAGAGAGAACCAACCAAACCCTCGAGCAATATATCCGATGTTTCACTTCCTTTTCCCAGGACAATTGGGTTTCCCTGCTGCCTCTAGCGGAATTCGCATACAATAATGCCAGTCACTCAACCACTAACCAATCTCCCTTCTTTGCCAATTATGGTTTTCACTTGACTTTTTTACCAGATTTTGTTTCAGAATCCCCAGTTCCGGCAGTTCAGAAGACAGTGGAATTCCTCAAACGCAACAATCAGGTCCTACAAGAAGCTATGTCCAAGGCCCAGGCAGATAGCAAGAGGAACTTCGACCAAAAGAGAAGGGGGGAGCTGGTTCTGCAACCGGGAGATCAGGTATGGCTGTCTACATCCAATATCAAATTGATGTGCCCTTCTAAAAAACTTGCACCTAAATTTATGGGACCTTTTCCTGTTAAGAAGAAAATTAATGAAGTAGCCTATGAACTGTCTTTACCTGATTCTCTTAAAGTTCACCCGGTATTTCACGTGTCTTTGCTAAAACCTGCTGTGCCTAATCCCTTCCCTGACAGAGGAACTGACCCGCCTGAACCTGTTTTGGTAGATGGTAACCAGGAATATGAGGTGGAGGCTATCCTCAATTGTAGAAGAAGACATGGGCAAGTACAATTTTTGGTCAAATGGAAAGGGTACGGTCCAGAAAGTAATTCCTGGGAACCAGACAGTAACTTACATGCAAAACGGCTAGTTCGTACTTACCTGATTTCCCACCCTGAGAAGGCAAGCCGCCTGGGCATCCGGAGGCTGCCCCTTGTGGGGGGGCAATGTCAAGAACGTTCCAGGCTTTTCCGGGCCTTCCGTGCGCACATAGGTGCGCGGCGGGCGCGCGCGCGTGCACGTTAGCGTGCGCGTGCGCGTTAGCGCGCGCGGCGGCGCGCGCGTGCATGTGCGCATGCGCGGGAACGCAATTGGCGCCAAAACGGGCTTTAAAAGCCCAGCAGTGACACTCAGCCAGTGCTGTGTTGTCTTTAAGCTTCCTGCTTGTCAGCCACCCGAAAAACCTGATTTGAAACCTGAACCTGTGATCTCCCGTTACCGACCCGGCTCTGTTTGGACTACTCTACCTTCTCCTACCCGACCCGGCCTGCCTGACCTTGCTACATTTGGTTACCGACTCCAGCCTGCCTACCGACTCTGCCATTGCCTGCTCCTATCATCTGATTGATCTGCTGTTGCCAACTGGACTGTCTGACCTTGCTCTGCTGATTCCCACTTGTTTGATCCACCTGTAGCCTGGTTCTTTGTATCCTGCTTCAACCACCTACAGCTGCAGTCTTACATCCTGCCATCCGCATACGGACATTACTGGAGGACCTCCCTGTTGGTTCCAACACCTTCCTCTACAAACCAGGCACTCCTACCCCACTGTGCTCACGTCACCACTGTCCCCATCTCCAGTGGCACGTGAACCAGCGCTGTATGAGAGGTCTCCTCCTACAAGTCAGGCTCTACGTCCAGGTACGTAACAATTAGTGTAAGAATTTCTCTGCATATGAGGCTCATTTCACTGCAGTTCACCATTCATCATGAAAAATTGACCCCATAATGTGTAGTAACCAATCAGATTAGACTGTGCTGATAGGGGCATTTCATGGTAGCATGCAGCACCAGCACAATGTGGACTTTCCAGCCATTTGTACTGCCATATAGTTAGTAGATTTCACTAATAACAGATAAATCTGTTAGCTAACATTTAGATAATATTTCTGTTTACACTCAGGGACGGTATTACAATTTTGTAAGACTAAACTATAACTAAGGATCACTTATTGTAAAAAATAATTATGGCACAATTTGTGTACTACAAGAAACCGTGGCTTTTCCCACTTTACATAAGACTGAAAAGATAAACAGTAAAAAGTTCCCACCACCACAAACTGATAGCTTGTACTTACAATGCTGCCATCACAAGTCTCTCTCTGTAGACTAATCTTCTCAGCAAAAAGAGGCTTGAGAAAGAATTCTTTAGGCCAAAAATTCTGTATAATTAGGCAAGTATTTAGGATCTCAGTAGTGAAAATATACCCTTGTGTTGCCAAATTTGTTTCCCCCAGTGCTTTTTACTTACTATATATAATATTTACAAAGAAGTTTAGGAGTTTATCTGATCAATCGCAAAGGTGGGCCCACTCAAACGCATGCAAATATAAATATGTGAATATCATACCAGGAAATATAGAAAATATCAATCATAAATAAAGTATAGTCCATAAAACATCCATATAAGTCTATAACTAGACACCCAAGATGCATTTGAAAATCTTCCTGCTAACGTTGTGCTAATAAAATAGGAATCAAAAACACCCGCACAGGTTGAACTAGAGGAAGATTTTTCCAACCTGTGTATTGGTAAAACTATGTAACCCAGTGAGTCTAATCCCATAGGAGAGCAGCTCATCATCGCAATCGACCCCCATGATTAATGGAAGGTCTGAAAGCACTTTTCTATAATCCAAACGCTACAAACACACACTCCGGCATCACAAACCAGGCACTTTTGAGCTACGGGAGTGCCTGGTTTGTTGTTCCAGGGTGGGAGTTTGTAGCGTCTTGTGGGAATTTTTTTACATGCTGGCAATATTTCTGCCTATGGGAGTATAACCTTTTAAAGTTTTTAAGCAGTACTTCAATATTATTTCCATTCATATGGGATTTCCATTTTGATGTATCCGTCTTTGATCCAGATTCACATATGAGAATGGCAGTCTGGAATGGATTTTACAAAAAGGTTGATTGTAGAAGTGAGCTGCTCTACTATGGGTATTTTTGATTTCTACTTTACCAGCACGGTGGCAGGTAGATTTTCATTGGTATTTTGGGCATTCAAGGACTATAAATAATTTGTGATGGATGTGTTGTATATTTCCTAGCATGATATTTACATGTTTATATTTGCAAGGGTTTCAGCGGGCACTCATTTGCTATTAATTTGACATTGCATGTAATTATTATTGATTACTGAGTTTCATTTTTGCCAGATATCAGCTTTAATATTGTAAGCCTGGGCACCAATTCATTTTTCAGGAGTTTCAACTAAAGCCCTAAAAGATCAAAGGACCTGTCTGCTCCTTAGCATTGTTATCTCCTGTAATAGAGCTACAATTAACAGGAACACACAACAACATGCTGAATAGGCTTCTCAAGTGCTGCAAGATAAAGGCCCACAGATAATGGACTTCTGATAGAAAATCAACACATACATATAAACTAATACTGTAATAGTTTATTGTCATATTTTGTTCTGCCTTTAATCTCTTCTACCTTTATGTGTTCATAGAATTCGGCTATCTTTCAGATAAGTAGCCTCTTTTCAGTCACTTGAAGGTGTTATGTGGCCTAGATAAACAACTAAGTGCGATATCTGTAATAAGGACATGGGGCCTATAAATGTGTAATTGAGGAGGAAAGGATAATTAAGAAAAGCAGTTACATTATCTGAATTGATGCATGAAACAAAGGAAAATGCACATGGTAAAATAATAAAACATTCAATTTTTTTTTCTGTTACTCTTATTTTCAGCCCTGGAGATCATCTGTCACTAAGGCAGGAGACACGGACAGCTATAAAAGCTGACAATGGTTCTAGATCATAGAATTGGGTCTTAAAATCGATTGGATTATCAGATGAACATTTGGGAGAATATTTTAAGAGAGCTCTTCTCTAATCATTTTACATTAATATTTGTGAAGATCATAATTAGCACATTAAGTTTTTGTCCACTAACCCAGAGTATTTTTAAACTGCAAACTCTATAGAAGTAAATGAGGGCATCAATAAATAATGAATACATGTTAAGGAAACAACCTCATAACAAATACTGAAATTTATTGGTATTGCATTTATAGAAAAAGTGTCCTGCAGCAAAAAATGCACATGGCTTCATTATGCTGAATATTAGATGTGGCCTTAAGAGCCATGCAATAGCACTCTACCCTCTTTCTCTCACAAGACACAGAGGCAGGACACAGAGGCAGCAGTGATGGCCATTGGCTTCTGCTGCTCTCAATCAGATCCTGTGAGGAGGGAACCAGTGGCATGGGCCTAGTCACACTGTGTGTGTCTATGGAAGGACACAGCCCAACTTGGGAGCATGGCTGCACAAGTGCCCTCATAGCAGCCAGCTTTCTAAGGGATCACTCACAGAACAGAAGGAGTGGAGAAGCTGGCAGGGGACTCCAGAAGAGGAGGTTTGGGGTCTATCTTTGCTATATCATTGCAGAGAGCAGGTAGTTATAACTTCTTTTTTATTTTAGGAGAAAACTAATTTGCTTTTATATCCACTTTGAATATAATCTAAGAATACTGTTCAATAGGAGGAAAAATGTTCTGGTGTCAGTGGTCAGTGTTCGGAAAAAAATACTCTGTCAGTGGTCAGAGGGGGAAAAAATGGCTAGCTATCAGTGGGAAGGAAAAATAGACTGTGTAAGTAGGGAGAAAAAAAATACAATGGTGTCAGTGGTCAGCAGGTGGAAAAAAATGCCCCAGTATCAGAGGTTAGTGGAAAGAATATATACCGGTGTCAATGATAAGAAAAAATGCTTTCAGTGGGAGAAAAAATGTGCCTTAACAATGTCAGAATGAAAAAAAATGATGTTAGAGGGAAGGGGGATGAGGGGTGCACACCTTTCCACCACCCCTCCCTAACCTAACAATGCCAATGCACAGAGCCCCCATAAGGGAGCGGTCTATAGATGTACTTGGATTGACAAGTGCATACACATAACCCTCTCTAATCTGACACTGCCCATCTCCAAAGCCCCTGAAAGGGAGGGGTCTAGGGACACACTTGGATTGGCAGGTACATACACATTGGATAATAAAGATAATAATAATAGTGTGCTAAATTTCGAATATAAACTTAATAATGAACTCCAGTGAATTTTTGACAAACCAGGATCTAAAAAATATATATATATATATGCAAAAAGTCCATATGCACAATAAATTACTAAATAAAAACTCTTGATTGCTGAATAAACGTGAATAAACTCAATCCATGCTCTGTGACAGTCTCTGCAGAAATAAGTGCTGATAAGTAATCACCACCACCTCTGTGTGCAATGCCTGCTCACCTCAAAGACCCCTTTGGGTCTATTGGCACTTTTAATAATAATCCACAGACGGACCCGCTCGATACATACACAAGTTTTCGTCTAATGGCTCCAGGAATGCCAGGACCTTTCCATAGAAAATTTCTTTCTCCACAATACAGTTTCTCAAAGCAAATAAAACATAATCATCATGCAAGATTGCTTAAAAATACTTGCTTTTAATAAATAACATTGTATACACTCACATTTGAGCAGAGATAAAACTGCATAGAATGATCGGTTAAGTATCGGATAGGTATTAGGACAGCTCTCCTCCTCACTACACATCCAGAATAATGAGACACTGGAAGTGTCTTCACCAACACCTCCCGACGCGTTGCGTCACAGGTCACGTGACTTTCTGAAGGGAATTTCTTTTTGTACTGCACTAAGAGAAACAAGACCAGAGGCTGAAGGGAGGAACTAATGGGTGAAGGAACATGATAGGTAGGAGCTTATAGGTGAAGGAGGTGAATGAGTGTGATTTTTGAACACATAGTGATGTATGGAGAGGAGAAAGACGTGTAGTGGTAGAGATAAAAAAGACTGACTGTAGTTGGTAAGTACAAAAAAATGTATTACATAGACGGGCAGCAGGACATAATCGGGACTATCCTGGGGTCCACAGGACAGTTGGTTTTCACTCACGTTGAATAGCCCTGCTAATTCCAGGACTTTGCGGAAGAATGAAAGAAGTGTTCTGCTTATAACAGACTAAGCATCAAGTTACAAAGCTTGAATAATAAGCACAGTATTCAAGGAAAAATTACCGTAATAACCCAGTTTGATAGATTTCCAACTATACTACCCACAACCAATATATTGACGTAGTGTCAGTACTACCATAGATCTTTGTGTGAATGACATTCTGTATATTTTCTGTAGGTTTTTTATTACCTTCATAAAACCTTCAGTAAAGGAGGATCGGGGCTGCTCTGTGCAAAACCATTGCACAGAGCATGTAAGCATAACATGTTTGTTATTTACACAAAAAAATCTATCATCATTTAGTATTAGTATTTAGTTTAGTATTTGTTGTATGTTTTGGATAGTGTATGGAAGAGTTAAAATGTCTCTTTATATTTTGTCTGTCTGTATGCTCATTGGAGATATTTCTCCTCATTTTCTATTCTGAAGGCAATTGTCACCATTATAGAAAGTGTCAATAAATACAACATTTTACAGCAGTTGCCCCCACCGCAAATGGTAGGATTTCCTGGAATTTCTTCTAACTTAGTTTTGTGCCTCTGTGACAGGAAATGAGGGGAAATACTCACAATGAACTGTAATAAAAAGTCACAAGACAAAACAAAAAAAAAGGCTAAAGTTATACTTTAGGAGGTGGTATACAGTATATTCAAGTAGCAGCACCAAGTTAGTAAGTATAATGCAGTTAGTGCAGACAGTAGTAAAAGAACATTGTGTATAGTTAAGCATGTGTGACTGCTCTGTAGTAAATGTGGGGCTGGCCCTACTACACTATAGATTTTCAACCTCCACCTCATTAACCTGTTCAGCCCCGGAAGGTTTTACCCCCTTCATGACCAGGCCATTTTTTGCAATACGGCACTGCGTTACTTTAACTGACAATTGCGTGGTTGTGCAATTCTGTACCCAAATAAAATTGATGTATTTTTTCCCCCACAAATAGAGCTTTCTTTTGGTGGTATTTGATCACCTCTGCGGTTTTAATTTTTTGCACTATAAACAAAAAAAGACTGACAGTTTTGAATAAAAAACAATATTTTTTACTTTATGCTATAAAACATATAATAAGATAGAAAAAATGTCTTCATCAGTTTAGGCCAATATCTATTCGGCTACATGTTTTTGGTAAAAATTCTCAATAAGCATAAATTGATTGGTTTGCGCAAAAGTTATAGCGTTTACAAACTATGGGAAAGATTTATGGAATTTGAATTTATATTAATTTTTTTACTAATAATGACATTGAGCAGTGTTTTTTAGCGGGACTGCGACATTGCAGCAGACAAATCTGACACTTTTTGGGGACCATTGACACCAATACAGTGATCAGTGCTAAAAAAAATGCACTGTCACTGTAGTGACAGACAGGGAAGGCGTTAACATCAGGGGCGATCAAAGGGTTAAATGTGTTCCCTGGGAGTGCTTTCTAACTGTGGGGGGATGCTTTGACTGGGCCTAATAACATGTGGCCTAATAACAATATAGTTTAACCTCTTCATTACTAAGGGTAAAACAAATCTTAAAGCACTTTAGTAAAAATGTAAATACAAAAAATACTGTAGCTGCTGACTTTCAGTAAAAGTACACTTGCCTGTCTAGGGATCCAGCGGTATACTTACCTGTGACGGTTCTTCACTGGTCTTAGAGTCTCTGGCAATGGCAGGTTTAGTGTGGGAAGCCAGCTTTGACTCCTTGCAGCTTCACAGCTGGCTTCCCACTGTGCTTGTGTGAGCCGCACTGAACTGTATGAATGGTTCTGCAGCCTCCTGGGACATGTGATGTGTCTAAGAAGGTTGTGGGCGGTGGGGGGAATAGGCAATTCCACTGGAAGTTGTAGAGGGTACCTGAGAAAACTAGGTAATCATTCTCCCAAAAAAAAGTTCCATAAGAAGAAGAGGAGGGTGAGAGGAGGGTGAAAGGAGGGCTTATAGCAGAACCTTTCCCTGCTCCTCAAAATCACAGCAATACTACATATGTCTATATTATTTGTTGTTTGTATCTGTTGTAGTGTAGAGCACAGAAAAAAATAGTGAGCATTTTGCTTTTTTTTATCCTACCTAAAACACACTGACACTAATGCTAAGAATTTTTTTTTTTAATCCTACCTCAAATACACTGACCCTGACCTTTGACTTTGGTCATGACCTTAACCCTAATGCCACGTTCACACAATCAAACTTTTCGGCCGGACCATCCGGCGGACTTAGTCTGGCGGACAATCCACTGGACTTTCCGAACGTGCCCACACATGCCCGGACTTTTTCGGCGGACTAGAACCAAATAGACATGTGCGATTAGTTTCGTACAAATTTTTCGAAATTCGTACAAATTTACGAATCCGTAGTATGCATTTTTTCAAATACGAATTCCGTACGGAATACGAAATTCCGTTTAAGAATTACGTTGCCGAATTTATTCGAATCCGACTACCAAATATATCGAATTTCAACTATTATGAAAGAAATTATTATAGCGGATATAACGAATGATTCGAATGAATTCGAATGGATTTGAATGATTCGAATGACAAAGTGTAATTTTTGCAGGAAAAATTCCGTTTACGAATTTCAGCTCCAAATTATTCGAATCCAACTACCAATATTGAATTTCAACTAATTCGAAATAAATTATTATAGCGGATATAACGAATGAATTCAAATTAATTTGAATGAATTCGAATGAATTTGAATGATTTGAATGACAAAGTGTCATTTTTGCAGGAAAAAAAGCTATTTAAAATCACTCGCGGCTATTGCCGGCAAAAGAATTGTCTGCTCCGTAACACAGAGAACAGTCATTCATTGATATAAAAAAAAACCTTCAGGTCTGGTATGGATATTAAGGGGGACCCCAGCCAAAAAAAAAAATTGGCGTGGGGTCCCCCCTAAATATCCATACCAGACCCTTCAGGTCTGGGATGGATTTTAAGGGGAATCCCGGCCAAAAAAAAAAAATGGCGTGGGGTCCCCCTCAAAATCCATACCAGACCCTTCTCTGAGCAGGCAACCTGGCAGGCCGCAGGAAAAGAGGGGGGGACTGGGGCGGCCCCCCCTCCCACCTGAACCGTACCAGTCCACATGCCCTCAACATTGGGAGGGTGCTTTGGGGTCCCCCCCAAAGCACCTGGTCCCCATGTTGATGGGGACAAGGGCCTCATCCCCACAACCCTGGCCGGTGGTTGTGGGGGTCTGCGGGCGGGGGGCTTATCGGAATCTGGAAGCCCCCTTTAACAAGGGGACCCCCAGATCCCGCCCCCCCTCTGTGTGAAATGGTAAGGGGGTACAAAAGTACCCCTACCATTTCACCAAATAAGTGACAAAAATTGTAAAAATGACAGGAGACGGTTTTTGACAATTCCTTTATTAAAATCTTCTTTCTTCTGGTCTTCCTTTCTTCATCCTTCGGTTTCTTCATCTTCTCCTTCCGGCATCTTCTTCCATCTTCTTCCATCTTCTTCTTCTTCTGATCCGCTTCTTCTTACTACAGGTATTACTACAATCAGCAGACGCAGTGGCTCCAAAACGCAGAACACCTATCCGGAGGAAAAACTCAGGATGGTTTAACAGCTCTCTCATGCTACTCAAGCAAGAACGCAGAAGAGCCGAAAGAGCATGGAGAAGAAATCCTACCAAAGAAAATCAGACAAACTACAAAGGACTCACTGAGAATTATCACAAAGCAATCTTTAAAGCTAAAAAAGATTTTTTTGCAAATACCATTTCATCGGCACTAAACCGCCCTCGGGAACTTTTTAAAATAGTCGCTCAGTCGATGAACCCGGCATGCTTAGAGCCCCCAGCAAACGAAACCCAAGATTTCTGTAATGAGTTATCAGATTTTTTCATTGACAAAATCGACAACATCTGGAAAATAATCCATATGAAAAAAACTTCCAACCTCAGCCATCCAGAGCAAAAAGAAGATATGGTCACAAATATCCCTCTTCCACCAAAGTTTTCTTTGATCCCAATCTCCACGGACACCACCAAAAACATCATCAAAAACCTCAGAGACAGCACATCTCCTATTGACATCATCCCCACAAAACTGCTGAAAGAATGCTCTGACATCTTGGCGCCTACGCTAACTCACCTCATAAATCAATCTTTCAAAGAAGGGATTGTTCCAGGCGCCCTCAAACAAGGCATCATCAAACCCCTGCTAAAGAAGCCCAACCTCGACCCCCGGGACCCCAACCACCGCAGACCGATAACAAGCCTCAACACCATCTCCAAGATTATGGAGAAAGCAGTAGTACAACAGCTACACCGCCACCTAGACACACACAAACTCCTGGACCCTCTACAATCAGGCTTCCGCCCAGGCCATGGCACAGAAACGGCACTCCTGAAGATTTGGGACGACGCCCTCGAAGCAGCAGATGACGGAGAATCATGTCTCCTGGTGCTGTTGGACCTCAGCGCAGCGTTTGATACTGTGGACCACAACACTCTACTCATCCGCCTTACAGAAGTAGCAGGAGTCGCAGACGCAGACCTACAATGGTTCGCATCCTTCTTAGGAAATCGCTCTCAGACAGTGAAACTAGGAGCTTTTACCTCTGAAACACGGGCAATCTCTTGTGGAGTCCCTCAAGGATCACCCTTGTCGCCAGTGCTCTTCAACATATACATCCGCCCACTCCTCAAAATCATCAGAAGATCGGATCTCTGCTTCCACTCATACGCTGATGACACCCAATTATACTTTCGGATCACCGGACAAAAAGACCATCATCGGCAATTAGAAAACTGCCTCACTCGAATAGACGACTGGATGACTGCCAGCTCTCTTAAACTTAACGAATCAAAAACAGAACTTCTTATTCTACATGCAAACCAAAACTCCCGAACCAAGATCCCTTGGACACCTCCTACCATCCTTGGACAGACCATCTCCCCATGAACCAAGGCCAAGAGCCTCGGAGTCATTTTTGACTCAGAAATGTCAATGGAGGCACAAATAGGATCGGTAGTTAGCGGATCTCACCATCTCCTTCGCCTTCTACGCAGACTCATCCCCTTCATTCCAAAGGAGGACAAAGCAGTGGTAGTTGGAACAGTCATTAATTCACGACTGGACTACGCAAACTCCCTCTACATAGGGTTACCCCGATATCAACTTGCACGCTTACAACTTATCCAAAACACGGCGGCAAGGCTGATAACAGGAAAAAAACCCTGGGAATCCATCTCCCCTTCCCTGAGGAGCCTACATTGGCTAACCGTAAAGAATCGGGTCATTTTCAAGACCCTCTGCCTCACCCACAAATGCACCCATGGAGACGCGCCTCAATACCTTCTCGAGAAAATAAAACGCTACACACCCAATCGCAGTCTTCGATCGTCCGACCAAAACCTCCTCCTCATCCCCAAGTCCCGCTACAAATCAAAAGGAGAACGAAGATTCGCTGTCCAAGGACCACGGCTATGGAATGCACTACCAACCTACATCCGCATGGAAGAAAACCATCAGGTCTTCAGGAAAAAACTCAAGACCCACCTCTTCTAAGAAGCTTGACAACAAAGCACTAATTACAGCGCCTTGAGGCGATTCGGTTCGCATTGTAGCGCTATACAAATTATTCATTCATTCATTCTTCCTCCGGTCTTCTCGTCCGGCATCCTTTTCCATGGCGTCGGCGTCTGTTCTCAGGCCGCTCCTCGCAATGGGAGGCTCCCGCTGTGTGAGGCGTCGCTCCGTCTGACAGGTCTTTTATAACGGAGGGCACCTGGTGACCCCCCCCTGACATCATGGGGAAAGCCATAGGGAATTCCCCATGACGTCCCCGTGCATCAGAGGGGGCGAGGTCACCAGGTGCCCTCCGTTATAAAAGACCTGTCAGACGGAGCAAAGCCTCACACAGTGGGAGCCTCCCATTGCGAGGAGCGGCCCGAGAACAGACGCCGACGCCATAGAAGAAGATGCCGGACGAGAAGGACGAGAAGACCAGCGCAAGAATAAGCGGATCGGAGGAAGAAGAAGATGGAAGAAGATGCCGGAAGGAGAAGATGAAGAAACCGAAGGATGAAGAAAGGAAGACCAGAAGAAAGAAGAAAGAAGATTTTAATAAAGGAATTGTCAAAGACCGTCTCCTGTAATTTTTACCATTTTTGTCACCTTTTTTGGTGAAATGGTAGGGGTACTACCCCCTTACCATTTCACATAGGGGGGGCAGGAGCTGACATTTCATTAGCCGTGAGTGATTTTAAATAGCTTTTTTTCCTGCAAAAATGACACCTTGTGCAGGAACAGTTCTCTATATTAGATATACTGAATCTCGAATTCATTCGAATCATTCAAAGCATTCGTTATATCCGCTATTATAATTTCTTTCATATTAGTTGAAATTCGATATTTGTAGTTGGATTTATTCGTAACGATTCGTAACTTTACTAACAAATCGTAACGATTCGTAACTTTACTAACAAATCGTAATGATTCGAAAAAAATATTACGATTCGTACGAAATTCGTATTTCGTACGAATTCGAACGGAATTTCGTACACAAATTACGAATTACAAATTTTTTTATATACGAAACGGAACGAAACAAAACAAAACTAATTTTTTGACAGTTCCCATGTCTAATACCAAATGCACTCCACCTGGGACAGCAACAGCCAGCGATACCAGAATGGAAGTTGGTTATTAAAGTCAAGTTTACTACTAAATTCACAGTATATATGGATATATCTGTTTTGCAGTGGTTACTGGGCTTCTTTAAAAACTGATCTGCAAGTGCAGTGCAGCTGCAGGTTACCTGTATTGAGCCATAGACTTCTGTTATTACCTGCGGGTTTGTTGCGCCTTCAGAAATTGCGCCACACCTGCAGGATATAATAGAAGTTTACGGCAAAGTGCAGCTAACCCGCAGAAAATCCACAGGTTCACTGCGCTGCACCCGCGGTTTTGGCAAATCAGTGTGAAAGCAGCCTTAGGCCCATTTCACATGATTGGTCCGACCCAATAGGACTTACTATTCTCCTCCATGGAGCAGCAGATGTAAACCGACTTGTGTCTGTTTACACCCACCTTCCTAAAAAAAAATAGACACATGATACACATGATTGGTCCGACCCAATCGGACTTACTATTCACCGGTGTATACACCGCTCCTAAAGCGCCCCTTGCCCATTGAAATCAATGGGCAGAGCCGCCAAAGCGCCTGCAAAGCGATTCGGCAGCGGCGCTTTGCGGCGCTATTAACCCCTTCATCAGCCACTAGCAGGGGTTAAAAGTGCCCTGCTAGTGGCTGAAAAGTACCTCTAAAACAACGGTTTCAGCTCCCCTATGCATCAATATAGCATTCATGTACTTTTTTTACAAAAATATCTAAGCTTTCCATTAAATCTACAGTCACTTACTTTTCTTGTCCTAATCCATGTTTCCAGACGTTTCCATTAGTAATGTCTTTCTTCCTCGTGACACAGGAAGGAGTTGACCAGCTGACCTCATTAGCACACACCCTGCATCATCCACCCTCCCATTCCCAGGTGAATATTTTTTTAATGGAATGCAATCAATCAGTGATCACCCTTCTCACTAAATACACAATCAGATTGCATAGTGTATGGCCATCTTTATACAAGTATATAGGAGGGAGTGGACAGAAACACTCAGCTGTTAAGCCCTGTTCACAACTCTGCATAGCATGAACTCGCATTCCCACATGCATTTTTTTTTTTTTTAGAGAGGGGGGAGGCTTTTTCAGAGCTTTTTCACTCATCACACATAGGGCTGCCCATCCACCTGAATGTGCTGCCCTACCTACAGCTACTAATGGAAACGTCTGGAAATGTGGATTAGGACAAGAAAAGTAAGTGACTGTAGATTTAATGGAAAGATTTGATATTTTTGCAAAAAAAGTACATGAATTGGTGTACAAAGGCGACCTTACCCTTTAAGAATCTACCTGGATCTGCTTAACCCTTTCCCGTCGACTGGCCCTTTAGGGGTTCTAAAAGCTGGGAGGTGGAGGCGGGTATTTGAGTCATGTGACTGCAATGATTGGCTGTTACAGCAGTCACATGATTGGAAAGCTCCCGATCGCTAGTATCCATCCGGAGCTTTCCGTTACATGGCAACTACCAGTTGCTCCCAGCACGGTAAGTCGTTTTGACAGGACCACATATATGTGGCAGCTTGGCATAAAGGACCACCCCCTCGATCGGCCGCATATATGTGTGCAGTTGTCATTTAGTGGTTAGTTCCAGGCTTTGTGTTACTTTAAATAGTTTGTTTAGGACAAGCTCACCCAAATAGACTATTCCTTTCACTAAGAAATGCGGCTGCTGTCAATGCTGTATAAACTGTATGTAAAATAGCTACATACAGTATACAGCAGTGTGTTCTGGCAGCAGCAAAGGGACTTCCCATCCCATTCCTGGAACAAAATTGAGTTGGGCTGAGTGCTGCTCAGCCATTTACAAAAAAAATAGTTTTTTATGAATGAGTACAAGGCTTCCTCTGAATGGCTGAAGTAAAGGCAGGTGCATGATGTCACAACCTTGACCTTTCGCAAATCAGAGGAAGCTTTGTATTCATTCATAATAATACAAGGCTTACTATAAGTAGCTCGGAGCTTAGCTTGACTTGATTTTTTTCCAGAAGTGGGAGGGGAAGTCTCCTTCATGCTGCTGGAGCACAGCGATGTATACTGTATATAGCTGATGCTATATACAGTTTAAACAGCGCTATCAACAGTTGCATTTCTTAGTAAAGGAAATAGTTTGCTTGGGCCAGCTTGGCCCAGATGAACTATTTAAAGTGACATAAAACTTGGGGTTAGGCTCTTAAATGTAGGAAAAGATTAACTTGCCAAAATAGCTCAATGTTATACATTTCTTTGTAAGTGATGGAAACAATGAACCTTCATCTGAATCTGAAATTAGCTTTATTTTACTCTCTCTGTTATAGGTAAAAACGTTCTTGGCCTAAACAGTGCTTGCAGAATGAGCACAATTGTAACCTTATAAGCATAATAAAACACATACAAGACCTACAGCTGAACAGTAGACAATAAGGTCAATGCTTTCAAAAGAGTGACTCAAAGCTCATAGAGGCAGCTGTTGTGCTTTACTGTCAATGTCACACAGAAGCTGCAGGAAATAATAAGATATTTTCATGCATAAAGCATGATATAGATGACAAGGTGACAGAATAATGGTGTCATTGTATAAATCCTTTGGAAAACTACAGCTTGAGCTGAAAATATTTTGCTACACTTTTGGAATAGAAGGTCAGAGGAATAAAAAGGTGAAAATAAAAAGATGTGTTTAGGAGGATCATACTAAAAGAAACGCACTGTTATATTATTATTTGCTTTTGTTTTTTGTTTTTAAAGGTCAGAACAGAACACACATTATTTTTAATCAAACATGGCTCCCTGATATTTTGTATGGAGCGTGATACCTGACCCTCCTAAAATGTTAATTTTTACGCTAGTATTCAATGTATGCACTGACACAAACTATACTTTTTTCAGGTAGTTGCCACCAGTAGGCCAGTTAAATACCGACATGGAGAAGACAAAGAGATGAAAACTGTAAAAAAGAAGATGAACTATAAAGTTGAAAAAGGTATGAAAAACATGTATCATCCATTTCTCTTCTACTCTCTCATTTGATCAATTTTTATATCTACATTTCTACACTCTTTATAAAGTGGGATTATTCTTTACATCATAGAGGAAAGATGAAGAAAAGTAGTGGTGTAGATGAACAGTTTCTTTACAGCTTCCTGCACAATTTTGGCTATAAATATTCAAATTAATTGTAGCATACCCCTAAGGAGCTGCAGATGAACTTGGATCCCCAACTCCTGCACAGCCAGGCACAACAAGTTTTCGTTATTTATGTGTTTTTGTTATTTATTAATATCTTGGATAGGGATGGGAGATTATGGGATTTCAGCAAAACGTTGACAACAATTATAGGCACTGCCAACCCACCTGGCTGCAGCTGCCCCTTTCACTAGCCCTCCAGGCTAACTTCTCCACACCAGTCCTCCAGACTGACTCTTCACCAGTTCACCCAGCTAACTCTCTCACCAGCCCACCTGGCTGACTCTCGGGTGATCTTCTGAGGAAGGGTGGAGATTTAAGCACACTGCTGTCTTCAGGAAGAACTGGCAACATGTGGCAGTCTCCCCCCTTGTAAGTCCCCAGCAGCGCTGAGCTACTCACGCTGTCCTCTCTCTTGCTCCCATGCCTCCAGGATAGGCTTCCCCCATGTGTTGTGTCAGGATCCTTCCATCACCCAAGCCCCAACCCAAGGCAGGACCCCCCCCCACAGACTAGGGTGCACCCCTGAGGGCCACTGACAGCCTCCTCAACACTGTATCTCCATCTTTCACCTGACTGCCACTGCTGGCATGGCCCATGTCTATTTATGGAGTGGTCTCAGCCCCATTTCAGACAGATCGTGGGGATTGGCTGAAGCTCCATAAACATTCAAGACAGCTCCACCTAACCACTACCCACTAGCTCTAGAACATTCTCCAATGTCCTAGAAATAGGAGGAGGCACCAGAGAAGCTGCCAGGATAAGTCATCCAGCCCTGACTCCCTGAATCCTGACCCAGATTCACAGCTCAGGCTTAGGCCCCTCTCTGTCTAGCACACACTAGAGGGTGCTACATAATATTGACAGTAATTTATTTTATAAAATGCAACTTTAATAATTACTTTTGCTCTGCAACACTGTAATATGGGACAGATTTGCATGAATCCAAGCAGCTAGTGTAATAATGTGATAGATACCCTGTTAGTTGCTTGGCCTATCTGCATACTTAGTATGTAGACCTGACCTACAAACATTGACCCTCTAACATTTCTAGTAGGTATAAAACACTCTGCTACTGATTATCTCTCTACCTTTTCTTACAATCTCCTGAATTTGGCCAATGGACTCTTATGAAGGGTTTGCTTTAAAGCAGAACTAAACTCTCTCAATTAACATTGACTATTTTATTCCTTATGCTGTTCGCATTAGTAAATGGACAGGGAGGCATAGTATATTTTCATGTTTTACTTTTTTTTTGTTTACATTTCTTCGGTTGCTGCCTGGTTTCTGGCCTAGGTCAAAATTATGTTATATATCAGGCAAGGAGGAGAGACTTTCTCAGCTAAGCACACCCTCCTGCCTGCATGCCTGGGCTAAGGAGAGATGGATTCTATGGCTAGAAATTCTAACTAAATAAAGCATGGAGACATTGATGGTTGAGCTTGCTTTGAACATTAAAAATGAATTAAATATCATTTTCAGTTTGTGGTGTTCAGGTATGGTTTGGTTCTGCTTTAACCACTTCCATACCTGACCAATTCTGGCATTCCTCTTCTACATGTAAAAATCATTATTTTTTTTGTTAGGAAAATTACTCAGAACCCCCAAACATTATATATATATATATATATATTTAGCAGAGACCTTAGTGAATAAAATGTCAATCATTGTGATTTGTTATGACACACAGTATTTGCACAGCAAATTTTCGAATGCGATATTTTTGGGAAAAAAATAATTTCCATGGACTAAAAAAACAAACAAAACACAATATTTACCCCATTTTTTTTGTATAATGTGAAAGATGATGTTACACTTAGTAAATTAATACCTAATATGTCACACTTTAAAATTGCACACACTTGTGGAAAGGCACTAAATTTCGGTACTTAAAAATCTCCATAGGCTACGCTTGATTTTTTTTACAGGTTACCAGTTTAAAGTTACAGAGGAGGTCTTGTGCTAGAATTATTGCTCTCGCTCTAACATTCATGGTAATACTTCACATGTGTGGTTCTAACACCATTTACATATGCGAGCGCAACCTTTGTATGTGTTTATTTATGCGTGTGAGCACGAGGGAACGGCGAAGCCTTAAAACTTTTTTATTATTATTAATTATTTACTTTTATTTTTACACTGTCCCTTTATTTTTTTTTTTTTAAATCACTTTTATTCCTATTACAAGAAATGTAAACATCCCTTGTAACAGAAATAAGTCATGACAAGTCCTCTTTATGGAGACATCTAGGACCAATGAGACTCCAGGTATTTCCTCTACCTTGGAAAGCATGAGATAAAAGCAAATCAGTCTCTGCTTTGCAGGTAAAAAAACTGGCAGTGTTTACAGCTGTCAGTGCTGGAAGTAACGGCATGACATCGCTTCCAACCTTCCAGGGTTTATAGAGATGTCATCCAGACCATGGCCAGCTCTATGGTAATCTGGCAGCCCCACCGGATCATTAATCCGGCATCCCGATCACACGGGAGAGCCCAGAAAGGCATCGGAGGGGGGACATCCCCTCCTGCTGCCTGCAAAAGCAATCCAGAGGCTGAATAGCCACTAGGGTGGCTTTTATATTATAGGGAATCACTGTCTGAAAACACAGATATATGAATGATGTCTGTAGCCACAAGCATCATTCAGATATCATCACGTCAATCCAAGGACATCACATGATGTCCTGGTGACTATAAACAGTAAAGCAATAAAAGGAAGGAGCAGACTATTTTGTACCTACTAAAGTAATGCCGCGTACACACGAAGGGACTATCCCGCGGGATTGTCCGCTGGACTCGTGTCCACCGGACAATCCCCTCGTGTGTGGGCGCCGGCGGACTTTTTGGGGCCAAAAGTCCGGCGGACTAGGTTTTAAGTTTTGTTTTAAAATTATCCGCTGGACTTGGCAGTCCGGCAGACAATCCGTTAGTAGGCTAGTCCGCCGGACTTTTGAAATGAACGGACTTGCCGCTCATCGGAAAGTCCGTTCATTTAGCACGTGACTTCAGGTAGACGGAGCTAGCGAAGGCAGTGAATGCCGCCACGCTAGCCCCGTCACCTGGCATGGATTTGGGTCCCCCCCAAATCCATCTCAGACCCTTATCCAAGCATGCAGCCTGGCAGGCCAGGAAAGGGGTGGGGACGAGCGAGCGCCCCCCCTCCTGAGCCATACCAGGCCGCGTGCCCTCAACATGGGGGGGGAAGGGGGGCCGTGCGGCCCCCCACCCCAAAGCACCTTGTCCCCATGTTGATGAGGACAAGGGCCTCTTCCCGACAACCCTGGCTGTTGGTTGTCGGGGTCTGCGGGCGGGGGCTTATCGGAATCCGGGAGCCCCCTTTTATAAGGGGGCCCCCATATCCCGGCCCCCCACCCTATGTGAATTCACCAAAGGTGTAAAATGTAAAGAAAAAAAACACACAATTTTGAAAAAATATTTAATTGCACTGCTCCGGGGGTCTTCTTCCGTCTTGGGGGGTCTTCTCGCCGGACTCCTCCGCCATTTACCTAGCTCTTTTACCGAGCAGAGGAGACCGGCTACCTTCTTCGTCGTCGACGCCGTCGTCTGGGGGTCTCGATCCGCCTTCGGGGGTCTTCCAGGGTCTTCCGGGGTCTCTTCTGTTCTTGCCGCGGTCATCGTTTTCTGCGCCGCCAGGGCCGCCTTCTTCTTCTTCTTCTTCCGATGTTGACCCGTCGCTGTCTCTGGCCGGAATGCCAGAGCCGCTCTGTGCTGGGACTTATATAGGGACAAGGGGACAGGGTCACATGCTCATGTCACATGGTGACCCCGCCCCCTTGTGATGTCACAGTCCCGGAGGATGCTGGGACTGTGACATCACAGGGGGGCGGGGTCACCATGTGACATGAGCATGTGACCCTGCCCCCTTGTCCCTATATAAGTCCCAGCACAGCACGGCTCTGGCATTCCGGCCAGAGACAGCGACGGGTCAACATCGGAAGAATAAGAAGAATAAGAAGAAGAAGGCGGCGCCGGCGGCGCCGGCGGCGCGGAAAACGACGACCGCGGCAAGAACAGAAGAGACCCCGGAAGACCCCCGAAGGCGGATCGAGACCCCCAGACGACGGCGTCGACGACGAAGAAGGTAGCCGGCCTCCTCTGCTCGGTAAAAGAGCTAGGTAAATGGCAGAGGAGTCCGGCGAGAAGACCCCCCAAGACGGAAGTAGACCCCCGGAGCAGTGCAATAAAATATTTTTTCAAAATTGTGTGTTTTTTTTCTTTACATTTTACACCTTAGGTGAATGGGTAGGGGTACATCGTACCCCATACTCATTCACATAGGGTGGGGGGCCGGGATCTGGGGGCCCCCTTATAAAAGGGGGCTCCCGGATTCCGATAAGCCCCCGCCCGCAGACCCCGACAACCAACGGCCAGGGTTGTCGGGAAGAGGCCCTTGTCCTCATCAACATGGGGACAAGGTGCTTTGGGGTGGGGGGCCGCATGGCCCCCCTTTCCCCAGGGCACCCCCCATGTTGAGGGCACGCGGCCTGGTATGGCTCAGGAGGGGGGGGCGCTCACTTGTCCCCACCCCTTTCCTGGCCTGCCGGGCTGCGTGCTCGGATAAGGGTCTGAGATGGATTTGGGGGGGACCCCCATGCCATTTTTTCGGCGTGGGAATTCCCTTTAAATCCATGCCAGGTGACGGGGCTAGCGCGGCGGCATTCACGGCCTTCCCTAGCTCCGTCTACCTGCAGTTACATTCTAAATGAACGGACTGCTCCGTGTGTGGGCAAGTCCGTTCATTTTCAAAAGTCCCGCAGACTTTTTCCAGCGGATTGTCCGCCGGAGAAGTCCGGGCGTGTATGGGCAAGTCACAGGCTCGGAAGTCCAGGCGTGTGTGGGCAAGTCCCCCCTCAGAAAGTCCGGCGGATTGTCCGCCGGACTAGGTCCGGCGGACAAAGTTCGAACGTGTGTACGCGGAATAAGTCATACTTGGGTGTTTGCAAGCACAATTTGTATTCTGCGGCTTTCATCATAGATGCTGAATTACGATTGTGCATGTGAAGTAATTGACTGCTTCTTGCAGGGCAGGGACAGAAAGCAGATTTATTATAGAAGACAACTTATGTCTGCTTTATGAGCTTACAGGGTTGTCATTTGATGCCTTTGGATGTAAATGTTTTTGCAGTTGAACAATATAATATCCAAACAGGCTTTCATTGTGCCATTCCATTTTGTTTTTTAATTTTGACTGCACTTGTACAAGCACAATTAATATTTACAGAGACAGTCCTACTGATCAAAATAAGCAGAGGCTCAGCAAATTTTGAGATCAAACGAATGCCATAGATAGATGCAAGATAGATGCAAATAACCTGCACAGTGTATAAAAGGACCAATATGGGAAAAATCATTATTTTGATTCACAGAGAATTGTGAATTAGCAGGTACCCATACTGGAAAAGAGTAATTATTAGTATCTCAAATGCATGAACTTCCTTGACTCTCCGTATAACTGGCAAATTGGCAATTACTCTATTCATGTACACTTGCAAGATTCTTGACAAAATATTCATGTCTGAACTGACCTTTGCAAGTATTATTATACTGTAGCTCAGTTTTGTAAAGAAAACAGAAGGGTGGTAATCAGAAACTTACATCTATATGGGTTTTAACGTGTAAGAAATATGGTTAATGCAATATGGTTGCTATGGGATTTGCCACTTCTTTTGCCGTGTGACGGCAGAAAAAAGAGTGGTCCGTCGAGTCTGCCCCATTTTTTTTTTATGCTCTTGGGGTTTTTTAACTTTTTTTTTTATTGATTATAGATCTATGTGTGGCCCAAGCTGGTTTGAATCCACAGACTGTTAACTGACTCATTAGCTCCGCTGGAAGTCTTTTCCAAGCGCCAACGACTCAGTAAAATAATACTTTCTAAAATGTTAAACTTTCCTCTTGCTACTTTGAGGTCATGTGTTCTTGATTCAGCGTCATATTGAAAATACTGCCCTTCTGAACCGTATTCACCCTCTTGATGTATTTAAAGGTTTCATTCATGTATCCCTTTTACCTACTTTGCTCCAGAATGTACATATTAAAGGATCACTAAAGGCAAAATTGTTATACTTACCTCCACTGTGCAGCTCGTTTTGCACAGAGTGGTCCCGAACCTGGTCTTCTGGGGTCCCTCGGCGGCTGTCTCGGCTCCCTCCCGCAAGGACTCCACAACTTCATGCGCACTCCCTAGCAAGGTGTACAGTGCTTGCAGGCGCACTCCCATGATACAGCTGGCGGCCGTAGCCGCTCACTGTATCACTCGGCCCCGCCCACCGTCGCGTCGCGTCATTGGATGTGATTGACAGCAGCGCGAGCCAATGGCTGCGCTGCTTTCAATCCATCCACTCTAGTCAATCAACGGCCAGGGTGAGCGGCGAAGAGGATGTCGGGGCGAGCTCAGGACTTTTGAGGGGTCAGGTAAGTAAAACGGGGGAGATGGGGGGCCGGCATTCTCGGATGTTTTTTCACCTTAATGCATAGAATGCTCTAAGAGGAAAAAAAAATTTACCTTTACAACCCCTTTAAGCTCCTGAAGTCTCTCCTGATATTGTTTATTCACATAACAGAAAAAAGCATAAAAAAGCATATGATTTATTTAAGCAAAATTAGAGCACCCCAAACCAGCCTTTCTCAAACTTTTCACCATAGACGAACTCTTGATATTATTTTAGGGGAACCCCTGATAAAAACTATTCATTGGCGGCCAGTAGGAAGAATGCCCGCTTACAGTTGTAGTCAAAATGCCAACAGCTAAAAAGTTAATGGGTGTTGTGGCTCTTTTAAGTGGCATTGGTGCAAGAACTATGTAGACATACTCAGATGAAAAGTCAATCAGCCGCAGCTCAAGGAATATCTGGAAGAATCCTACATTTCCACATATACCTCACTGAGAATGGATGCTGTAAACCCAACAGTTAGCAAATATTTTACTTACATTCCAGTTACCTTTTAAAGTGGTTCTAAGTCTAAATTTTTTTACTTTAATTCATTCTCTGCATTAAAGTGAAAAAAAACTTCACTGCCTGTTCTCCACCCTCCCACACACAATACCTCTTTTGATCCAGCACTGTGCTGTGTGGGGCTGCTCTCTCTTCCTAAATTCCCACGCTACACTAAAAGCAGCAGAAGACATTGGCTCTCCATAGAACACAGCTTGCTATGGGTACACACACAGGAGGGGAGGAGCAGACAGCCCTGGCGGGGCACTCCAGAAAAGGAGGTAAGGGACTGCTGTTATTTATTTATTTCACAATAAAGGTTTATTGAAACAAGTTTAGGTAATGCACAGTAAAACAACCATGAGATAAGTACATATTATATAAAACAATACAAATTCAAGTAACATATCTAAGCTCAAAGTCACTTTAAAATAATTGTTGATGTCCACCAAAACAGTGTAATTTGATGTCATCATAATGCAACATGATTCAACTAATACAAAGCATACACAGTTATTATGAAATCTTCAGTGTAAAAATGTACATTCAAGCTTTATTAGCTCTGTCTATTACCTTGTTCCATTTACTCGTTTAGCTCCATCTTCCACCATCCCTGATAATTCCTACTTTTGCCCATTCTATCTTCTCTATCTTCCACCCAGTGTACTGCCTTTTAGTGCCCATCAGTTCTGCCTCATCAGTGCAGCATACCAGTGCCCATCATGCAGACTCATCAGCGAAGGAGAAAATTTACCTGTTTGCAAAATGCTATAACAAACTATGAAAAAGGTTTTTTGTTTTTCCATAAATGTCAGTCTTTTTTCATTAGTTTAGCAAAAAATAAAAAACCCAGTGGTGATTTAATACTACCAAAAGAAAGCTCTATTTGTGTGAAAAAAAATGATAAAAATATAATATGGGTACAGTGTTGCATGAGCGCACAGTTGTCATTCAAAATTTGACAGTGCTCAGCGCTGAAAATTGGCCTGGGCAAGGAGGGGATAAAAGTGCCCAGTAGGCAAGTTTTCAATTCTTTGTCCACAGTGCCCTCTACATGTATTGTACATCCTTTACAAAACAATCTGCTAACTTTGTTTACTTTAATCATTTTCTATACGTGTTTTGATCACTTTGTCTACAGTCCTCTTCTGACCTCTCCCTAGCATAACGTTGGTTTTCAGCAGAAGGTCTGACTACTAACTTAAATGTAGAGACCTGGGGGTTGACATACTAAACCTGGAGAGTGAAAGGTAGCTGTGCATGGTAGCCAATCAGCTTCTAACTTCAACTTGTTCAATTAGGCTTTGTCAATAAAACCAGGAAGCTGATTTGTTTCTATGTAGACCTGCACCAGATTTTGCACTCTCCAGTTTTAGTAAATCAACCCCATAATCTGTTCTACTGCATAAGTAACCATGATGCTCCCTTGTATGGTAACAGTCATGCATCAAACCTGAACAAGTGGATGTGTTTCATTGTTAGCTTCCTTCCTGTTACTCTCAACTTCTTACGTGCCCATTGTCCTCTATTACCCTCTCTGATATATGGATGCATTTTCCTACAATGTTTTCATTTAAAAGTTTTTCTAAATATATATATTCAAGTACAAAGAGAGATAGTGTGTGTAGAAACTCAGTATGGATCATTTGTTTGTCAGGGTTTGTCAGAAAAAGAAATACTGTAACTATAAAAAAAGCCTATAGTGTAAAAATGTGTGCCACAAACCAGACTGCAGGGACAATCCATTGTCATACTGAATTTTTAAAGCCCAAAACTTTGCTGTACATATTGTATTGACACCAATAGTAACTAGAAATGGAAGACTTTCTGCTATTTACATGCTGCAATTGCTGTGTTACTGTAATACATTGCGCTAAGCTCAAGGCATGTGTTTACTAGAATAAGACTGCATGTCAAATCTTATTACTTATCACCAGCAAGTCTTAGGTAATAAAAGATTGTCTGCTGGAAACAAACCTTCAAATTGACTTTAACTTGCAATGATGATTATTTGTAGAAAAGTCAGTCTCCTGAGTTTTAAAAGAATCATGGTATTTGTGTGGCTATTGCATTTGAATATTTTCAGAAAACTGCAGGTTTCAGCTAATTTTGATTCTGAAGCTTAAGTCCAACATTATAAAAATCAGACACGCTGTGTATATAAGCAGTAACTGTGATAAGAAAAATTAGGTGAAACAATTTAGAATATGGAATATGCTATAGGCGCGATTTATATATGTTATCGGAAGTGACTATTGGGACAGTGAGTCATTACAATAAATAACAACATGCTGTCATTATATTATTGCCTGTGGTGAACCCATTAAAGCATATCTAAACCCTAACCCAAAAATAAATGTTACATATTTCAGCTATAAAGCTTTACATTTGGTGGTTTTATTAGCTTTTCCGATTTTCTTCCCTTGTTCACCTAGTGACCTTGCCTATAACACACATATCCTGTTCTAGAGTGACAATGCTTCCTTTACTGTACTGTAGCTATGGAAGCATTGTCACACTAGACTGATTTTCTGATTTGCACTACCAGCATTGGGGTTTATTTACTAAAAGCAAAAAGACTATGCACTTTGCAAATTGCAGTTGCTCCAGAGCTTAGTAAATGAGCAGAAGCTCTGCTGACTTCCATCATTCAGTCGTCTGCAAGCAAAAACGCTGTTTTTTATATTTTCCTTGCACGTGATTAGGTACTCATTGCAAAGTGAAGCTTTACCTCATTTACTAAGCTCTGGTGCAACTGAACTTGCAGAGGGCAACTTTACTTTGCAAAGTGCACAGTCTATTTGCCTTTAGTAAATCAACTCCATTGTCTCATCTCCTCATTTTCACTAAATAGAAGGAAGCTGTTTTGTAGTTTACAGAAGATAGCTAGGGAAGTTGATAACATTGTTAGTATGTCATGTCAGTGCAAAGGAAGTTCCAAAGAAACTGGAATTTTTCTGTACTTGTAGAAAATGTACATAGAGTGAGGAAAAAAAAATGTAGCCACCAAATCTAAGTACTGATTACCTGCAATAAATAAAATGTTTGTTGGCATGTACAATAATAATTGGGATATGAGAACCATTGAAATGAATTACAAGCTACTTGCCAGGTGGTACTTGACACCAGAGAGAATATATAAAATGCAGAAGGATGGATCGCCACTATGTTGGAGGAATTGCAAACAAAGGGCAACGATGGCCCATATTTGGTGGGAGTGCCCAACAATAAAGAAGTATCGGCAAGAAATAGTAAAAACTATAACAGATATAACGGACGAGAAAATAGAACTAAACATTCAGGGGTGTCTGTTTCATGGCTCTAAAATCCCAAAGAAAAAGTATAACAATTCAATCACCCCAAAACTCTTAAACGCGGCAAAAGGGCTAATCCCAAAGAAATGGTTACAAAGTGAAAAACCTAGTATGAGAGAATGGTTCGAACAGATAGAGTACCATAATAAAATTGAATATTTAGGAAGCAGAGAAAAAGGGCGATTCCAGTGAATGCTGGGAAAAATTTAAGATGTCCGATAAATATCTGGAAAAGATGATAGAGACAGGAGGGACCTAAATAATATAGAGAAATAAAATTCTACTAATAAAACAATAACAAACCGGGAGGGTAAAGAGGGACGGGGGGGGAGGAGGGTAGTAGTTAACGGCTTCCCGACCGGCTCATGTACATATACGTGAGCAGAATCGCACGGGCAGGCAAAATCCCGTACCTGTACGGGATCCTTTAAATGCCTGCCCGTGGGTCGCGTGCGCGCTGCCAGCGGCGCGCTCGCGACCCGGTCAGGAGCTCCGTGACCCCGGCCGCGGGACCAGCGGACCCGATCGCCGCTGGTGTCCCGCGATCGGGTCACGGAGCTGAAGAACTGGGAGAGGTATGTGTAAACAAACCTCTCCCTGCGCTTCCTACTCTGCCTGTCATTGATTGGCTGTTCCCGGTCATCGGGAAAGCCGATCAAAGACGTCAGACGTCAGCCCTGCCCCCTAATGTAAAAAAACACACACACATCACAGCCCATAACCCCTCCCCCCCCCTAGTGGTTAACCCCTTCACTACAACTGCCATTTATACAGGAATCAATGCATTTAAATAGCATTGATTGCTGTATAAATGACAATGGTCTCAAAAATGTGTCAAAAATGTCCGATGTGTCCGCCATAATGTCGCAGTCACAATAAAAATCACTGATCGCCGCCATTACTAGTAAAAAAAAAAATATTAATAAAAATGCTATAAAAAACTATCCCCTATTTTGTAAACGCTATAACTTTTGCGCAAACCAATCAATAATCGCTAATTGCAATTTTTTTTACCAAAAATATGTAGAAGAATATGTATCGGCCGAAACTGAGGAAAAAAAATGTTTTTTTATATATTTTTTGGGGATATTTATTATAGCAAAAAGCAAAAAATATTGCATTTTTTTCAAAATTGTCGCTCTATTTTTGTTTATAGCGCAAAAAATAAAAACTGCAGGGGCGATCAAATACCACCAAAAGAAAGCTCTATTTGTGGGAAAAAAAAGGACGCCAATTTTGTTTTGGAGCCACGTCGCACGACTCGCGTGTCCAGCGGACAATTTTAAGTCTGAACTTAAAACTTAGTCCGCCGGACTTTTGGGAGGAAAAAGTCAGCCGGCACCCACACACGAGCAGATTGTCCGGCGGACTCCCGTCCGGCGAATCCCGTGGGAAAGTCCGCTCGTGTGTACGCGGCCTTACTGTGTATGCTATTTAAGAGATAACAACTTTTTGGTATTTCCCTGGACAACTTTGATAAATAGGTCACTGAGGAAAAAATTACCCTTTTGCCCCAGGATAAATTACCTACAATCTGCCAAATAAATTACGCTGTGTACACACTTTGTATATTCACAGTGAAAAACATTAAAACATTTAGCCTAGGTTCACACATATGCGATCTCAGACCGCAGGTGCCGATCACATGCAATGCTGCAATGCCTGTGTGATGCGAGTTCAGCCATACAGTTGTGTGGCTGAACTCGAATTAGATTTGCAGAAAAAAAAGTGCAGGGACTCCCCCCCCGCACTGAAATCAGATCACATGGGTGTTCTCACCTTTGCGATCTGATTCCTGAACGAGTTCACAGTTCACACTGCAATCTGTGAACCGATCTGGGGGTGTCATTAACAATGTATTGACACCCGCAGCGATTCGCAGAAGGCAGTGTGAACTGCCTACTGGAGAGATGCGATGCGGGAACTGGCGCTGTAATCTCTCTGGTTCCTGCATCGCACAAGTATAAACCTAGGCTTAAAATGATTGTAAAGTCTGTTTTTTGAGGGGGAGCTGTACACAGAAGGCTTTTTATCTTAATGCATAGAATTTATTAAGATAAAAAACCTTCTGCCTTTACAACCCCTTTAATGCCTCACTCAGAATAATATCACCAAATCTAGTTTCCAACATGTACAACTTTATGTATTTTAATCACAAAAAAAAACAGCTTGTGCAAAGCTGGATATGCATATTGACTTGCAGGTGTAGCTTAGGAACAATGGCTTTCTTTTTTTCTGTCATACTTCTTCTGCGGGTTCACTAATCAAGACATAGTATATTACTTAGCGTCTCCTCCTCAGTGATCAGCAGACATACCAGTCTTATTAGCTTACTTATGTCATAAATACCTAATGCTACAGTACATGTTGGCTGACACAAGTATTCTGTCAAAATTACTTAACCATCATTAAACATATTCATATACTATAACTTTCTGACTTTGTCTTTTTTTTTTCTAAAATTAGATAGTTTATTGGCTAAATATGTCTAGTTCATTTTTTACGTCTACTATTATATATTTCAAGCTACACATACCGGTAATTTGATTTCAATGTAATTCTAATTTAATATTGTTGCTTTTTTTTTTTCTTCTGCCAATAACATTTTTTTTTTTTTTTTCATTCTATTCCACTTGATAAGGCTGGTTTAATAAAGGAGTTGGGGGATTTGCTCAATCAATTGTTTGATTACTGTATTCACTTCAATTATCCAATTACATAAAAATAAAATTCTCATTCAGTTTGAATACCCAATCATGTGCAAATGTATAACATTAATAAGTATTTGTACATGTAGTGAGAGTTCTTGTAGCAAGTAGGTTTCAAAATGGCCACAAACAGCTTTATTGCATGGCCAGTATCCAATATTATTTAACCAATGCAGCATGTCCACAGCAAATACATATCAGATTATGAATATTAGCTTTTCTGGCTTTAGCTGCACAACCAAAATTAAAATAAGTTGTGTATTTTTTACTTGTCAACGCTGTTCCCACCCAATTGGAGGAAATTTACTAAAACTAGAGCAGACAGAGTCTGAAGCAGCTGTGCATAATAACCAATAAGCTTTTATCTTCAACTTGCTCATTTGAACTTTGGATATGAAAGTTAGAAGCTCATTGGTTTCCATGCATAGCTGCTCTAGATTCGGTCTGCTCCAGTCTTATCTCCATACACACGGTCGGAAAATCCGACCACCAAATCCATCGGATTTGGTCCGACGGATTTAGTCCGACACTGGTGTTGCATACACACGGTCGGACAAAGTTGTCGGAAAATCCAATCATTCCAGACGTGGTGACGTTTGTTGCCTACGACGGGACTACGTAGAGGCTAGTAGCCAATAGCTTTGGTCTTGTAATGTGATCTGAGCATGCGTGGCACTTTGTCCGTCAGAATTCGCTACACACGATCGGATTTGGTGTGATCGGACTTTGTTGTCGGAAAATCTATCCAGCAGGAGATAGAACTTTGTCCGTCGGACAATCCGATGGAAACTGTCCGATGGTGCCTACACACGGTCGGAATTTCCGACAACATTGTCCGATAGGACAGAATCCATCGGAAAATCCGACCGTGTGTATGGGGCTTTAGAGAATTCCCCTCAGTATCTCACTGCAGAACAACACGCTTTGGCTTTACAAAGTTTTTATATCATGAAAAGTCATATCTGTAGCCTATGGTTTACTAGACCACATCAATCACGACACAGAGCAAGACATCTTCATAGCAGACCCCACTGAAGTATCCAGACAGATTGCTGAGTCCTATTTTTAAAAGAAACATTTCTGTGCACATGATTGGGCATTTAAGGTGAGCAAATGATGACATTATTTACTAAGCTAAGTGGACATAGGGGTTGATTTACTAAAGGCAAATCCACTTTGCACTACAAGTGCACTTGGAAGTGCAGTCTCTTTAGATCTGAGGGGAAGATCTGAAATGAGGGAAGCTCTGCTGATTTTAATCATTCAATCATGTACAAACAAAAATGCTGTTTTTTATTTTCCTTGCATGTCCCCCTCAGATCTACAGTGACTGCACTTCCAAGTGCACTTGTAGTGCAAAGTGGATTAGCCTTTAATAAATAAACCCCAAAGTCTACTTCTTTAGTAAATAAACACCAGCACATATACACTGTTGGTTATAGTTTTTGGTATTTTTACAGCTGTCCTGTTAAAATATAGGGCATGTTCTTAATCACTGGTTGACTACATTTTGTTGTATTTTTTTTTTTTTGCAGGCTAATTTAAAAGTATGGAATCAGAGAACAAATTGCCTAGAAGCCAAATACACATTTAATAATGAAAAGTGAAAAGGACTGCAAAGTATCTATGTACACGCCCTATAACCAGTGCTACAATACTGCAAACCTTTATATAAGTCCAAATAATGGAATCTAAAAAAATATGGAAAACATGATGTCTGCAAAAAATATGTATGCAAATATATTGTATTGTTTATTGAAATTGTGCAGCTAAAATAATGAATATTATAGAGAACTGTTAGCATATATTTATATATATATTTAGTTGTGCTCAGTTTATGCCTCATCTCACTAATCAGCCCATAGATGGATCAGTTTTTTTTTTTTTATTCAACCAGCAGATTTAAAGAAGAAGACTGACCTAATTCCCCCATCCACACACATTTGATGTGGATGGAAGAATCCTCCCTCTGTGTCTTTGTATTCTGACAGTGGGGGGACTTCCACTCTGTCAGAATCCATTGATCAGCATTGCAGGCTACAGCAGACAAAATCAAATAGGGTGGTATCTATATGGTGCCTCTGGGTCCCACATATAAAGTGTTTTCATGTGATTTCTATGTAACATTATTCATGTTCATCTAGTGTGCAGTACATGTTTTTAAATGTATGTTAAATACATGTTTCATATTTTTATAGATATTGTTTGAGGTGTGACTCTTTAAAACTCCAGTGGGCAAAATGTTTTTTCTTGTGTTGCATTCTAGTTCTGTTGCTCACGCGTAGTGGAGAGGATTTCCATTCGTTGGTAGAAGACACTTTCTTTGCAGGGATATTTATCATATATTTTGGAAAAGTGATCGAATTCTGTGTGAAGAAATAGCTGGTTTTTAAGCAGCAGACTGGAAAGCCGGCCGCCTGCGTCCTTAACCATGAGTCATTATCAGTCAGCAGGCTTCCCCACTGACAGATGAATATAAAGATAAAGAATGCCAGCAATTACCCGGCAATATAATTTTTTCCTAAAAAATGGCGTAGGATCCCCCCCACAGTCCATACCAGTCCCTTATCTGAGCATGCAGTCTGGCAGGTTAGGAAAAGGGGGTATAAGCAAGCTCCACCGAAACATACCAGGCCACGTGCCCTCAACACGGGGGGTCCTTTGGGGCAGGAAGGCTCTGCGCCCCCACCCCAAAGCACCTTGTCCCCATGTTGATGGGGACAAGGGCCTCTTCTTGACAACTTTGGGCTATGGTTTTCTGGGTCTGCAGGCAAGGGGCTAATCGGAATCTGAAAGAACCCTTTAACCAGATCCCGCCCCCAATGTGAATGGGTATTGCGTACATCGTGTCCATACCCATTCACCAAGTGTCAAAAAGTAACAAACACAGGAAACAATTTTCGACAAGTCCTTTGTTTAAAAAAGAAAAAAAAAACAGTGTCCCTCGATGTCCATCACGATGCCCACCGACCCGAAAAATAGAAAAATGGCAAAAAACGCTTCACCTCCTAAGAGGCTACTCGCCAACTGCCCTCTCTTCACTTTGACAGCTCTTATGTAGGCAAGGGGTGGGGCCACACAATTACATCACCTGTTGGCACCGCCCCCCTTCTGACGTCACGTAAAGTGGATAGGCAGGGAAGGTTTTGCCCTGTGATGCATGTAGACTGTTGACTCTTGACTTTCAGAGAGGGGAGGTCCAAGAGCATTCAGAATGAATGTAATAAAATGTGCAGAGACTTTTGTTTGCCTGCTAACACACCATGTGTTAAACTTACTTACTTGGAATACTAACTTTAAAACATTACAATGGACTTTGTAGGCACCAGCTTACATGTAGTTTAAACAATGAACAACTTTATTACAAATACATTGCTAAAAGATCACAATCGCAATATATAAAATGCCTAAAAAACATGAGTCGCACCAAAACTGTATCCTGAATGGCCGTGAAAGCGTCCAAGAAGTAACAATTAGCAATGTCCCATCAGGCTTGGTGTAGGTTGGAATGGCATGATGTAGCTCAAATATTATGCGCACCAGCGCTTCATCAGGAGCTTGGGCATATATTCTGAATGAGTGAAAACAAACAAACAGTTAATTTTACATGGTAGTACCTGTAACTAAAATATATGTATAAGTAACCCTGAACAGTATTGGTCATCAACCTTCCAGAAAACAAAAGATTAGAGAATCAAAACCCCAGTGCAATAGGAGCAAATCAAGATTATGGGGACACATGCATACACAGCTAGCCAGATAAGGCCCAGATATAAAATGGATATTATATAGTATAGAGAGAGTGACCTCACCACAGTGACAACACTGAAGAAATTACACTTTGCTACAATGTAAAGTAGTGAGTGTACAGCTTGTATAACAGTGTAAATTTGCTGTCCCCTCAAAATAACTCAACACACAGGCATTATTATCTAAACCGCTGGCAACAAAAGTGAGTAAGAGAAAATGTCCAAATTGCACCCAAAGTTTCAATAATTTGTGTGGCCACCATTATTTTCCAGCACTGCATTAACTCTCTTGGATATGGAGTTCACCAGAACTTCACAGGTATCCACTGGAGTCCTCTTCCACTCCTCCATAATGACATCACAGAGCTGGTGGATGTTAGAGACCATTTGAGGATGCCCCACAGATGCTCAATAGGGTTTAGGTCTGGAGACATGCTTGGCCAGTCCATCACCTTTACCCTCAACTTCTTTAGCAAGGCAATGGACGTCTTGGAGGTGTGTTTGCGGTCATTATCATGTTGGAATACTGCCCTGCAGCCCAGTCTCCGAAGGGAGGAGATCATGCTCTGCTTCAGTATATCACAGTACATGCTGGCATTCATGGTTCCCTCAATGAACTGTAGCTCCCCAGTGGCGGCAGCACTCATGCAGCCCCAGACCATGCCACTCCTACCACCATGCTTGACTGTAGGCAAGACACACTTGTCTTTGTACTCCTCACCTGGTTGCCGCCACACATGCTCGACACCATCTGAACCAAATAAGTTTATCTTGGTCTCATCAGACCACAGGACATGGTTCTAGTAATCCATGTCCTTAGTCTTCTTGTCTTCAGCAAACTGTTTGCGGGCTTTCTTGTGCATCATCTTTAGAAGAGACTGGGATGACAGCCATGCAGACCAATTTGATGCAATATGCGGCATATGGTCTGAGCACTGACAGGCTGACCCTCCACCCTTTCAAACTCTGCAGCAATGCTGGCAGCACTCATAAGTCTATTTCCCAAAGACAACCTCTAGATATGATGCTGACCACGTGCACTCAACTTCTTTGGTCAAGCATGTCAAGGCTTGTTCTGAGTGGAACCTGTCCTGTTAAACCGCTGTATGGTCTTGGCCATCATGCTGCAGCTCAGTTTCAGGGTCTTGGCAATCTTCTTATAGCCTAGGCCTTCTTTATGTAGAGCAACAATTCTTTACTTCAGATCCTCAGAGTTCTTTGCCATGACGTTCCATGTTGAACCAGTATGACCAGTATGAGAGAGTGAGAGTGATAACTCCAAATTTAACACACCTGCTCCCCATTCACACCTGAGACCTTGTAAGTCACATGACACTGGGGAGGGAAAATAGCTAATTGGGCCCAATTTGGACATTTTTTACTTAGAGGTGTACTCACTTTTGTTGCCAGCATTTTAGACATTAATGGCTGTGTGTTGAATTATTTTGAGGGGACAGCAAATTTACACTGTTATACAAGCTGTACACTCACTACTTTACATTGTAGCAAAGTGTAATTTCTTCAGTGTTGTCACATAAAACATGTAATAAAATATTTTCAAAAATGTGAGGGGTGTACTCACTTTTGTGAGATACTGTATATATATATCCTTAACACAACGATCTTTCATTGCTGTTTAGTGTTATAAAACTGTGCTGCTAATGGTGTCTTGCAAGCATCGTAATGGGTTGTCAGGATTTATTTTTACCTAAATCATGCACCATTAAAGAAAATAATGTAAACCATTTTACAGTTACACAGGCTGTTCTCTCAATGTACATTAATGAATGTATATAGCCTTAGGAAGGAATAAACTGACACTTCTCAATAATGGATGTTCATGTCCATAAAGTATGTAAAGTTAAACAGTAATTAAAACTAATCACTGACTATTTTAATCAGTGAATGTCAGGAATGACATTATCATAGTAGCAATCTCAGTACAGCACTTATGCAGTAAGCCTCTGTAGATAAGTCAAGATGGTGTGATGGATGGCAATTATTTCTCCAGGCAATATTCTTCTTAGCTGCATGATTCAGGAAATGCAGCACTATCTATATATTTATTATAGATTTTTTTTTCAGCTTCTCAGCTCCTTTCATTACATTTTACTTTCCTTCATGTTCAAAACCATTGTGAAATAGTAATCCTCAAAGTATAGCATCTGTACTCAATGATGTCCCTAGATAATGTTCTCTTTGTTATTATATCGGTATCTACTTGTTTATTTACAATTTCTCCAAACAAGGGTGGTATCTATGTAATTCTTGGTTACAATTTTAACTTTTACTTTAGTTTTCTTTCTTCATCTAAAGTTTAACAGTACAATGTTAACTGCTACTGGATATGTATGCATGTAAAGTACAGTCCTCTGTTATATCCTACTGGAACAATTTGGCCTACTTCTTCTTATAATAATGCTTTTGATAATTCATCATTGTGTGAAATTATTTATGGGCAGCTCTCAATAAATTAGAGATGAGGGATTTGGAAACAAAAATATTCTTTTTTTAGGCTGTTGTAGACATTTACTTGTTTGATTAGAAATATTCTCCTACTACATGCTTCAGTTTTGCGTATTTAGTCTTATATTTACCCTAGAATACTCTGGTGTAAAGAAGCATCTTTGGCAGTTCCTGATTGAATGTTGGGATGGGACTTGTACAGGGCCTGAGGTTTTAACAATACATTCCTTCAGATTATTTCAATTCACAATTTTCCTTGACAGCAAGCATGTGTTTGTTTTGGCATGTCACTCTGTCCTTCATTCCCTTAGACATAGCGTTGCATTGTCAAAATTGAGATGAGCTTATAATCCAAAATTTGTGTTGGGCAATTTGCTCAATCTACTCCAGTGATGCAGTTTCCACCAACCCACTTTTTAAAACCTTTCATAGTTTTCTTAGTTTTAATTAAAACCTTGAAATAAACCTTTAAATACATAACCACGGGTTGGCATTCCTATAGCAAAGTGGTCTTGTATATACTGATGCTGAGCTGATATTAATACAAACATATACGCTCCCCAACACAGAAAAAAGTTTAACCTTCATAAAACAGCAGTCACTGCTTGTTGGTCACAGTGTAATTTACATTTTTAATAGGATAGGGAATCTTTTTCATGATCTTTAGTTACAACAGTAAGGCCCCTTTCACACGGACGCAGTCAGTTTAGCCACGTCAAAAACGTATCAGTTCTTATCCGTTGTCTCATTCGGTTTCATCCGTCATCCGTTCCGTAAAATGTCCGTTATCATCGGACTTTTGTTCCGTTAACATCCACTTACATCCGTAAATGTACACGTTTACGTCAGTTTTTTCATCCGTTTTTTTATCCGTTTTGTTCCCCAGAAAATTACCCATAATGCATTGCTCCTCCCATGTTTTTCTTTCAAAGGGATCTTAACGGATCGGACGTTGACGGACAATGTCCGTCAACGTCAGTTAATATCCGTTTTGACGGACCTGGACGTAGCCTTGTACGTTTAAAAAAACAGATAAAAACGGAAGCGGAGGTTAACTGATGGTGAGGGATGTTCATCCGTCTGCCCATAGGAATGCATTGTCGTCCGTCGACAAGATGGAAGAAAAACGCATAGACGGTCCGTCCGTGTGAAAGGGGCCTAAGTTAGATACATTTTCTTCAAAGTAAAGGAAATTTGCTGTTAGACAGCTGTTACTGGAACAAATGGCAATGTTGAAAGATTTCCCCTGAGGTTCTGTTTTGGGACAGCTCAAAAATTTAGATTTTCTCTCATTTTGTACAAGCAGATTTGTAATAGAAGAGACAATATAGCAACCTTTGCAGTGGCCCATTTATTGAAACACTACTTCTTTGCTGCTCCACAATCCCTGCTTCATGGAATAACTGCTCCCTATGGTTTCTCCCGCTGACCCCTACATTATTACAGGGCTTATGAGTGAGCAGGAGGAAACACTGCATATAATGGAGTAAACAGGTATTTGGCCCATCTGTTTGGTCAAAAACTTGCAATGGCAGGGGAACAGTGAAACGGTAGGGCTTAAGCAAATGAGACACTGCTAAGGTAAGTATTTTGCTCACACTATTACAGGTATGCTTTTACATATGAAATGACTCTGTGCTGACAGGGTTGCTTTAAGCAAGGCAGAAAAGCAGTTTCTTTATTCTGACACTCAAGACCTCCACCCCTTTGCACTAGCAAGATAAAAGGACTCTTTTCCTTTGGTGTTTGGAAATTTGCAGCTTGATCTGAACTGTGCACATTCATGCCAGCACATGTTTAAGGATGGGATTGTAGAACTGCCATAGAGAATATTGTTAATTCATTATTCTCGTTGGATGTTCTCTGTTCTTACTGATGTGGCTTACGTGCCTGACTATCTTTGCCCTGTTCAACTCAGAAGGAGCACATGAAAGCATGGGAAGTGGAGTAAGATTCCTGATAAGTTTTCTAGCTAAAATTCCCTTATCCTTAGATAACTATATCTAAACCTGTGAACAAAAAATAATATACTGAAATTTAATAATTTTAGATGTGGTGACCCCATATGTTTTATTTTGTGTCCTTGTTATCTCTAACTTCCTCTGGACTAAACTGAAATCTCAAACACTGATATCAGCTTTTCTCTCTGAACTTAAAAGTTGGAGGAGGCCTTTGTAGGCCAAATCAGAAGAACAGACTAGGGTGAATACATATGCTAAATAAATATTGTCACACTGGGACAGATGTGTGTCACTGGCAGGATTACTTGTTAATAATAAAGGAAATAATCTTGCAAAAAGACAGAACAATAATGTAGCTACCACATCAAATAGCGAGTAAGCTGCAATATGTCAATTTTTTTTTTTTGTTTTTAGATGCAATTTAAACAGAATTGTTGATAAAAGTAATGCTGCACACTCCCTGAATTTTAGGAAGGCAACAACTTTCTAAAAAGTGTGCACTACAGGGTCCCATATCCCAAATCCATGGCTGTCAGATGAGACAAGGGACTCTGCAGGGTCTATAGATGTATTTGTCTGATTTATTGTTTGACAAGGGGTTAAAGTGTCCCCTATGATGAACAGAATTGAATTATCTCTGGAATTTCACGTAGGCTCTGCTGTACATCAGTAGGGATTACCAAGTTCAAATTGAATTCTAAGACCAAATAGATACTGGACTGCAACAAAAAAAAGCTATCACATGTAATTTACAAGTTTCAGCCTTGCAGGCGTCACACAGGGTCAAGTCATTTGACTGAGACATTTTCTACATTACATACAACCACCAGTGTTACAGAATGCATAAACATCCATAGTAAATAAGCTACGACTTTACAAGGTCTATTAGACTGAATAATCTACTACTAAAACAGCCACTGAAGATAAAACAGTTTGACATTACTGCATTTTAAACAGCATCTACATTGAATGTAACTTGCTTTGTCATTTTAAATTATTTAAACTATCAATCCTATTTAATTCATTTACTTGAAATTCAATTTATTATATTTTTTGCAGTGTTGTGGACAGTTGATCTTATATCTAAGTGGTGCTGTTTAGCAAAGTATGTTCATTTTTATAAGTGAATATATTTAAACAATAAAGAAATATTTTATTTCAGTAATGAATAGAATGTATAATCTTGTTTTCTGTATGATAACAAACAATTTTCTGAGTCTGTTTGTACATGATCTGATTATCACAGCAGATGAAGTATTCCAAATCTAAATATGCATTATGCATACAAGTTATCTGAAAAATGAAAAGGTTTTCTTAAGACTTTAGGCTTATCTCTGCTCCAGAGATGAGACATATGCAAATTATCTTACCGTCACTGAAATCTTCTTGTCGGCTTCTTCCTGGTTCAGCTGCCATCTTTGAAGGCATTGCCGTTGATCTATATTGATGCTTATCAGTGTCCTGGCTGTGGCAGAGCCGGGGGCCAATACCTTCAACTACGGAGACACCCCTGAGACTTCATTCTTGAGGATCCAGTCTACTAACACTTTACTAGAAGGCAACAGCAAGCTAAGACTGCTATTAGGTGGCCTCATGAGTAAAAGATCTGGGTAATGTTTAGTGCTTTAAGAATATAAGAGCCAGAGTCGCTTTACAGGGCACAGTTCTCACAGTGTCCCTGATTTGGCTATTCCTTCCAGTCTCAGAGGTCAAGTAGTGCTATTTACAGGACAGTAGAGTTAGTGCCCTCTTCTTTGGGGCTAGCAAGATTACAAGATTTCTCAGCATTAAAAACTAGGGATGCACCAATACCAGATTGTTAAGAATGAGTACGAGTACTGATATGTTTTATCAGGTACTCATCAATACCAACTACTGATGCCTTTTTTTTGTGTCCTGTGGATCTCCTCCAGACCAGCACCATGTGGGGGTAGTAGGCGGACAATTGCTCCCATAGACAGGTCGATCCCAGGCATTTCCCTATGTTATGGGCTGACTGGGGTGTGTGCTCCCTGTCATCTGTGATGACATAGTAGATATATAGGGAGAGGAGATAAGCGGCGGTCAGTGTCACAGTGGGGTCTACACCTGATGTGTCTGGACCCTTGAAATATCCCTCATCATCCCTTACCTATGCCATATCATCGGACAGCAGCCGGGAGCCTTTCATGTCCTTCGTGAACACCACTCCCCAGCAGAGGTTATGTTAAAGTGGATGTAAACCTGAAAATGTTTTCTTTTTTTTGTCTGGCACAATATAGAGTATGGGATTTCAGATCATCTGTGCCCAGTCTTGCCACAAAGAGTTAATCCAGCTCTGAGCAATCCTCATATCTTTTTTCAGTGAAATAAAATGGACAAACTGTGAAAACGTATTTACATATTTTGTGTACTAGCCTCAGACATGCATTATTTTTTAGTTCCCACCCCCACTCCTTTCGTCAGCAGCTCTGCAAGGATTGGCTGTTCCACACCTCAGCATGATTTAGCATGCTGAAGTCATGTGGGGACTTTTCTGGGTTTTGACTGGATGTTAGTGATCATAGCAGAAGTTCAGTGTAAGAAATACACAGGAGAAAATGCATGTTGATAAGGGGAGTGTAGAGGTGGACGGGGAATCTACTGACATCACGACTCCACCCACTGAGCCCTGGAAAACCCACAAAATCTGCAGTTTTTCGGGTCATTTGACAGATAAGTATACATGGAAAATTGTTTGGAGGTCTGGTTCCCAACCCAGAGCACCAAAAAGGGGGGAGCTGGCGGACTATTGCAGTACTTGGTACACAAGTTCAATCAAGATGTAAACAAATATAAAAAGTTTTTACAAAATTTATTACAGAAAAAAAAGAAAAAGAACAAAATCTCAACAGAACATACATACTAAAAACAGTACATATAGTGGATGATTTCAATATTTAATTTCGACTAGTTTTGCCACATAGTGGCTTCTTCAGGAAATATACATCTGAAAAAACAAATTCACAGACATATAATGTCACGAGGAATCATAGTAAAAATGCATTGGGGCACTTTATGTGCATAGGGAAAATATTGGATAAATATATGTATACATTCGGTCTCTTACCCAACTTGAGTACGGTCAGGGAGTAGCAGGCAAACCAGTGGCAAAATCTCCTGCGGCGATTGGGGGAGGAGGTATAAACCAGGCAGGGAAACACGGTCTATGTAGGAAGATGTTAAGGATAATAAACAAACAGACAATGCGGGTATATATGTAGTATTCATTCACCAACATATATCCACTAATTGGCTGTTCAAGGTTGCCAATGTTAGAACCCTAATACCGTCAGTGTCAATAAAAGTGCAATAATATGGGCTCAAACCATATAGCCCATTGAGTGAAAAAATAAAAAAATAGGAGAAAGTACTTGGGTATGTGAATACCCGATGCAATTAGTGCAAGAAGTGGTCAGTGAGGTGAGAGTATGCAGTGACCTCAGCCGGTGCGTAATCCGCACTGGAAGTAGGTAGTTAATTAAAAGATATTAATAAAGTTGAGGGAGGTGTAAAGTTGTAGACCCCGTGCCAAACCAAAGTTAGATAAAGCCTGATAGGGTTATCAATAATGGAACCCTATTATCAGACACAAAGCAGTGAAAAGAGGTGAGAGCAGGTAACAAAAACCAACAAAGGTGACTGAAAAAGTGGAAGTGCATATAGAAAGCAAAGACCTGTGTGTTTGTTTTTTCAGATGTATATTTCCTGAAGAAGCCACTATGTGGCGAAACTAGTCGAAATGAAATATTGAAATAATCCACTATATGTACTGTTTTTAGTATGTATGTTGTGTTGAGATTTTGTTCTTTTCCTTTTTTTCTGTAATACATTTTGTAAAAACTTTTTATATTTGTTTACATCTTGATTGAACTTGTGTACCAAGTACCACAATAGTCCGCCAGCTCCCCCCTTTTTGGTGCTCTGGGTTGGGAACCAGACCTCCAAACAATTTTCCATTTAATTTTGGATGATGGTACGGTATATTCTTGTGTTATCTGAATAGGCCCCACACGTTTCTAGATAAGTATACATGCAGGAGGCATGTATATCCTTCTAGATAACCAATACTGCAGTTGTTTAGAAAGGATGAGAGTGGGTTTAGATTCACTTTAAGTCCAGCAGAGGCCAGGCAAGGTGGAGGAGGGCGAGACCGAAGCGGGACTGGAGAGGCAACAGAGCGGTGTAGGGCGGAGTAATATCAGCAGATCAGTAATGCTACCTGTACATGGTGTGTGCGCCGCTATTTCAAATCCATTCTGAATCCAAAACCACACTGCATTTAAAACGCTATAGTACAGCAATTGCCTTGGGCACTGGATGACTTTGTTCCAGCATAGTCATGTATCCTGAAATTGAAAGTCAATCTTTCATTATACAGATTTATTTAATAGGCTGCATTAACAAAGATTAATTACTATAGGATATCACACTTTGCATATTACCACATTGCTATTTGAGCTACTTTATTTAATAAATCCTAATGGTTGTGTAAATGAGAGTTCATATGTGGGAATCGGAGCCCCTCTTAATAGCTCTGGTAGACGTGTAGGCCTGGGAATGTAATCACAGAGCTATTATCACCAGAATCCCTTGGAAATGTAACAAACACATTAGTTGTTTTAACTGTACAGCATCTACCAAAAACTGAAATATCAAATTTGGGGAGAGCTGTCCCCTTTTAAATTAATTTTAACATTTAAAGTGTAAAGCCATACTTTCTATTTTTAAGTTTTTTAATGAAACAGGGAAGGTTTAGAGCCCCATGTTTATCACTGTCTGTGTCCATGCTGGGAAGATTCACCCTTTCTATTTGTTCTGGTGACTATTGCCACCGAGTTAAAAAGCAATGTGAAAACAAAAATTTTACAGTTGTCATCAGAGCAAGCATGACTGTAAATCTTACAGTGGAGACACCTGTGTAAGAAGGAAATTATTCTCACTTTGTAGAGATTTCCTCTCACTTTCTGTTGCATCTTCAGGGCAAGTGAATTGAAATTTCCCACAGTGGTACACAGCAAAAAAGGGTTTTTGACATTTCCCTACTCTGTCCTTAACCCTAATACATGTCTACAGTATACATACACATTACATACAGTGCCTTGAAAAAGTATTCATAACCCTTGACATTTTCCACATTTTGTCATGTTACAACCAAAAACGTAAATGTATTGTATTGGGATTTTATGTGATAGACCAACACAGAGTGGCACATAATTGAGAAGTGGAAGGGAAATTATAAATGGTTTTACATTTTTTTTTACAAATAAATATCTGAAAAGTGTGTTGTGCCTTTGTATCCAGCTGCCTTTACTCTGATACCCCTAACAAAAATTTAGTGGAACCAATTGCCTTCAGAAGTCAACTAATTAGTAAATAGAGTCCACCTGTGTGTAATGTAATCTAAGTATAAATACAGCTGTTCTGTGAAGCCCTCAGAGGTTTATTAGAGAACCTTAGTAAACAAACAGCACCATGAAGGCCAAGGAACACACCAAACAGGTCAGGATAAAGTTGAAGAAGTTTAAAGCAGGGTTAGGTTATAAAAAAAAAATATCCCAAGCTTTGAACATCTCACAGAACACTGTTTCATCCATTATCCCAAAATGGAAACCTACCAACACATGGCCGTCCAGCTAAACTGACAGGCTGGGCAAGGAGAGCATTATGCAGAGAAGCAGCCATGGTAACTCTGGAGGAGCTGCAGAGATCCACAGCTCAGGTGGGAGAATCTGTTCACAGGACAACTATGAAGCTGACCATACACCTATAGATTATCTGCAGATTTTCTATGGTTAGATGGAAAAAGTGGGAGATTCCTCCATACACACAGTTTAGCATACACAGAGAAATCTGTTGCACCTTTTCCATCTAACCATAGAAAATCTGCAGATAATCTATAGGTGTATGGCCAGCTTTAGTCGTGCACTCCACAAATCTTTCCTTTATGGAAGAGTGGCAAGAAGAAAGCCATTTCTGAAAGAAAGCCATAAGAAATCTAGTTTGAGGTTTGCGAGAAGCCACCTGGGGGAAACAGACTTTGAACTTATGGGCCTAAAAGCAAAACACTATTTGTAGCGGAAAACTAACACTGCACATCACCCTGAACACGCCATCCCCACTGTGAAACATGGTGGCAACATCATGTTGTGTTGATGCTTTTCTTCAGCATGGACAGGGAAGCTGGTCATAGTTGATGGAAAGATGGATGGAGTCAAATACAGGGAAATCTTAGAAGAAAACCTGTTAGAGTCTGCAAAAGACTTGAGCCTTGGGCGGAGGTTAACCTTCCAGCAGGACAGCAACCCTAAACATACAGCCAGAGCTACAATGGAATGGTTTAAATCAAAGCATATTCATGTGTTAGAATGGCCCAGTCAAAGTCCAGACCACAATCCAATTTAGAATCTGTGGCAAGACTTGAAAATCGCTGTTTACAGACGCTCTCCATCCAATCTGACAGAGCTTAAACTATTTTGCAAAAAATTAATGGGCAAAAATGTCACTCTAGATGTGCAAAACTGGTAGAGACATACCCAAAAAGACTTGCAGCTGTAATTGCAGTGAAAGGGGTTCTAAGTATTGACCCAGGGGGTTGAATACAAATGCATGCCACACTTTTTAGATATTTATTTGTATAACATTTTGAAACCCATTTATCATTTTCCTTCCACTTCAGAATTATGTGCCACTTTGTGTTGGTCTATTTCATAAAATCAAAATAAAATAATTTTATGGTTTTTGTTGTAACATGACAAAATGTGGAAAAATTTCAAGGGGTATGAATACTTTTTAAAGGCACTGTAATAATTATTTTAATACATTTAGATGAATGACCATATCTAGGTTTAAAAAATAGAATGTACAAAATATGCATAGATGTTATAGACAAACAGCTTGCCCAGCTAGTGAGGAAGTGATTCCATAGAGACAGTCCAGTGGTCCCTTAGTGAGTAGTCACCAGCGTCAACATTGCCCATTTGTCCATGTCTTAGTGAACCTCTATGAAGTTTGAAATGCTGCAAACGTGCTTACCAGTTGAAGACCAGGTATTTTCTGGCACTTTTTGTTTACATGCTTTTTTTTGCTAGAAAACAAACAAAACATATATTTTTGGAAAAACAGAGACTGTAGAGAATAAATTGGTGGGCTTTGCAATTTTTTATGTCACACAGTATTTGCGCTGCGGATTCTCAAACCCAGTTTTTGGGAAAATAAAATACACTTTTTTTAAATTTTAATGCAAAAAAAACAGAATACATAACCCAATTTTTTTGTAAATATAAAAGGTGATGTCCCACTGAGTACATAGATACCAAACATGTCACACTTTAAAATTGTGCATGCCTGCACAACATCGACAAACAACGTAAATTTTACTATCCATAGGCAGCACTTTGACCACTTCAGCCCCGGAAGAATTTACTCCCTTCCTGACCAGGCCATTTTTTTGCGATACGGCACTGCGTCACTTTAACTGACAATTGCGCGATGTTGTACCCACACAAAATTTATATTCCCTTTTTCCCCACAAATAGAGATTTCTTTTGGTGGTATTTGATCACCTCTGCGGTTTTTATTTTTTGCGCTATTTTGAAAAAATAAAAAATATTTTGTACTTTTTGCTATAATAAATATCCCAATTAAAAAAAAATAATAATATTTTTTTTCCTTACTTTAGGCCTCAGTATATTCTTCTACATTTTTTTGGTAAAAAAAAATGCAATAAGAGTATATTAATTGGTTTACGCAACAGTTATAGCGCCTACAAAATAGGGGATGGATTTATGGAATTTTTATAGTAATGGCGGTGATCATCGATTTTTATTCAGTTCAGAGCTAAAAAATAGCCACTGATTACTGTATAAATGTCATTGGCAGGAAAGGGGTTACCACTAAGGGGAAGCGATCAAGGGGTTAACTGTGTTCCCTATGTGTGTTCTAATTGTGGGGGGGATAGGACTGAATAGGGGAGGAGACCGATCAGTGTTCCTACTTAGTAGGAGCACACAATCTGTCTCCTCTCCCCTTAGAGAATTGGGATTTGTGTGTTTACACACACAGATCCCGGTTCTCGCTCTGTCACGCTCTGTTTTTTAATTATTAATTATTATATATATATATATATATATATATATATATATATATATATATATATATATATATATATATATTTTTATTTTTTTTTTTTTTTATTTTTACACTGTTGCTTCAAAAAATGTTTTTAGCACTTTTGTTGCTGTCACAAGGAATGTAAACATCCCCAAATAAAACAAATGTAAAAAATCAAATGTCTTCATAAATTTAGGCCAATATATATTTTGCTACATATTTTTGGAAAAAAAATCCCAATACGCGTATATTGATTGTTTTGCATAAAAGATATAGCGTCTACAAACTATGGGATATTTTTTATTATTTTTTTATTTTTACTAGTAATAGCGGCAATCAGCAACTTATAGCGGGACTGCAATATTGCGGCAGACAAAGCGACACTTTTTGGGGACCAGTGACAAAAAAAGGTCAGTTTTTCTGTGATACTAAAAACAAAGTCAGGATATATCCATTACTATTTACCACAAAATAAAAGCCCAATTTGACCTAAAAAAAAAGAAATGTATAATTTGCATGGATACACTAAGGAGTGGAGATGATATGGTCAGTTTTTATACATGTCAAAGCTGCAAAACTGTGTTCAGGTCTTAGGATTTGTTTTACTTTTAATACTATAAAAAAATCCCTTTCTTTTTCTATCTGCAGACACTGTAATTTCCTGTAAAATCCAATGCAATGTGGCAATCTGGAGACATTTCATATACCCTTGGTGTACAGAATGCCCCCCAAAATGAAATTTCCTGATTATGTAATTGGCTCACTGATTTTCCCAGGTGGAAATTAGCTTTTTTCATTAGAACACTGAGAGGGCACCAGCTTATTCGAATGAATTAGACCCTCCCATTCAGATTCTGTCTGCACAGGACATGATGAAACAGACAGCTATTTTTTCAGAGCAACAAACTGTAGAAATCTTTTACACAGTTTGTTAAAATCCTTGTAATTTAATTTGCTGTATTTTTAGCTAAACACCCAGAGGGGATTCCTTTTTTTTTTTTTTTTTTTTTCAATTTCAATAATTCACCCAAAGGGTACTGCTTTTTTTCTCAACAAAAGCGGAGTCACTCTTTAAGCATAATGATTGTATGTAATGCTCAACTACTTATCTATTTGAACCAAAATCACGAACACTACATTCTTATCTTTAGTGCCACAATGACTCACATGATTAAAAATAACATTAAGAAAATAAAGGCAGTCCAGTCTTGTTAATTTAGTTGTGTAAATTATTTTTATATTTGTTTAATCAATAAATACCCGTTGATCCTACCAGGTTCTACTTTCTCTGAGCTTATCCTTGAATAGGGTGACAACAGATCCCACCTGCTCCCAAAGTTGCAGAAGTGTTGGTACCTTGTTATGTGATCTACAAGAATCTGTGGTTCTTACAATCTGCTGTCGTAAACACCTGCTGGACGATTGACAGCTGTTCTGACCATTTAGCAGTCAAGCTTGAATTCACATAAACTTTATATATGTCATATAGTTTAATGTGAAACTTACATTGACTTCCTCAATTCAACTTTATAAAGTGGCATGTTTAATAAACGTTTTTAACCGATTGCCAACCAGTGCACAACGATATACGTCGGCACAATGGCATGGCTGCGCAAAGCCGCTGCATTTTTAAGGCACAGCATTGTGGGCGCGCGACAGGTACTCCGTGACCATGCCCGCAAGTCCCGCAGGCTCGATGTCCGCGGGTGTCCCGCAATCATGTCACGGAGTGGCAGAACTGGGAGATGCCTATGTAAACAAGGCATTTCTCCGTTCTGCCTAGTGGCATGACAGAGATCTACTGCTCCCTGTCATCGGAGCAGTGATCTCTGTCATGTTGTAGTAAACCCACCCCCCCACAGTTAGAATTACTCCCTAGGACACAATTAACCCCTTGATCGCCCTCTAATGTTTAACCCCTTCCCTGCCAGTGTCATTTATACAGTAATCAGTGCATTTTTATAGCACTGATCGCTGTATAAATGACAATGGTCCCAAAGTAGTATCAAAAGTGTCCGATGTGTCCGCCATAATGTCACAGTCATGATAAAGATCGCCGCCATTACTAATATTAAAAAAATAAAAATAAAAATGGCATAAATCTATCCTCTATTTTGTAGACGCTATAACTTTTGCGCAAACCAATCAATATGCGCTTATTGCATTTTTTTTAACAAAAATATGTAGAAGAATACATATCGGCCTAAACAGAGAAAGAAATGTGTTTTTTTATATATTTTTTGGGGGATATTTATTATAGCAAAAAGTAAAAAATATAGCTTTTTTTTTTCAAAATTGACGCTCTTTTTTTGTTTATAGCGCAAAAAATTTAAACCGCAGAGGTGATAAAATACCACTGTTCTGCCCTCACAATGTGTTCAAAGTACAAGGCTTGGCAGACAGCTAACAGCTTCCCAATAAAGACTCAGGAGGAAGGGCTAATAGTTGAAATCTTTACTGAGAATAAGTTTTTTGTAAAACTGCAAAACACAAATGATAAAAATATGCATTAGCATTTAACATTACATAACAAATGCAATTAGTAACAGGCATGCTACAATAATGTTAAGGCCCTAGCTAGCAAAAATGTGGCCTTGCTGAGTGAACTTCCTGACAGACACATCCCACCAAACACACACATAAAATGTAGTTGCATTAGCAGAACATATACTAACTAATTGAAAACTAATGAATGCTTACCTACAGACTTATGCTTCCAAGGCCTGTATTAAGAAATAGTGGAGGTCTTTAGCATGCTTCCTTCACTGTAGAAAGATTATCTAATATGACTGCTGGACAGGAAGTGGGCGTAATATACTACAGTTCCTGTTAGTAATGGATGCCAATTTAAAGCAACAGTACGATCAGTAAATGTATACCTTATAATGATCAGAACAACCACCAAATGAAAGCTCTATTTGTGGGGGGAAAAAAGAACGTCAATTTTGTTGACGCAATAGCAATAGTCAGTTAAAGCCATGCAGTGCCGTATCGCAAAAAGTGCTCTGGTCAGGAAAGGGGTAAATTCTTCTGGGGCTGAAGTGGTTAAACAATTACCCTGGGTGCATGCATACTCAATTTGTTAAAGCTGCAATTTGAATATGGCATTTCAGTCACCTTGGAGTAACCACGCTATAACATTGCATTCAAACAAAACACCTAAACATTGCATTAATGTTGCTATATTTTTGTCATTTGATAATTTTGGCCTGACATTGAGCAGGAACTTTAAAGACAATAAATGCAAGCTCTCGAGGCTGAATTTGTAATTAAAAGATAAACATTCTGGCTTCAGGTTTTGGATACCAAAAAAAGTAATAGGAATGCTGATAAACAAATATATTCTCAGTGAATAAACCACCATTATGTTATCAGATATGGTTTAAAATGATAATACAGATGCTATTCCAACATCATTTATATTCTACTGATGAAATATCACAAACGTATCATTTGTAAAGTTGATATATAAAGTCTGCATTCTTAGGATGTTTTATTTATTGACTGGCAGGACAAAAAAAAAAAAAAACAGACCTGTGCAATGCTACTGGTATTTAAATTATATGTGAGAAAATGTACTGCGATGCACTGTTCTATCAATTGACACATGTTTATCTTACTCTGATATGTAAAATAAAAAAAGCACAGGAAAACAATGAGCACACCTAAGCTTTCTGATGGATCCAAGTTACCCAATACTACAGGTTATTCAGGGATATTTGCAAATTGCTTTAGTGCAGGGTACTTCAGAGACAGATGCTGAGAAGGGTAAGTCATCCATTAAGTTTATGATTGGTTATTAAAAGTAAATCTAATCATGTATTAGTACACAAGTACTAATGGTGATGTCACTTGAGAGCAGAGTAATGGTGGCCACACATCGTGTGATTTTTTTATTTTATCTGATTGATGTGTGATTCAATCAAATTAATCAAATCCACAAGCAATAACTTCCCTTCCATTTTATTTAGACTCTTAGACTGGATTTGATCAAATGAGTCGATCACCCAACCTTATTATCATTCATTTTACATTAATCAGCAGCACTGAGATACTTAGTTTATGAAGATGATTGTATTTCGATTGATCAGACTGTGAGAAATCCATCAGTTATTGAAGCATGTATGGCCACCATAAACCTGATTTCTCACCATCAGACTTTCTTTTGAGCACCACAAAGAGGATGAGATGGACCAGTTATTTGATACTACTAAGGAGGCAGATGAGACTGCTCACCAAAAAAGAATACAGGAGCGCAAGGTGACCAATTTAGTTATTAAACAATGGTAGACAGAACTGGAGGCTTTTAGGCAAGCTAATGTTGAAAAAGGGCATGGGGCGCTGGCACTGTCATGGGGCATGGGGCCCATGTAGCAATGCAAAATAAAAAATAAAAAAAATCATACAACAGTGAAAGGGTCTTCTCAAGCAACTTAAAGGACAACACTGAAAATCCACAATTTCTTTAAATAATATGATTAGGGTATTGCCTAAAAGCTGCACCTGATATTATGGAACCGTAGGATTTATTTCTTTAAAAATGACAGCATACATTATAAAAAGGTAAAAAAAAAAGGCATGTGGTTAAAATTCCATCCAGACCCTTATCCAGGCATGCAGTTTAGGTAGCCAAAAATAGGACAGTGAGCTTGCATCACTCCTTTCATGTACCAGATCTTGCCACAAGACTTTTAACATTTAGGGGGGGGGGGGGCATGCAAGGTGAGGGGGAAGCCCAATTAAGGATTTGGTGGTAATATGTGAGGACTTGAAATTATAGATTCCTGGGGTGCAGTAATCTAACACAGCACTGGTGATCCTTGGGTGATGTCATTGATCAAAAATGGTCCTGACCATAGTTACATCATCAGGATCCCTGGCACTGTGGTTATATTACATCAGGTCCAGGGATATGTCATTTTATCACAGGAGTGTGAACGGTAAGCATCATCGGGCAGTGGGTCATCATGATTGACTAGGATTACAATGGTGGGCATCATGATTGATGTGGATCACTGGATGATTTAATTTATGGTGGATTACTTTGGGGAACATTAATAACATTAATAACATTAATAACATTAATAACATTGTTTAACCACTTTCAGACCGGACCATTTTGCTGGCTTAAGACCAGACCACTTTTTGCGATTCGGCACTGCGTCGCTTTAACTGACAATTGCGCAGTCGTGCGACATGGCTCCCAAACAAAATTGACGTCCTTTTTTTCCCACAAATAGAGCTATCTTTTGGTGGTATTTGATCGCCCCTGCGTTTTTTATTTTTTGCGCTATAAACAAAAAAATAGCGACAATTTTGAAAAAAAAAAAAACATTATTTTTTACTTTTTGCTATAATAAATATCCCCCAAAAATATATAAAAAATACCAGTTACACTTACCGGTAACGGATTTTCTAGGAAATCTTCGAGGACGGCACACCTGAGAGGATGACTGGTCACACCTGGCAGGAAACACAATTAACAAAGTTTAAAAAGCCCCACCCCTCCCTCTGACCCTCAGTTATGACAAAGTAAACACCCACACCAGTGTCAGAGGGTACATTCTGTGAAGAATAAAACATCACCAACAGTTAAGGGTAGGGAAGTAGGCCTGCCGTCCTGGAAGATTTCCTAGAAAATCCGTTACCGGTAAGTGTAACTGGTATTTTTCTCTAGTCATCTTCCAGGACGGCACACCTGAGACGATGAGCAAGAAGTTAAGGCCTACCTTAGGGTGGGACCACCGCCTGTAGGACCTTCCTGCCAAAAGCCAAGTCCTGAGGGGACAACAGCTCAAAAGGAACTAGAAGATGATTTGATCTCCTAAACTCCCTTGCCCTTTCTAGATAGACTAAAAGACAGCGTCTAACATCTAAAAGGTGCAATCTTTCTTCCTTATCATTCTTAGGATTCTGGCAGAATGATGGAAGAATAATCTCTTGTGACCTGTGGAACCCAGAGGTCACTTTTGGTAAATAAAGAGGATCCTGTCTAAGGATTACCCTGTCCTCTAGGATCAACAAAAAAGGCTCTTTTATTGTCAGGGCCTGTAGGTCGCCTACTCTGCTAGCTGTGGTAATGGCTAGAAGAAAGGCCATCTTAAGGGAAAAAAAATTAAATGAAATTTGATCCAACGGTTCAAATGGCCCTTTCGTTAGGGCGTCCAGAACCAGGGACAAATCCCACGGAGGGAAGCTAACTGTCCTTACCGGGGTTAACCTTTCCCTGGCTAGCACAAATCTCTTAACAAGAGGGTCTTGAGCTAACCTTGTGTCAAAGAACACTGACAGGGCTGCTACCTGGACCTTAAGGGTACTGACCGCTAACCCTTGGTCTACCCCTTCCTGGAGAAAATCCAAAATGGTTGGAATCGTTTGGATAGTTCTCTGTTTTGCTTGAGCCCATCTAGAGAAGACCTTCCAGACCTTTGCATAAATTTGTCTGGTAACCTTCTTCCTACTAAGGAGAAGAGTGTCAATTACCTTCTCCGAGCATCCCCTGTTCCTGAGCATCTCCCTTTCAAGAGCCAGGCCGTCAGGGACAGAAACCCCGGGTTGGGATGAAGCACTGGGCCCTGGCAGAGAAGATCCCGCCTGATCTGGAGATGCAGCGGAGGCACAATTGACCACCTCCACATGGTGGGGAACCAGACCCGCTTCGGCCACCAGGGTGCAATCAGGATAAGGTCTCCATCCGACTGTGACAGCTTTTGGAGCACTCGTGGGATGAGTACCAGGGGAGGAAAGGCATATGCCAGACTGAAGTCCCAGTTCTGAGCGAGGGCGTCTACCCCCGAGGATCTCTGTTCTCTCGTGAGAGAGAAGAATCTCCGCACTTTTGCGTTCTTTTGACAAGCGAATAAATCTATCTCTGGTACTCCGAAATGACGACTTACCAGAGCGAAAACTTCTTCGTTCAGCTCCCATTCTCCCTGAAGAATGGGCTGTCTGCTGAGGAAGTCTGCTTGTATATTGAGGGATCCCTTTATGTGGACCGCAGAGATAGAGAGAATGTTCTTCTCTGCCTCTCCCAGGAAATCTTGGGTCAGTGCCCTTAGACTGACTGACCTTGTTCCCCCTTGACGGTTCAAATAGGATACTGCCACCCGGTTGTCCGAGAAAATTTGGACTTCCCTTCCTTGGATCAAGTCCCGGAAGACACATTCCCGACTGCCAGAAGCTCCCTGAAGTTTGAGGAAGCTCTGCTCTGACTCTGATCCCAGGGACCTTGGGCGTAGCGGTCTCCTAAATGAGCCCCCCAACCCCAGGCACTTGCGTCTGTTGTAATGCCTATTGGGTCTAGCTGTGTCCACGTCCGACCTCCAGATAGGTTGACGGGATCGAGCCACCAATCTAGGGAGCTTCTTACCTCCTCTAACAAAGGAACTTTCTCCTCCAGGGTTTCTCTTCTCCTGTCCCAAGAGGAGAGAAAGAAGCCCTGGAGGACGCGGGAGTGGAGCTGAGCCCAGGGAACCGCCGGGATGCAAGAGGCCATCAGGCCCAACACCCTCATGATGTTTCTCAAAGATACCTCTGGGGCTTCGAGACACACTGTCACTGCGCCCCAAATTTTTTCGACCTTTTCGGGAGGAAGAAAAACTTTCTGGGCCACTGAGTCTAACTGATACCCCAAGTATATCTTTGACTGTGAGGGATCCAGGGAGGATTTCTCCTGACTCACCATCCAACCTAGAGAATCCAGGGTCGACAAGACCAGCTCTCGATCCCTCAGGAGCTGGTCTCTGGATGGACTGTAGATCAACAGATCGTCGAGGTAGGGTATCAGAGCTACCCCCTGAAGGTGTAGGAAAGATACCACCTCTGCCAGGACCTTGGTAAAGATCCTTGGACTGGCCGCAAGGCCGAAGGGGAGTGCCCTGAACTGCCAATGCTGCACCCCCTGTTCTGTCCGTACTGCGAAACGCAAGTACTTCTGATGATCCGGGGCAATGGGTACGTGCAGGTAAGCATCTTTGAGATCTAACGTGATCATGAAAACTCCCTTCTGGAGGTGTTTTCTGACCGTGTAGATGCTCTCTATTCTGAATCTCTTGTACAACAGGTAGTGGTTCAGTTTCCATAGATTGATAATCAACCGAAACTTGCCCGATGGCTTCGGGACCACAAAAATGTGGGAATAAAAACCGAAAGCCCTCTGAGTCACTGGGACCGGGATAATTACTTCCTGTTCTGTGAGCATGCGAACACTGTCTAGAAAGCCCTTTGCCTTTAGAGAATCTTTGGGAAGGTAAGTAACCAAAAAATTTTGAGGTGGGAGTGACCGAAATTCCAGCTTGTAACCTAGTTTTATCAGGTCTAAAATATAAGGGCTCTCTGAGATCCTCTCCCACTGGGGAAGGAACCATGAGAGCCTTGCGCCCACTTTTATGCTGGCGTCATTTAGAATCTTTGCTGGACGGTCCGGACCCGGAAAAAAGGATTCCACCCTTTTTCTTGCCCTTTCCGATCCCCCATTTCTTCCTTTGTCCCCCCTTGCCCTTGAACTGACCTTTTGCAGGGGGGCCACGAAAAAATTTCCTCCCCTTTTCCTTCTTGGGTTTGGTGGGAAATTTCTTACCTTTTTCTGTGGATCGGGAAAGGACCTGTTCCAGACCCGAACCAAAGAGTAGGGAGCCCTCAAAGGGAATACCACAGAGTCGAGACTTAGAAGTGAAGTCTCCGTCCCAAGTCTTAACCCAAAGGGCCCTCCTGGCTGAGTTCAGTAATGCCGCTGACTTAGCAGTCGTCCTTACGGTCTCTACTGCCACGTCCGCCAAAAAGGTGATAGCTCTCCCCACCACTTCCAGGGATTCTACTACCTCCCTGGACTCTTTTTTACGTGTAAGATGGTCCATCAGCTTGTTGAGCCATGCATCTGCGTTCCTGGCTACACAAGCTGAAGCCAGTGCAGGGCTCATGGCCGATGCATTGGCTTCCCAAGCTCTACGTAACAGGATCTCAGATTTTTTATCCATCTGATCCTGGATGTTACCTGCGTCCTCAAAAGATAAGTCAGACCATTTAGAAACCTGCGCCAAGGATGCATCTAAACGTGGGACTTCCTCCTCCTCCTTAAAAGGACATCTCTGTTTCCAAGTTTTAAGTCTGAGGAGTTTACGCTCAGGTTCCTTCCATTCCCTTAAGATAATATCTTTTAGGGACTGGTGAACTGGGAAGGATCTGGCCTGTGGCTTACCCAAAAGCTCTATAGACCTTATCCTGAGCTGACACTTGGGCGGAAGGTAACTGAATGTCCTCTGACGCATATACTGCCCTGAGGAGACCCTCCATATCCTCTGCTGAAAAGAGGTGTCCCCCAGATCTGGTCTCTACATGGCTATCCTGATCTGAGTCCTCCCCTTCTTAGGAACTCAGGTCAGAGCTGCAAACCTCCTCCTCTGAATAGTATGGGGCAGGTTCCTGAGACCCTCCTGTAAAGGTAGATCTATCTTCCTGTGAGGGAGAGCTTTCCCTTACTGGCATCCCCCTGACGCTGATCAAGTGTGGCTTTAAAGAGTGAAGGGTAGCTAGCATCTCAACTTGAAGTGCCCTGCATTCCTTCGCAACCTGTGCTGTCTCTTTGCCTGCCAATTTGTAAATACATTTATAACAAAAAGGCTTGCTGTGGTCCTGTGGAAGTTTAGTACTACAAGACCCACAGCGTTTAGTTTTAGATGTGGCTTTCCCAGACCTACTGGCTCTCTCCTGAGCAGGGCATTCGGTCTCTGTAAGAAAGGGACACCACATTAGCCAACATCACATACACAAACAGTGTGGGGGACAGGGACAATAGGGCCACCCCAAATGTCTGCCCCCCCCTCGCTCCAGCCGAGTCACTCACCCCCTGTGGCGACCTCTGATGCCGTGAGCTCTGGTCCGCCTTCCATCCTCTGCCTCTACACCGGTAGATGGATCTCTTGTGAAGGCTGTGGACCTCGGGCCCCCTCTTTCCAAACAGAAGCCTCGTGCTCTGACCGCCGCGCTCGCCGCCATTTTGTTGAAGCCCCGGCGCGCCGGATATGACGTCACACCGGCGCCCGGCGGCTTCCGGACATGCGCACTAGTGGCTACACACGCCGCTCTGCACCGCGGTCTATCCCTAAGGATGGCACGGCTCCCTAAGGAGAAAAAAAACGTTCGGCCATTGGAGCCCAGCTTCCGGCCGACGTGGGGTGTATCAGCGCCCCCCCCGACCATCCACCACTGTCAGGTATGAGGGGAAAGGAAAAGAGGGAAGGTTAGGTGGCCCCTGGGGTTATGGACAACTAACCTGTCCTAGTGCCCCAGCCTCTCCCATTCAGGAATGCTTCTTTAGGGAGAGCAGAGGGAAACCCCTTAATCTAACGGCATTTTAAAAATGCTTGAACAGAGAACCCCACAGGCACCACTGACTGCTCTGGGTCTGTTCATTAAGGGGGCGACCATGGTCCCAGACCTGAGGTCTCAGAAAAAATAACAAACGGTTTCGCAGCCATCAGCGTGTGGGAAACACAATCAATAACTGGAGGGTCAGAGGGAGGGGTGGGGCTTTTTAAACTTTGTTAATTGTGTTTCCTGCCAGGTGTGACCAGTCATCCTCTCAGGTGTGCCGTCCTGGAAGATGACTAGAGAAAAAACGTTTTTTTCCTCAGTTTAGGCTGATACATATTCTTCTACATATTTTTGGTAAAAAAAAAAAAAAAAAAAAAAAAAAAAAAAAAATCGCAAAAAGCAATTATTGATTGGTTTGCGCAGAAGTTATAGCATTTAAAAATAGGGGATAGTTTTATAGCATTTTTATTAATATTTTTTTTTTAGTAATGGCGGCGATCAGCGATTTTTATTGTGATTGCGACATTATGGCGGACACATCGAACATTTTTGTCACATTTTTGGGACCATTGTCATTTATACAGCAATCAGTGCTATTTAAATGCACTGATTCCTGTGTAAATGACACTGGCAGTGAAGGGGTTAACCACTAGGTGGTAGTGTAGGGGTTAAGTGTTCCTAGAGGCGTGTTTCTAACTGTGGGGGGGTGTGGCTGTGAGCTAGTGAACACTGATCTCTGCTCCAATCACAGGGAGCAGAGATCGGTGTCACTAGTTGCTAGGCAGAACGGGGAGATGCTGTTTACTTCCGCATCTCCTCGTTCAGCCATCCCATGAGATGATTGCAGGTATCCTCGCGGGGATCGAGTCTGCGGGACCCGCGACCGGACTCAATGGCAAGGCGGAATCTTAAAGGGGACGTACCTGTACGCCCTTATGCCTGTCCATGCCATTCTGTCGGCGTACATCGTCGTGCGCCGATCGGGAAGCGGTTAATTGTATTTTTATTGTAATGTAATTAAAGGACTTTTACAGGTTTGATTGTTTATTTACATTTAACTATTTAGGAATGGGCAAAAGATAGTAATATACCCATAATATATTATAGAAAACGGGCTTAAATATTGGTACCTCATCCAGAATAGATATAGTAAAAAACAAACAGCCAAAGCTTATGTACTTTAACCAGAGAAGAACTAAACCACATTAAGTTCACATAAAAGGTATTTTATTGCAAAAACAATTACATATAAAAGATAGAGAATATAGAGCTCATGCTCTTAAAAACATCATATGGTTGTTGGATAGGCTAGTACATATATACTTCACATATTGTTTCTTTGTAAAGCTGGCCAGGAGGTCGACGTGTTTCACAAACAGCTTCATCAGGACCTTAATTCCTTGACCACAAAGAAATTAGACCTATCTATGAACAATATTCACAGTAATTAATTATATAATATACAAAATATACATCATGCAACACAAGATATATCAATTATACTCAAGGTGGAACAGAGGGGTCACTTACATGCATCTCCCGGAGCAGAGCAGGAGCAGGCAGAACACCATGTAGAAAAATATGCCTCAATACAACGGTTTTGCCTGTAGGGGTACACTAGAGTTGTATCTAGTATTGGAGGAGTGATCAATTACTGGAGGTGTTCTGTTTGAGCTACAGGTATCGTACACTAGAATAAAAAAGGAGGGGCGGCTACATATATAGGTTGTATTAGGTTTCAACTTACCAATTTAAGATATTATTTTCCTGAAAAAGCAAGAGAATGGTGGTCCTGAAGATTAGTATCCCCAAAAATCGGTATGGTAATTATACTGAGGAACTTGTAACACCCATCAAGGCAGAATTAACTGCTTGCCGACCAGCCGCCGCAGTTTTACTGCGGCAGAATGGCATGGCTGGGTAAAACAACGTTACCTTGCGTTGCTTTGTCTTTTGGCCACTAGGGGCGCGCACGCTCATGACAGAGCGAGAACCAGAATCTGTGTGTGTAAACACACAAATCCTGGTTCTTTCAGGGGAGTAGAGACAGCTCATGTGTTCATACTAAGTATGAACATCAATCTCTTTCCTCCTTGACAGTCTTATCCCCCTAAAGTTATAACACACCTAGGGAACACAGTTAACCCTTTGATCGTTCCCTAGTGTTAACCCCTTCCCTGCCAGTGACATTTATACAGTAATCAGTGCATTTTTATAGCACTGATCACTGTATAAATGACAATGGTCCCAAATTAGTGTCAAAAGTATGCGATTTTTTTTACCAAAAATATGTAGAAGAATGCATATCGGCCTAAACTGAGGAAAAAAATATTTTTTTTGATAAAAAAATTGGGATATTTATTATAACAAATAGTAAAATATATTGGGGTTGATTTATTAAAAGGCAAATCCACTTGGAACTGCAGTTGCTGTAGATCTTAGGGGCAGATCTGAAATGAGGGGAAGCTCTGCTGATTTTATGTTGCATGCATTTTATTGTTGCATGTCCCCCTCAGATCTACAGTGACTGCAATTAAAAGTGCACTTTCAGTGCACTTGTAGTGCAAAGTGGATTTGCCTTTCGTAAATAACCCCCATTGTGTTTTTTTCTAAATTGTTGCCCTTCTTTTGTTTATAGCACAAAAAAATAAAAATTCCACCAAAAAAAAAGCTCTATTTGTGGGGAAAAAAAGGACATCAATTTTGTTTGGGTACAGTATCGCACGACCGCGCAATTGCCAGTTAAATTGACGCAGTGCCGTATAGCAAAATATGAATGAAAATGATTGAGCAGCCAAATCTTTCGGGGCTGAAGTGGTTAATAAACCAATCACCATAGCTCTACCTACTTTATATATGCACCCAACTAGCTGAGAGACCTCCATTATCCTTACCTACAATACAATAGCAGTATTCCACAACCAACTGGGTCAGAAAAAATATATTATACTTCTCTAAGCCGTATCACATAATGAAATCAAGTAGGCTTCAGCCTATAAATATATAAGGCACACAAAACCCCATCAAAATTCATGATATCCTTTATAATGACATAGCAAACTAAACTGTTAATTTCCCATATGGGGGACTTTGATCCATCATACTTAATGGCCCAACAACCACTTTTATGAACACTCACCTAAAATAATGTCCGCCTTCAAGTAGCACCAGATATCTATTATTTTCCGTGTGTTAAACCTCCTTAGTATACTGAACCATCTGTAACAATAGAAACATTCCTATGCTACGCACTTGATGTATCCATAAATATTTTCAGCACAAAAGTACCAACAAAGGGGGAAGAAAATGTTTTTATTGCTCACCTCTCCAGTGCACAGCTAGACTCACACAGCCTCCAGCATCACTCCTCTCCAAACCTACACCACTTATAAGTACTGAAAGGCACCTAATCACAGACTTCTCCAATTTGCAATCTCCACATACTTGAGTTAATCAGTACTCACCTGTGCTGTCTAAGAGCATGTCATCTCCTTCATATGGAGCAGAAAAAACAGTTTACTCTAGGAGGAGGCTATTCATCCACCGGCCCTCAGTGCTGTCAATCAAAGCCAGTGAAGAGTGAGGGGGGGCGGGTCTGAGTCCCATTGTCTGTATCAATAGACGCAGAAGTAGGGCTTGGTTTGCGAGCACGCACGAGTGCCCCCATGGAAAGCGCACTGGACAGAGTGCAGGGGCTAGGAGCGCCGACAGGGGACCCGAGAAGGGGTTTACAGCCGCTCTGTGAAATTCTATTGCACAGAGCAGGTAAGCACAGACATGTTTGCTGTTTAAAAAAAAAATTAAATTATCTTTACAATCCCTTTAATCACAGTAACAAAATCCACTTTAGATGAGATTTCAAGTGAAAGGCTTTTTCTTTAGGGCCTATTGAGAAAGCACCTCCTAGAATTCATCCCAACTCCTAGGGCATGTCACCCACTGATACCGAATGGTGAGGGTGAAGCAGACACCTTTAAAACCACCTTTAATAATAATGGTAACAATCTTGATATAACAGACCTCCTCTGTGTGCTTTTGTACAAAGAGAACCGGGCGGCACAGTGGTGTAGTGGTTAGCACTCTCACCTAGCAGTAAGAAGGGTCGCTGGTTCGAATCCCAACCATGACACTTCCTGCCTGGAGTTTGCATGTTCTCCCTGTGCCTGCGTGGGTTTCCTCCGGGTACTCCGGTTTCCTCCCATAATCCAAAGACATGCAGGTAGGTTAATTGGCTTCTGTCCAAAAAAAAAAAAAATTGGCCCTAGTATGGGGACCTTGGATTGTGGGCTCCTTGAGGGTAGGGGCTGATGTGAGTGTGCAATGTACAGGGATGGGGACAATTGTAGACACTCACTCAGGTTGAACTGGATGGACTGATGTCTTTATTCAACCTTACTAACTATGAAACTATGAAACTATGAAACCACTGGAAGCATGCAAACAGCTTCTTTCCTGGACCAATCATTTGTATGTTTTATATAAATATAATGCACATGTACAATCGTAAAACCAAATGGCAACATCAGTAACAAAACATTATTTTCTATTTGTATCTACATCTTTGCAGTATGTAGATAGCATACTTCAGTTTTAGCATAAAACTGAGTCGTTTGGGCTTCAGGAAACTTCTAGGATCAAACCACTTTTTAGAAATAGGGAGGATAAGATTAATCAGCTTGTACACTGTAAATATGATTGTTAGAAACAAATTTTACAGCCTAAATAGGAAAATGTGAACAGGGACTGTTCTTCTTTAATGCAATCCATTTTTTGTCTATGAATCTATGATTAAATCACCTGATTATCCTGTAAAATTCATTTTTTAAGTGCTACTTACAAAAGTAGATGCTAAACTGAATTATTACTCAATAAATTCTTCTCTTCTCAAGGTTTAGAGCAATGCATTTATGACTTTCAGATTTACTGTAAATATCTATAAAGAATCAGAAAACATTTAAGGTGATACCTGATATAGTGCTATGGTGACCAAGTTAGGTATATTTTGCTGGATATATATTTTGAATTATTGGGGCACAATTACATTACATACTTTTCCATGCAGTTACTAGTTTGAATTATTATTTATAATTTAGTATGCACAGAAGAAATGTATTTCCCGTAAGGAAACAGAGTGCTATTCTTAAGGTTATTGTTTTGTCACCTAGTGAAGACCTGTACATACAAATGTGAAAGTGTGATGCTCCATATGATTTTCAGATGCCTATGAAGTGTTTCTTAAGTTCTGGGGCATGAACAAAATATTGATTAAGTTCAAATAACCACTTTAAGGAATGCATTGTGTTTATGTATACAGTACATTTTACTTATACCATGGTGTTTTTCTGTAGGGGGAATATGTGACCTCTTCCTTTTCCTCCAAAGAGACAGTGTGGTGAATTAGCAGACCTACACAGGAGAGAAGATCATTAACTCAGTAAATGTTCTGACACTAAAGTCTCGTACACACTGGCCGAATAACTCGCAAACTGGGTGGGGCTGAGCAAAACAAGGTTTATCTATAAGGAATTGAGGAATTGGACTGTATGATTGCCCTTCCAATTCTGCCGTGGACAGCCTGGCGGCGTCCACCTTGTAGTGTGACATAAAGGTGCTTTTCGAAGACCAAGTGGCTGCTTTACAGATAGTTTCCGATGAGACCCTGCAGAAAGCCGCCCAGGAGGTCGCCACTGCCCTCGTGGAATGTGCCCTGAAGACCTCCGAAACGGGAAGGCCTTGAAGAGTAGGCTCTTTTAGTTGTCTTAATCTAGGAGGTGACTGAGCATCTGATGCTGACTGACCCTGCCTTAGGCCACGCTGGAACCGAGAACATATTTCAGCTTTCCTAAGTGAGAAGGTAGCTGCCAAACAGGCCACCAGCCTTAGCTCAACATCCAGGGGATGTGGTTCTCTCACTCAACCAAGAAAAGACAGCAAATTTACTTCCTTGTTAAATTGGAAGGAGAAAGACACCCCATGGATAAAAGCAGTCTGGATTTTTAGGACCATACTGTTCTGTCCAGGTATAATGTTAAGTGAGGCTCCTTGAGTACAAAGCCTGCAGTTCTGACATCCTTCACAGAGGTTGTAGCAACCAGAAATATGGTATTTTGGGTTGTAGAGTGTAGTCAATTCTGTAGGATAGAAATGAGGCCTTGATGGAAATTGGGACCATAAGCAAGTTCCACATAGGGAACAAATGGTTTCCTGTGAGGCCTATAACTTCATGCAAGCCTTTTAAGAATTGCATCATTAAAGGGTAAGGACTCCTTAGACCTCTGCAAGTGCGGACAAAGCCGAACTTTGAGCTTTTAAACATATTTGAACCTATGCCCCTGATTAGCCCCAGTTGTAAGAACTGTGGAACCTTGGCTGGTTTAGGTGATAAAGGACTCCACGCTTCGCTGTGTGAGATCTGTATAATTTTCCCATAGTCTTAGGTAAATCTTATTCATGAAGATCTCTGGATTGACAAGGTAGGCACTACCTTCACTATGCATAATTGACCTGGTAGCCACTGCCTCTCAACTTCTATGCCATCAAAAGTAGTCTCTTGGAGCTGGATGGAAAAAAACTCTCCATGAGAGAGCGAATCCGTCATTACTGGAAGCAGTGGTGATTCAATGATTAAGAGCAGGAGAGAGAGAGACACTAGAGCCTCCCAAGCCAAAAATTGTATATTTGCAATTATTGATACAGGAAGCTCCGCTGACAGCCTAAGGATTCTACCCTTCCACTGTTGTCTAGGCATAATACAAATCTTGCTGCTCTTGCTAAAAAAGGAGTGAATGACAGAAGTGCTTTGAACACTACTCGGTTGAAGAAAATGCAATACTATTCCTCATAAGCTTAACATCCCCTAACCTTTCTAGGTGGGGTCTGATGTCATAATGTTCCGTCTGAAAACAATTGGTCAGTTACAAAAAACCAAGGATACTCCGGCATTGTTCTGCTGGAAGAGACTTCACTCCCAATGCACCTTTGGCTTTCTCTGTCAGAGGATGGAAATTACCTTGTTTCAGTTCTACTGAATTTTTCCTTTCGCTATTGCAGACAGTAAGACCTTTGTGAATGCCCTGGGGGAGATGTACAGACCGAAGGGGAGGAACTCACTGGTAAAGGAATTGAGGATGAATTGGGACAAGTAGGTGTCTGATAAACCTACAGGAGAATCCTGCCTCCCGGATTTATGAATAATATAATTGATTGGAGGTTTCCCATCTTGCACAACTCTAACTTCCTGTGCTGCTTGTAAAAAAAAATGTATTTTTTATTTTTCTAGGAACAGAGGGGAACCAAATCCTCATCTCCTCTGGTTATCCAGAACCTTAACGGTTGCTTGTTTTTTTTTTTTATTTGTTTTTTTTTTCGATCCAGCTACAAACTGGAACAGAATTTTTTACTTTTCCATCAACTCTGGTAGCCTGGCTGACTGGAAGAGATTGAAAGGTGGACTTCCCACCTGTCAATGTTATAAGGTCGTTATGCTCATTGAATTATCCCCCTGCATGGGTGAGTTTTCATGTTATACTTTTTTGATAAAAAATTATTGTAACTAGAAAGGCGGACCTCCCCTGAACTTCCACCAATGTCACGCCAATATAGCTGATATGGCCCACTGATCCTGAAGGTTTTCCCTCCAGGTGTGTGCATAAAGCTTTGCACAGGCACCCCCTGGATTAGTGCACCCTTAGAAGGGACTTCCGCTGTACTCCTAGGACAGGAGCCTTAGATCTTTTAAGGCTTCAATAATGAAGATTGGGTACTTCTCCAGTTAGTTTACTAATCTTTTCCCCCCCGTAGGATTGTGCCTCCTGGTGTCTACTTGGGAGTCGCCACCTTTATGCTGGACCTTTGAGTTTTCTGTTTTTTTTGTCAGATGATATTCGCCCTGACCCTCTAATGGTCACCCTTGAGATGGCTGTATCCCTTGAATGTGACATGTCTTGCCAGCTACATTCATGATGCATCCATCATTGGAGTAGACTGCAGCAGGTTGACCTCTAGCTCTTTCAGGGTATACAGTGGATAGCCTGTTTAGGAGGGCATTTTTGTCTTACCCTTTTCAATTATTCCTGGTACACACTGGCCGAATGTCGGCTGGTATCGGCGGGTTCAACAGAAATCGGCTGACATTCAATCCTTTTGCTCGGCAGCCTATCTGGCTTCTGACGAAGGGGCATGCCAAAAAATCATCTGCCAATGACTGCGATCGCTGATCAGTGTGTTCTGGTGTGAGGCAGTCCCCCTGTCAGGACACAATAGCTCAGCAGAGAAATTGCTCCTCAGTTTTTTTTTTTTTTTTTGTTCAGCCCACTGGGTTGAAAGAAAAGAAACTGATATTGTGTTCCAGATTTTACAAACATGGATAAGACTCAGGGCTCTGATAGAAAAACAGAACAGCATCAAAGCATGGCAAAAGTTACGTGAGTATCATTGGGTGAGTTTTCAAAAGACGGACCTGGGCAGACGGACCTGTTCTCTTTCACTGGTTTACTGAAAGAAAGCCTGTTGCTTACAAATGTCTATTAAATTTAGCTTAAATTACACACCTGCATGTCTGAAAGAGTCAGAGAAGATACTGAGCTATCTGTCCCCTACTTTGTTTTAATAAAACATGGACGATAGGACTACCCCGTATAACATGGTTGTTTGCAAAATAAAGATTTAATGAAAATGTTTAAATTGTAGCATTTTCGAACAAATATTTTAAATATCATAATTCAGTTTCCCTTTAATAAAGTAGCACATAACATTTGATGCATCAGGCACATTAATGCATTGAACCCTGGTGAAACAATGACCAGCTAGGTTTGCCATAACTTTCTTCATCCAGTGGCTGTAGGGAAGACAATAAATAAAGATTTTCACCTCATTTAAAGAGTTTTGGTGGGCCTAATGCTGTTTATCAAAAGTGTAATAACCCCCTAAATTTTTAATATGCTGGGCAAATTGTAGGTTGGAAAAACTCAAATGATAATTTTCCTGTTTTTTAGTTACAGTAAACTGAGCCCCTCTTTCTTAATTGCTAATTCAAGGAAAGGGGGGTTAAGGCACAGGATACAGGATAAGAGATATTGATAGGTCTTTAGGAAATACACATGGGCACAAATATAGCTGGTAATTTACACATTTGTAAAAATGTAAGTTTTTTTTTGCACAGGTGGTGTTGAGCAGTAGGTTGTTGATTTACTAAACCTTTGATCTGCATTCACATTCCGGGTCAACTTGATTATAGGCAATGCAGAAGAAAGGGCCTTTAAGCTGAAACTAGTAATCTCCACTCTTCAGACAGTATAAGTTTTAGACAGCACAAGGCAAAGTTCACTGACAGTAGCTTTTACCTACTTCTCCAGGACACTCTTTAGCTGTGAAGCTTTCACTCCTTCAATCCAGGTAGTCTAGAATTTCTAGGCCTCTGACCCAGGATTCTCTTCTTGCACTCGTAGAAATCTTCCTTGTTGCTAGAAATCCAGTGAGGAAACCCAATGCTGTTGCCAGTGAGGGGACTGGGACCGCATAACTGGAAGCCATGTCACTGGAAGTGATGTGCTAATACTCTGGAAGGTAACCCGGAGGGCTGGAAGTATTTCAGGTTTCCAAGATGACACATTTCAAGGTGTGGCCTCTCTAGCAAGTCCTCAAAGAGGCCACACCTTGAAACGCTTGGTCTTGGAGACCTGAGGCTCTTCTACCCCTTCCGGTTACCATGCTTTATTTACCTTTGTGCAGGGAGAAGCCCCTAATAATGTAAGTGAGCATCATCTATGTGCTTTTAATGGGCACATTTTAAATAAAAAGCTAAAAGATTTTACACTATAGATATGCATGTAAACACATTGGTGAAAAGAGTGGAGAAGATCCTGGTTAGAGAGTTGCCCTTGAAGATATAACCCCCTGGGGAAACACACGTGTTTAATGACCTACAGTATTATAGGTGCTAATGGTAATCTGGTGAATTTCTGGTGTGGAGGTGGAGGATTAAAGATGATATTCACAGATGATAAGCACATGAAACAAATAGCATAATATTTTTGGAGGAATTTGGCACAGGGTTGAGCACTTTTTGCAATATTTTGCATGAACACTTTATTTATGCACAGACACTTTAATATGTTTGGTGTATGACCTTATGATGCACATGTTAAGCACTGTTCTCAAGGGAATCAAACCGTTAACAACACTATTATCGTTACACTATATATCATTTCTGGGGGTCATTGGATTATTCATCTCATAACAGTTATCGGGTTGACAACCCTCATACATGGAACAGTTTATATACTTATCCTCAATATATTTCATATAGTAAGAGGGTTTAATCTAGGAGATGGCTGGAAGGAAGCAAAATGTAAATTCTCTTATTTTTATCTTTAGCACTAAATGCACATAAATATCTTATCAGTTAAGCAGTGGAAGAGCTAAGAGGACACCATTGTTGTTGAGATGTACTTAGAGTATCAGGTGCCCTTACCTGAACTCTGAGTGGATTATGGGGAACATTAAGCGTTTTTATTTATTTATTTGTGTTATATTAGAAGTGCATCAAGAGTACACTAAAGACTTTCTTGTTAAAAAAAAAAGAGTACACTAAAGACAGTAGCAACTGTTTGTCAAAGGTCCTGAAGTTCACTGTATGAATGAGGAGCTTTGGATGACAGTAGAAGAGATACTGACATATCTTTAGGAAACACACATGGGCACAGATATAGCTGTTAATTTACACATTTGCACAGGTTGTGTTGAGCTTGTTGGGTTGTTGATTCAGTAACCCTTTTTATCTGCATTCACATATCAACTTACTTTTTTATTTTGTTTGCTAACATAACAGCGTCAGTTAATTTTCTTCATGAACCAGGGCATACATTTTTGTACACTATTAATATGTTGTATGGTTTTGATGCCCCAGATGAACTAGTGCTGTGTACAGCTGCCCACACACACAAATGGGTGAAGGTGGCTGTATGCAGCTATGCACCACTAATCAGGTAAAATCAGGAATTTCCGACAACAAGCTCACATCGAACATTTGTTGTCGGAAATTTAGATCGCGTTTACACGGCATTCCAGTTTTTAAACCGGTGTGTCTAATGTCCCAGTAGTTCAGTGTATATTTTTTTCAGAGGTGCAAATTTGGGGTAGTTGCACACTTCAAGCTGAAATAGTAAACAGTAATGAGTAAGTTTATATTTGTTTACCAAAATTTCAGATTTTGCCTTTCACACAATTAGCAATTCTGAATTGCAAGTGCTTAGCTGATGCATAAACAGTGTACTATGCGCTTCATTAATTGACTCTATGGAACAGTGATATTACATGCAGCATGCAAACGTTACATCTAGCAAGTTAATACTATCAGATTTAAAATGACCACTTGGCTCATAAAGGTTACAAGTGTATTTAAGATCTGGGATTTTTTGAGGGCAGCATCATGTGTTAATAAGGCATTACATTTTCCCATGATTTTTAACTTCTAATTCCCAATTTTTTTGTAGTTGCAGAACTTTTTTGCTTGTCAGAAGAAGATGTAAAACGAATATTTAAATAATCTACAGTATAAATATATTTTCTTTAAGTTTTACATTTCAAAGATGCTGCTGAATTTAAAGTGACTGTATAATGGGTTTGTACATGTTCTCTTTATTACTATAAGGACTAAAAAATTTAGTTTCAGACAATAAATATAAATGTTTCATATAAATACAAAATATAGTATTTGGAGTAAAGGGGTTGATTTACTAAAGCTGGAGAGTGAAAAAGCTTAGTTTTTATACTCCAAAGGTGCTCAGTGTCCAAAAATAATCTTCAGTAATAATAGTTCAAGATAAATGATCGTACACTGAGCAAAATTATAAACACAACACTTTTGTGTTTGCCCCTATTTATCACGAGCTGAACGTAAAGATCTATGACTTTTTAAGTACACAAAAGGCCTATTTCTCTCAAATATTGTTCACAAATGTGTCTAAATCTGTTAGTGAGCACTTCTCCTTTGCCAAGTTAATCCATCCACCTCACAGGTGTGAAATATCAAGATGCTGATTAGACAGCATGATTATTACACAGGTGTGCCTTAGGCTGGCCACAATAAAAGGCCACTCTGCAGTTTAACGACTTCAGCCCCGGACCAATTTTCAGCCAAAGGACCAGGCCCCTTTTTGCGTTTCAGCACTGCGTCGCTTTAACTGACAATTGCGCGGTCGTGCGACGTGGCTCCCAAACAAAATTGGCGTCCTTTTTTTCCCACTAATAGAGCTTTCTTTTGGTGGTATTTGATCGCCCCTGCGTTTTTTTTTTTTTTTTTTTTAAAGAAAAAGTTTATTGTAAACAATAAGTACAACAGGTATAGAAATGCAGTAGGTTGTTACATCGTGTACCAGAGAGCACGAAAACATCAACTAGGTGAGACGATGTGGACAGCTGGTAACAAACAATATCCCTGAAAATCCAACATATGTCGGGAATGCTGTCTCCTTAGTTAAGTGCAAACATATAGAACTGATAAACCATAGGTAGAGGAGGGGCAACGGCCCCAGAATCATGTGGTTCAAAGAGAAAACCGAACCAACATCTTGGAAAGTAGAAGTACTACCTAGCACACGTGTGAGGAGGGGGGGGCACCACTACCTCGTTGACCGTAATTAGGAGGGTTAATTCCGGGAATGCGGTCGCGGACCACTGGCATCCCTGGACGTAGCGTTATGGCGAGGCGTGGGCATGTGAGTAATGGGGTAAATAGGGGCAATGGGGAGAGGTGTGCGGGTGGGTCAGGATGGAGAGAGGTAGTGGAAGCATAGCGGTGTAGTCGTACCCTATGCATCTAAATATAGAAAAATGGGTAATAGTATACATCATGTGATTATCGGAGTCAGGTGGAACAAGGCTGATTGAGTGTGGATCCCTAACTTGGGTCTAGGGTGGCCTGGGACCTGTTTCCGTTCGGGGAAAGTAGGTCTATGTATTCATTCGTCGTGGTGAAATGCTGCCAACAGGACCACACAGTTCTGAATTTTGTGGGTGTGTCTTTGGATTGGTGGATTAAGTCCTCTAGTTCCGCAACCTTGGAAACACGTCTAATCCAATCTGCAGCGGTGGGGGGATTAGGCGATTTCCAAAGAGCGGGTATGCACATTTTCGCTGCGTTTATCAAATGCATCGCAAGGGATCGGTGATATTGTCCGAAGGGACTGGAGGAATGATGGAGGAGCATTTGGGCAGGCGTGAAGTCTATGTGATATGTAGTGATCTTTGAGGTAAGACGGTGGACGTCGTGCCAGAACGGTTGGAGGGAAGGGCAGGACCACCATATATGTAACATAGAACCTTCTCTGTCGGAACACCTCCAACAGTTAGGAGGAGTGGTCGGTGATATTCTGTGAAGTTTAGAAGGGGTTCTATACCATCTAGATAGTATTTTGAAGCCATTTTCTTGCGCTGAGACATTGGTAGAGCCCTTATGAATATGAGTGTGAATCCGTTCCCAATCTGCCACAGAGAGGTCCAAAGACAGTTCCCTTTCCCACCTCTGTGTGGCAGGGTTGGACCTGAGATCAATGTCAGTGAATAGGAGGGAGTAAATTTCAGATATCAAGTGTCTTTGGGGTTCCTTCTTAGTAATAAGTGTCTCGTAGGGCGTGAGTTGTCTACAGAAGTCTGGGCGTTTGGTTGGGTCGTTGAGGAAGTGTCTGATTTGGAGATATGTCCATAGCGGGCAAGATTGGTCTGGATCTCGTGTAGGCAAGTCGGCACGGGCGATAAAGGAATCTCTGGAGAAGAAATGTTTAGCCTGTATGTCAGCATGGGGCCAAAAGTCAGCCAGGAATGTGTCGGACATACCAGCTGGGAATCTAGGGTTATGTCTGACTGGAGTCAGTGGGCCTGGTTGAGCAGAGATGTGATGGGTTTGACATGCTTTTCGAAATATATGTAGAGTACTAGCAATGAGTGGGTGTAGTTTACACGGTTTGGGGGTGTCGATTGGGGCGATCCAGGGTAGTTGGTGGATAGGGATTGTGGTAAATTCATTTTCAATTTTTATCCAGGCTTTAGAATGGGTGTGGACATTCCAGTCCACGATTCTGGTCAATTGGGAAGCCCAATGATATTTCACAATATCAGGGAGACCTATGCCACCCTTCAGTTTCGGAGCCATAAGCCTAGATAAGCTTAGTCTTGGCCTATCCTTGCCCCAGAGGAATGCAGTACATGCCGAACGATACGAGGCAAAGAAGGCTTGGGGTAATTTTATGGGGATCGTCTGTAGGACATATAAGATTCTGGGGAGGATATTCATTTTGAGTATGGCAGCCCTGCCAAACCATGAGAAGACACCCGTGGACCATGACAAGAGATCCTTTTGGACACGTTGTAGAATGGGGACATAGTTTTTGGCGTATAGGTTAGACAAGTTGGAGGGCAGGGAAATTCCTAGGTAGGTGATGGCGTCTCGGTTCCACTTAAATGGGTAGTTGGCTTGACAAAGTGAGACGGTCTCTTGATTTAAGGAGATATTTATGGCCTCTGATTTTGAGAAGTTGATTTGGAGGTTGGATAGAGAGTGGAATGTCTTGAAGTCTGCCAATAAGTTGGGTAGGGTGGTGTGAGGGTCTGTAAGGAATAAGAGAACATCATCTGCAAATGCAGAGAGTTTGTAAGTGTCGTTCGAAATTTGTACACCTCTGATGTCTGTGTTAGCCCGAAGTCGTTGGAGAAGGGGTTCCAAGGTAAGCACAAAAATTAGGGGTGACAAGGGACAACCCTGGCGGGTTCCATTGGATATGGAGAAGGCTTCCGACAGGTGGCCGTTAATTCTCACTTTTGCGGTGGGGGAGGAGTACAGGGCCATGATAAATTGGAGCATACGATCACGGATCCCAAGCATTTTGAGAGTTTCTTTCATGTAGTCCCAGGCCACTCTGTCGAAAGCCTTCTCCGCATCCAGGGAAAGGAAGAAGCCCTGCTGTTTAGAGGTGGATAGCCAGTGGTGGATATTGATGGCTTTAATAGTGTTGTCTCTTGCCTCTCTACCAGGTATAAATCCTACTTGATCGAGCGAAATGAGGTTGGGTAAGAGAGGCAAGAGACGGTTAGCCAGAATTTTAGCATATATTTTCAAGTCGAAGTTGAGAAGGGAGATTGGCCGATAATTAGTCACTAACGTTGTGTCCTTGTCTGGTTTTGGGATTACTGTTATATGGGCTGATAAGAGGTCACGGGGTGGAGGATTGTCGGAGGAGATGGAGTTAAAGGCGTTTAGGAAGTGGGGTTTTAGTGTGTCAGCAAAAGTCTTATAGTACGCCGTCGTCAGTCCGTCCGGACCAGGACTTTTACCGGGTTTAAGTTGTTTGAGTACTGTGTCCACCTCAGTGGAAGAAATAGGTTGATTTAGGTTAGTGGCTTCAACGTCCGATAGAGTGTGAGGGCAGTATTTAGCCAAAAATTCCCGCAGGATTTCCCTTGCGGTTTTTATTGTTTGCGCTATAAACAAAAATAGAGCCAAAATTTTGAAAAAAATGCATTATTTTTAACTTTTTGCTATAATAAATATCCTCCCCAAAAAAAAAATATATATATTTTTTTTTCCCTCAGTTTAGGCCGATACATATTCTTCTACATATTTTTGGTAAAAAAAAATCGCAATTAGTGATTATTGATTGGTTTGTGCAAAAGTTATAGCGTTTACAAAATAGGGGATCGTTTTATAGCATTTTTATTAATATTTTTTTTTTACTAGTAATGGCGGCCATCAGCGATTTTTATTGTGACTGCGACATTATGGCGGACATATCGGACATTTTTGACAAATTTTTGGGACCATTGTCATTTATACAGCAATCAATGCTATTTAAATGCATATATTCCTGTATAAATGACACTGGCAGTGAAAGAGTTAACCACTAGGGGGCGGGGAGGGGTTATGGTCTGTGAAGTGTGTGTTTTTTTTTTTACATTAGGGGGCGTGGCTGACGTCTGATGTCACTGATCGGCTTTCCCGATGACAGGGAACAGCCGATTAGTGACAGACAGTGTAGGAAGCGCAGGGAGAGGTTTGTTTACACAGACCTCTCCCCGTTCTTCAGCTCTGTGACCCGATCTCGGGACACCAGCAGCGATCGAGTCCGCTGGTCCCACAGTTGTGGTCACGGAGCTCCCGACGTGGTCGTGAGCGCGCCGCCGGCGGCGCGCGTGCGACCCACGGCTAGGCAATTAAAGGGGACGTATATATACGTGCTTTTGCCTAGCCGTGCCACTCTGCCGACGTATATGTGCAGGAGGCGGTCGGGAAGTGGTTAATCACACAGCACAATGCAACAAAAATTTTTACTTACCAGAAACCCCTGTTGCTAGGCAGCCTTCCTAATCTGTCTCTTCCTATTCCGCGGCACTGTTCTGCCACTTCCTCCTCTTGGGTGAGCTGGCCTGTTGTATTCTGGGACATGTGTCTCAGAAAACACCACTTTACACATACTGCAGCTGCTGGCTTTTAATAAATGGACACTTACCTGTCCTGCAGTCCCTCAATGTCGGCACCGCAGCTGATGTTTCCATTAGCTGTTGGGTGCTGCCTTTCGGCTTCACGCCGGGAACCCTACTGCGCATGCACGAGGCCCCGCTCCTCTCTCCTATTAGCCCGGCGGCCAGGGGAGGAGGAGGAGGGAGCCCCACGGTGATGTCACGGCCGCATCACGGCCGCAGCCAGACTCCCGGAAGTGGGAAAGTATACCTGTCAAAGACAGGTAACCTCTCCCCCCTCCCCCCCCAAAGGTGCCAATTGTGACAACGGGGGGGGGGGAATCCGATGAGCAGAAGTTCCACTTTAGGGTGGAGCTCCACTTTAATGGTATTATTATTATTATTATTATTATTATCATTATTATTATTATTGTTAGTTGTTATTATTATTATTAGCTTTATTTAGCTTCATAAGAGTACAAAGAGAAAAGAAAACTATTGTCTCTGCACATTTTCTGACAAGTATATCACCAAAAAAGTAAGCAAAGGCAAGATTGCAAGCATAATTAAGATGGTCAAGCTACAATACATAAAATGTATATAACATATACAGAGAAAATAATCAACAATTGGGAATGCCATTGGACACGATTGGGCAATTGTATTATTTATCTCAATTACAGCACTGTGATATAGAAGTTTTAAGCAGCACAACACTTTATACAGTATATACTTGATACCTTTCATAAATTGGTATTTGCATAGGACTTGGAATATCCATGTGGCGGTGCCTGAATCTGGTAAATGAGTGCCAAGTAGGGATGAGCCAAACACACCCGGGTTCGGTTCGCACCAGAACCTTCGAACCGACCGAAAGTTTGCGCGAATTTTCGAACCCTATACGTTATAATGGACGTGAACGTTCGAAATCAAAAGTGCTAATTACAACGGCCAATATGCATGTTAATGTCATAAAACAGGTTTGGGGACCCGGGTCCTGCCCCAGGGGACATATATCAATGCAAAAAGAACTTTTAAAAACTAACGTTTTTTCGGGAGCAGTCATTTTAATGATGCATAAAGTGAAAAAGAAAAAGTGAAATTTTCCTTTAAATATGGTACCTGGGGGGTGTCTAAAGTATGCCTGTGAAGTGGCATGTGTTTCCCGTGTTTAGAACTGTCCTTGCACAAAATGACATTTGTAAAGGAAAAAAAGAAGCCATTTAAAACCACTTGCGGCTTTAATGTCATGTCTTGTCCTAGCCGCCATATGGCTGAAAATCCTTGAGAAAAATGGCATGGCTACCCCATCGCCCCCCCCCACCCCAGCCCCTTTGGGTCTTGTATGGATATTAAGGGGGACCCCGCACCCAAACTAAAACCCTATACCTACAACCCTATATACTCTGAACAGCAGTATATAGGTGGTGCAATCAAGACACGGACTGTAGGTTTGTTCTTAAGTAGAATCTGAACAGGTACATTATGAAGTGTAGCTCCATCCCAAAAAAATCTATTTTTAAGGTTTTTGGAGAACATAGGGAGGGGTTATCACCCCTGTAACATTTGCTGTCTTTGCACATCTGTTCAGAACATGTCACCTCACTTTCCGTCCCAATGACAAATGTTTTTGGAAAAGTGGGGTTTGAATTGAAACAAGGATTGGTGATAAAGCATCAGTAGAGAGGAGATACCTTTTTCCAAAATTAAATCTAACAGGATAGAATTTCCCTTCCTAGGGGTAGATTTCCTCTCACTTCCTGTTTTCTCTTTCCGTTTGCAAGTAGGAGTCGTTTGTAAGTTGGATGTTTGAAAGTAGGGGCCTGCCGTATATACTCTGCAGAAATTTGCCCTATTAGATGTTGGTGTAGCCACAAGACTGGTGGGCACAGCAATGGGCCCTGCTGTGAGTTAATAGATCAAGATTTGTACTTGCATGCACCTGTTGAACCGGGCAGAAAAATTGTGCCTTTGGTGGTGGTGGTGGTGGACGGTGTTGCCACAAGACTGTAAGCCCTCACAGTTACTCTTGGTTGGCGCAGGAATGGGCCCTGCTGTGAGTTATTAGATCAAGATTTGTAATTGCATGCACCTGTTGAACAGGGCAGAAAAATTGGGCCTTTGGTGGTGGTGGTGGTGGTGGACGGTGTTGCCACAAGACTGTAAGCCCTCACAGTTACTCTTGGTGGGCGCAGGAATGGGCCCTGCTGTGAGTTATTAGATCAAGATTTGTAATTGCATGCACCTGTTGAACAGGGCAGAAAAATTGGGCCTTTGGCGGTGGTGGTGGACGGTGTTGCCACAAGACTGTAGGCCCTCATAGTTACTCTTGGTGGGCGCAGGAATGGGCCCTGCTGTGAACTATTAGATCAAGATTTGTAATTACACGCCCCTGTTAAACAGGGGCTGAAAAATTGTGCCTTAGGCATTGGTGCTGGTGCCACAACACTGCAACCCCTCACAGATACTGTACTCTTAGCACAGCAATGAGACCTGTTGCAAAGCATTGCCTAAAAATTGTAATTACACGCCCCAACAGGGGCTTAAAAATTGTGCCTTAGGCACTGGTGCCACAACACTGCAACCCCTCACAGATACTGTACTTGGAGAACAGCAGTCACACCTGTTGCGAAGCATCTTTTTTAAAAAATTGTAATTACACACCCCTGTTAAACAGGGGCTGAAAAATTGGGCCTTAGGCATTGGTGCTGGTGCTGGTGCCACAACACTGCAACCCCTCACAGACACTGTACTCTTAGCACAGCAATGAGACCTGTTGCAAAGCATTGCCTAAAAATTGTAATTACACGCCCCAACAGGGGCTGAAAAATTGTGCCTTAGGCACTGGTGCTGGTGCCACAACACTGCAACCCCTCACAGATACTGTACTTGGAGCACAGCAGTCACACCTGTTGCGAAGCATTTTTTTAAAAAATTGTAATTACACGCCCCTGTTAAACAGGGGCTGAAAAATTGTGCCTTAGGCATTGGTGCTGGTGCCACAACACTGCAACCCCTCACAGATACTGTACTTGGAGCACAGCAGTCACACGTGTTGCGAAGCATTTTTTTTAAAAATTGTAAGTACACGCCCCTGTTATACAGGGGCTGAAAAATTGTGCCTTAGGCACTGGTGTGGTGGCATGGATCATTGAGGAGGAGGAAGAGGATAGTCAGTGAACATAACAGGACAGTCACTCAGCATCAGCATAGGCAGTCTTGAAGGGATGTGACATTATAAATTATTCCGTTATATCCGCTTCAGGTGCCTGGTAGCTGGTGGTGATCCAAGACTGATTCATTTTGATGAAGGTCAGTCGATCAACCGAGTCGGTGGACAGGTGCACCCTATGATCGGTGACAAATCCTCCAGCAGCACTGAATGTGCGTTCGGAAAGAACGCTGGAGGCAGGACAGGCCAGTAGCTCAATTGCATACTGTGCAAGCTCTGGCCAGTGATCCATCCTCAGGACCCAGTAAGCCAGAGGATTTTCGGTGGGAAAGGTGTCCAAGTCTGACCTTGCCCCAAGGTATTCCTGCACCATGTATATCAGACGCTGGCGATGGTTGCTGGAACCGATCATACCTTGGGGCTGCGGACTAAAAAATTGTCTGAACGCATCGGTCAGATGTCCACCTTCCCCACCGCTCCTTCTGCTACTGACCGAAGCCTCAGCAACTCGTCGTCCAGGACCAGGAGTTTGTAACCTCCCAGATTCTGGGAACGCGTTGCACAGACCTTTCTGCAAGGCCTCCCTGAGATGTCTCATCCTCTGTCCCTCTGCGACGGCAAGATAAGGTCCGCAACCTTACCCTTGTACCGTGGATCAAGGAGAGTGGCCAGCCAGTAATGGTCCCTCTCCTTGATCCGAAGAACACGAGGATCCTTCCGCAGGCTTTTCAGGATCAGGGAGGCCATGCAGCGTAGGTTAGCTGAGGCATTCGGTCCGGAGTCTTCTGGGTCACTGAGGATGACATGATCGCCAGCCACCTCCTCCCAGCCACGTACAAGTCCACCTGTTTGTTGGGACTGTACATCATCCCTAAAAGACTGCTGCTGCTGATGCTGAGTGCCAGGCTCCACCTCCATGCTCACACAATCCTCCTCCTCCTCCTCCTCCTCATCCTCATCCTCTTCCTGTGTGATGGGTGGGACAGAAGGAACACTGTCCAGATAAAGGGGGCCTTGAGAGGCAAGGAAGTCATCCTCTTCCTGCCTCTGTTCTGCCTCAAGTGCCCTGTCCATTATCCCACGCAGCGTATGCTCCAACAGGTGGACAAGAGGTACAGTGTCACTGATGCATGCACTGTCACTGCTCACCATCCTCGTGGCCTCCTCAAATGGTGAGAGGACAGTGCATGCATCCCTGATCATGCTCCACTGACGTGGGGAAAAAAACCAAGCTCCCCTGACCCTGTCCTGGTGCCGTAGTCGCAAAGGTACTCATTGATGGCGGTTCTTGGGCAGGTTCAGCTCCTTTTGCAGCTCAGTCAGCCGAGCACTGGCATTATAAGATCGGCGGAAATGCACACAGACTTTCCTGGCCTGCCTCAGGACATCCTGTAAGCCTGGGAACCTGCCCAAGAACCGCTGTACCACCAGGTTGAGGACGTGAGCCATACAGGGCACATGGGTGAGCTGCCCCTGTCGCAGGGCGGAGAGGAGGTTGGTGCCATTGTCAGAAACGACCATTACTGGCTTAAGCTGGCGTGGCGTCAACCACCTCTCGGCCTGCCCCTGCAGAGCTGCCAGAACCTCTGGCCCAGTGTGGCTCCTGTCCCCCAAACACACCAGCGCAAGCACGGCATGGCATCTTTTTGCCTGCGTACTTGCGTAGCCCCTTGTACGCCTACAGAGCACCGCTGGTTCCGAGGACAGAGCACTGGAGGAAGAAGAAGAGGAGGGGGGGTGGAGGAGAGAGGTGTGTCACAACCAGTAGCAGTAGTAGCATTTTGGAGGCGTGGTGGCGGAACAACCTCCAACACTACTGCACCTTGTCCTGCATCCCTCCCAGCTGCCAATAGAGTGACCCAATGGGCCGTGAAAGAAAGGTAACGTCCCTGTCCATGCCTGATGGACCATGAGTCAGCGGTAATATGCACCTTACCGCTGACCGCCCTGTCCAGCGAGGCATGGACATTGCCTTCCACATGCCGGTAGAGAGACGGAATCGCCTTCCGTGAGAAAAAGTGGCGTTTGGGAACCTGCCACTGAGGAACCGCACATTGAACAAACTCACGGAAGGGGGCCGAGTCTACCAACTGAAAAGACAGCAGTTGAAGTGCTAGCAATTTAGCCAAGCTAGCATTCAACCGCTGGGCATGTGGATGGCTGGGAGTGTACTTCTTTCGACGGTCCAGCAGCTGGGGCAGGGAAATTTGCCTGCTACAATCGGACGTCGGTGTACTGCAAGTCCTTGGTTGTGACACACCTAATTCTACACCTTTAGTCCTCTCAGAGCAGCTTTCAGAGAGGACTGAAGATGTAGTGGGGATGGAGATCCCAGCTGATGAGGAGCAAGGAGAGGTCCGCTTAGTTCTTTGATGTGGGTCTTTTATGTGTGCTTGCCAACGAGCTGCATGGCAGGTCGACATATGTCTGCTCATGCTTGTGGTGCCCAAGCGGCTGATGTTTTGGCCACGCGAGATACGCTTGAGACAAATATTGCAAATAGCAGTGGTGCGATCTGATGCACTCGTCTCAAAAAAGGCCCACACCAAAGAACTTTTCTGATAACGTGCAGAGGCAGCGCCCTGCACAGGCGGAGCTCTGCGGTGTTGTACAGTTGCTGTGCTTGCCTCTAGCTGGCCTCCAGGGGGCATCCTGCCTCGTTGGACATGTGACGCCGCATCCTCCTCCTCCTCGTCCTCCTCCTCATCCTCTCTCCCTTCAGGCACCCACGTGGAGTCAGTGACCTCATCATCCCCTCCCTCTTCACCACTAGAGCAAACCTGGCAGTAAGCTGCAGCTGGTGAAACAGTACTGCCAGATTGCTGTCCTTCAGCATCCCCTCTCTCTGCGCGCACACTACTGACTTCCTCAAGCTGGGTATCATCATCCTAGCCTTCGAATCGTTGGGCATCCTCCTGGAGCATGTACCCAACACTGTGCTCAAAGAGTTCGAGGGACTCCTCAGGAGGACATGGTGGGTCTAGGGAAGGGGTGGCTGATGATGCCATTGAGTACGTGTTGGCAGCTGCTCTGCCAGTACCCTGAGCCTGGGTGAGAGAGGATGAGGAGGGCTTGGTCATCCATTCTACCAAGCCTTCAGCATGATGCGGCTCCACATGTCCAGCTGCCGAAAACAAAGACGCGCGTGTCCCATGGACACGTGCTGATGACGATGCACGACCATGTCCACGGCCACGTCCACTAGAAACAGAGCCTGCCTGCCCTGTGTTCTTGCCTCTGCACGCTCTGCCTCCCCTTGGCGGTCTTCCAGCCATTGTAGTCGGTAGTCCTGTGGGTGCTGCTGAGAAGAAAATATAGGAGCCCTGTGTGATTCCACTAACACACTAGAAGTCCTATGGGTGCTTCTGCAAAGAAAATATAGGAGCTCTGTGTGATGCCACTAACACACTAGAAGTCCTGTGGGTGCTGCTGAGAAGAAAATATAGGAGCTCTGTGTGATGCCACTAACACAATAGAAGTCCTATGGGTGCTTCTGCAAAGAAAATATAGGAGCTCTGTGTGATGCCACTAACACACTAGAAGTCCTGTGGGTGCTGCTGAGAAGAAAATATAGGAGCTCTGTGTGATGCCACTAACACACTAGAAGTCCTATGGGTGCTTCTGCAAAGAAAATATAGGAGCTCTGTGTGATGCCACTAACACACTAGAAGTCCTCTGGGTGCTGCTGAGAAGAAAATATAGGAGCTCTGTGTGATGCCACTAACACACTAGAAGTCCTATGGGTGCTTCTGGGAAAAAAATATAGGAGCTCTGTGTGATGCCACTAACACACTAGAAGTCCTGTGGGTGCTGCTGAGAAGAAAATATAGGAGCTCTGTGTGATGCCACTAACACACTAGAAGTCCTATGGGTGCTTCTGCAAAGAAAATATAGGAGCTCTGTGTGATGCCACTAACACACTAGAAGTCCTGTGGGTGCTGCTGAGAAGAAAATATAGGAGCTCTGTGTGATGCCACTAACACACAATTGAAGTCCTATGGGTGCTTCTGGGAAGAAAATATAGGAGCTCTGTGTGATGCCACTAACACACTAGAAGTCCTATGGGTGCTTCTGCAAAGAAAATATAGGAGCTCTGTGTGATGCCACTAACACACTAGAAGTCCTGTGGGTGCTGCTGAGAAGAAAATATAGGAGCTCTGTGTGATGCCACTAACACACTAGAAGTCCTGTGGGTGCTGCTGAGAAGAAAATATAGGAGCTCTGTGTGATGCCACTAACACACAATTGAAGTCCTATGGGTGCTTCTGGGAAGAAAATATAGGAGCTCTGTGTGATGCCACTAACACACTAGAAGTCCTATGGGTGCTTCTGCAAAGAAAATATAGGAGCTCTGTGTGATGCCACTAACACACTAGAAGTCCTGTGGGTGCTGCTGAGAAGAAAATATAGGAGCTCTGTGTGATGCCACTAACACACAATTGAAGTCCTATGGGTGCTTCTGCAAAGAAAATATAGGAACTCTGTGTGATGCCACTAACACACTAGAAGTCCTGTGGGTCCTGCTGAGAAGAAAATATAGGAGCTCTGTGTGATGCCACTAACACACAATTGAAGTCCTATGGGTGCTTCTGGGAAGAAATATATAGGAGCTCTGTGTGATGCCACTAACACACTAGAAGTCCTGTGGGTGCTGCTGAGAAGAAAATATAGGAGCTCTGTGTGATGCCACTAACACAATAGAAGTCCTATGGGTGCTTCTGCAAAGAAAATATAGGAGCTCTGTGTGATGCCACTAACACACTAGAAGTCCTGTGGGTGCTGCTGAGAAGAAAATATAGGAGCTCTGTGTGATGCCACTAACACACTAGAAGTCCTATGGGTGCTTCTGGGAAAAAAATATAGGAGCTCTGTGTGATGCCACTAACACACTAGAAGTCCTGTGGGTGCTGCTGAGAAGAAAATATGGGAGCTCTGTGTGATGCCACTAACACACTAGAAGTCCTATGGGTGCTTCTGCTAAGAAAATATAGGAGCTCTGTGTGATGCCACTAACACACTAGAAGTCCTGTGGGTGCTGCTGAGAAGAAAATATAGGAGCTCTGTGTGATGCCACTAACACACAATTGAAGTCCTATGGGTGCTTCTGGGAAGAAAATATAGGAGCTCTGTGTGATGCCACTAACACACTAGAAGTCCTATGGGTGCTTCTGCAAAGAAAATATAGGAGCTCTGTGTGATGCCAATAACACACTAGAAGTCCTGTGGGTGCTGCTGAGAAGAAAATATAGGAGCTCTGTGTGATGCCACTAACACACTAGAAGTCCTGTGGGTGCTGCTGAGAAGAAAATATAGGAGCTCTGTGTGATGCCACTAACACACAATTGAAGTCCTATGGGTGCTTCTGGGAAGAAAATATAGGAGCTCTGTGTGATGCCACTAACACACTAGAAGTCCTGTGGGTCCTGCTGAGAAGAAAATATAGGAGCTCTGTGTGATGCCACTAACACACAATTGAAGTCCTATGGGTGCTTCTGGGAAGAAATATATAGGAGCTCTGTGTGATGCCACTAACACACTAGAAGTCCTATGGGTGCTTCTGGGAAGAAAATATGGGAGCTCTGTGTGATGCCACTAACACACTAGAAGTCCTATGGGTGCTTCTGGGAAGAAAATATAGGAACTCTGTGTGATGCCACTAACACAGTAGAAGTCCTATGGGTGCTTCTGGGAAGACAATATAGGAGCTCTGTGTGATGCCACTAACACACTAGAAGTCCTATGGGTGCTTCTGCAAAGAAAATATGGGAGCTCTGTGTGATGCCACTAACACACTAGAAGTCCTGTGGGTGCTGCTGAGAAGAAAATATAGGAGCTCTGTGTGATGCCACTAACACACAATTGAAGTCCTATGGGTGCTTCTGCAAAGAAAATATAGGAGCTCTGTGTGATGCCACTAACACACTAGAAGTCCTGTGGGTGCTGCTGAGAAGAAAATATAGGAACTCTGTGTGATGCCACTAACACAGTAGAAGTCCTATGGGTGCTTCTGGGAAGAAAATATAGGAACTCTGTGTGATGCCACTAACACAGTAGAAGTCCTATGGGTGCTTCTGGGAAGAAAATATAGGAACTCTGTGTGATGCCACTAACACAGTAGAAGACCTATGGGTGCTTCTGGGAAGAAAATATAGGAACTCTGTGTGATGCCACTAACACAGTAGAAGTCCTATGGGTGCTTCTGGAAGAAAATATAGGAACTCTGTGTGATGCCACTAACACAGTAGAAGTCCTATGGGTGCTTCTGGGAAGAAAATATAGGAACTCTGTGTGATGCCACTAACACAGTAGAAGTCCTATGGGTGCTTCTGGGAAGAAAATATAGGAGCTCTGTTTGCTGCCACTAACACACTAGAAGTCCTATGGGTGCTTCTGGGAAGAAAATATAGGAACTCTGTGTGATGCCACTAACACAGTAGAAGTCCTATGGGTGCTTCTGGGAAGAAAATATAGGAACTCTGTGTGATGCCACTAACACAGTAGAAGTCCTATGGGTGCTTCTGGGAAGAAAATATAGGAACTCTGTGTGATGCCACTAACACAGTACAAGTCCTATGGGTGCTTCTGGGAAGAAAATATAGGAACTCTGTGTGATGCCACTAACACAGTACAAGTCCTATGGGTGCTTCTGGGAAGAAAATATAGGAACTCGGTGTGATGCCACTAACACAGTACAAGTCCTATGGGTGCTTCTGGGAAGAAAATATAGGAACTCTGTGTGATGCCACTACCACAGTACAAGTCCTATGGGTGCTTCTGGGAAGAAAATATAGGAACTCTGTGTGATGCCACTAACACAGTAGAAGTCCTATGGGTGCTTCTGGGAAGAAAATATAGGAACTCTGTGTGATGCCACTAACACAGTAGAAGTCCTATGGGTGCTTCTGGGAAGAAAATATAGGAACTCTGTGTGATGCCACTAACACAGTAGAAGTCCTATGGGTGCTTCTGGGAAGAAAATATAGGAACTCTGTGTGATGCCACTAACACAGTAGAAGTCCTATGGGTGCTTCTGGGAAGAAAATATAGGAACTCTGTGTGATGCCACTAACACAGTAGAAGTCCTATGGGTGCTTCTGGGAAGAAAATATAGGAGCTCTGTTTGCTGCCACTAACACACTAGAAGTCCTATGGGTGCTTCTGGGAAGAAAATATAGGAACTCTGTGTGATGCCACTAACACAGTAGAAGTCCTATGGGTGCTTCTGGGAAGAAAATATAGGAACTCTGTGTGATGCCACTAACACAGTAGAAGTCCTATGGGTGCTTCTGGGAAGAAAATATAGGAACTCTGTGTGATGCCACTAACACAGTACAAGTCCTATGGGTGCTTCTGGGAAGAAAATATAGGAACTCTGTGTGATGCCACTAACACAGTACAAGTCCTATGGGTGCTTCTGGGAAGAAAATATAGGAACTCGGTGTGATGCCACTAACACAGTACAAGTCCTATGGGTGCTTCTGGGAAGAAAATATAGGAACTCTGTGTGATGCCACTACCACAGTACAAGTCCTATGGGTGCTTCTGGGAAGAAAATATAGGAACTCTGTGTGATGCCACTAACACAGTAGAAGTCCTATGGGTGCTTCTGGGAAGAAAATATAGGAACTCTGTGTGATGCCACTAACACAGTAGAAGTCCTATGGGTGCTTCTGGGAAGAAAATATAGGAACTCTGTGTGATGCCACTAACACAGTAGAAGTCCTATGGGTGCTTCTGGGAAGAAAATATAGGAACTCTGTGTGATGCCACTAACACAGTAGAAGTCCTATGGGTGCTTCTGGGAAGAAAATATAGGAACTCTGTGTGATGCCACTAACACAGTAGAAGTCCTATGGGTGCTTCTGGGAAGAAAATATAGGAACTCTGTGTGATGCCACTAACACAGTAGAAGTCCTATGGGTGCTTCTGGGAAGAAAATATAGGAACTCTGTGTGATGCCACTAACACAGTAGAAGTCCTATGGGTGCTTCTGGGAAGAAAATATAGGAGCTCTGTTTGCTGCCACTAACACACTAGAAGTCCTATGGGTGCTTTTGGGGTGCAATGCTGTGCTAACAGCACTGCGGTTGGTACTACTGAAATACTGTACTAACAGTAAAACACGCACCAGACTAATCCCCAGCAGCAGCTAAAAAACACACTAACCAGCAGCAATGGACGATCAATGACAGGTAGCAATGGTTTAGCAAATAAATAGCCAATGGTTTAGCAAAGTAGAGCAAATCTTTCTATATGAATGAATCTAGCAAAGACACAGAATCAGCCTGATCTCTCCTAAAGCCGGAACTCATGTGACCGGCGCCGACGGCGTGGTGGCCTTTTAAATGGTGGGGCGTGTACTAAAGCCCCTGAGCTGTAATTGGCTACAGGCGTCCTGCCTGTAGCCAATTATGGCTCTCCGAGTTTCCAGCGCTGTGATTGGCCAAGCATGCGGGGTCACAGTGCATGCTTGGCCAATCATCAGCCAGCAATGCACTGCGCCGGCCGCGCCGGCTGCAATGCATTGCGGGGCCCCTCGCATCACACGAATGTGATGCGAGCGGCCAAAATAGTTCTGGGCTCGCCGAGCGAGCGAACGCCCGGTGCTCAATGCGAACATGGGTTCGCATCGAGCACCGGGCCCATCCCTAGTGCCAAGGCACTGAGCACTACACAGTTAATGGCAGGGGAGTAATGCCTTGTTCCTGAACATACAGTCTAAGGTTTTTGAGAAAGTTGAAACAGTAAATAGGAAACAAAAGGAAAATGCACTTAATGGATTCTGTACAACCTTTATAAAGAATTTCACGTTAATGATTTGTAACTTGTATTCATTATTTGAATGATTGCAAGGAATGTAATGTAAAATGTCAACTAGTTGGTGTATACAAAGTGGGAACGCAGACTGATGTGCACAATAAACAAAATAGATAATGTTTAGACAGCTATCCCACTTAATTGGTATGTAATAAAGATGTAACACTTCTGAGCAAAAGATCACAATTATATCTTAATAAAATGTGTTGCTTTATTCATCTAAACACTTCAGAAGATTGCTTTAATTTTTGATCTAAGCTTCAAGTACCAAACAGAGCAGGCATCTGGAAGCAAAATCATTTTAATAGCACACCATTAATAAAATAAACAGCAAGCTATAAAAGTAATATTTGTGGTTAAAACTGCTTGATATTTATACTCTTATCTAAAAAAAAAAAAAAAAATGTTAAGAGCTATAAAAGACAAACAGAGTTTATGTATGGCTTAGGTAAGATAAGACTTAATTACCATTCAGATTAGTTGTGTGCTGTGGCCCATGAATATGTTTTGCAATGAAAACATTGGCAGCAAACAAGATGGAAGTCACTATGTCATGTTCACAAAGGAATTTTTTTCAGCATTAGCCTGTAGCTCAGTTTAACTCTTTTGTATTTATACATCACTATCTAGAATGATAACAATACCTCATACATTCTAGAATGTAACTTAAATTGAAAATCAAGGAAAATGCCTAAACACTAATTTGAAATACACATATGTTTACTTTTCTATCTGCCAAATAATTTGTAGTCGTATGTGAAAAAAAAATCTAAACCTTATTTCTTGGTTTAGCAATGCAGCTTTCCCTTCAACATAGTTTTATTGATATTCATCCCTCTCTGTTCAATACACAAAACAACATATTGGACTCTTGTCAGATGGTGGTGTAGTTCACTCAGGTTTGACTCTCTTACTACTATTTAGATACCATTCACAATATTGAGTTAATTGAAGATCTTGTAAGCATTTCCCGCTGAGATTCGCTGAATTTGTTTTTGGAACATCATTGCCCACCTTATGCCTGAACTCAGAATAAGGAGGCCCCTTAAATAACTTTGTCTTTTGAACTCTCTCTTTTTTTTGTGAGCCTTTATTTTTCAGTGAATGTCTACTTCTTTGGATTGACTTGATGGAGACTGTTTTTTTTGTTTTATATGTCTATCTGGGGTTACTGGAAGCAACTTATGCTTCTACTTCTCTTCTGTATGAGAGAGATGAACAATTCTTGCAAAGATTGCAAATGCATTTTTATTACTGTGTTAAGACTGTTACCACTGCTGTTGACACTTGACATGATTGTTGATGCGTATGTAAGGTGGGATAGTGGGACTTCCCCCTGCACCTATTGCACCTTACAATGATTCTTTCACTCGCAGAGTTAATACTGGTTGCCTTTGTGACCATGAGATATGATTATCCTGTGTGCAGAAACTTTTTTTGGAGTGAATATTGGTTTGTGATCCCACTTGAATATAGGTTCAATATTTTACCAATTTAGCTGTATGTTGACATACATTTCTAGCTTACTTTTGACCTTCAAGTTCTATAACTATTCCTGCATTTGGTGGCATAGGTTTGAGGTGAATGAATGAATGATTTGTATAGCGCTGCAACTGCGAACTGAATCTCCTAGAGGCGCTTGATCCGACCTGTGTTGATTCCTTTTTCGAAGAGGTGGGTCTTGAGTTTTTTCCTGAAGGCCCGATGGTCTTTTTCCAAGCGGATGTTCGTAGGTAGAGCGTTGCATAGCCGTGGTCCTTGGACTGCAAATCTTCGTTCTCCCCTTGACTTGTACCGGGACTTGGGGACGAGGAGGAGGTTTTGGTTGTTAGATCGGAGGTTGCGATTGGGGGTGTAGTGTTGTATTTTTCCGCATAAGTATTGAGGAGCATCTCCTTGTGTGCATTTGTGGGTCAGGCAGAGGGTCTTGAATGTGATCCAGTCCTTTACGGTTAGCCAATGAAGGGTCCTCAGGGAAGGGGAGATGGATTCCCATGTTTTTTTTCCCTGTGACTAGTCTTGCTGCCGTGTTTTGAACGACTTGTAGTCGTGCAATCTGGAATTTAGGTAGTCCTATGTAGAGGGAGTTTGCGTAGTCGAGTCGAGAGTTGATGATTGTTCCTACCACTATGGCTTTGTCCTTTTCTGGAATGAAGGGGATGAGTCTACGTAGCAGGCGTAGAAGGTGGTAGGATCCGCTGACTACTGATCCTATTTGTGCATCCATTGACATTTCAGAATCAAAGGTGACTCCGAGACTCTTGGCTTTTATGCTTAGGGGGATGGTCTGTCCAAGGATGGTGGGCGGAGTCCATGGTGTTGTAGATTTAGTTTTCCGGGTTTGCATTTAGGAGAAGGAGTTCTGTTTTGGTTCCATTAAGTTTGAGTGAGCTTGTGGACATCCAGTCGTCTATTGATGTGAGGCATTTTTCTAATTCCTGATATTGGTCTTTTTGTCCGGGGATCCGAAGGTAGAGTTGAGTATCATCTACGTATGAGTGGAAGCATAGGTCTGATTTGCTGATGATTTCAAGGAGTGGACGGATGTAAATGTTGAAGAGCACGGTTGATAAAGGTGATCCTTGAGGGACTCCATAGGAGACTGTATGGGATTCAGAGGTGAAGGCTCCAAGTTTCACTGTCTGTGACCGATTTCCTAAGAAGGAAGTGAACCATAGTAAGTCTGAATCTGTGACTCCTGCTACTTCTTTGAGGCGGGTGAGTAGAGTGTTGTGATCTAGTGTGTCAAATGCTGCACTAAGGTCCAGGAGTACCAGAAGACATGATTCTCCATCATTTGCTGCTTCCAAGGCATCATTCCATATTTTGAGGAGAGCTGTTTCTGTGCCATGGCCCGGGTGGAAGCTTGATTGCAGAGGGTCCAGGAGATTGTGTGTGTCCAGATGGAGTTGTAGCTGTTGTACCACTGCTTTCTCCATAATCTTGGAGATGGTGTTCAAGCTAGTTATCGGTCTTTGGTGGTTGGGGTTTCTTGGATCCAAGTTGGGTTTCTTTAGGAGGGGTTTGACTATGCCTTGCTTGAGGGAGTTAGGAACAATTCCTTCTTTGAATGACTGATTTATGAGTAGTATTATAGTAGGTGCCAGGATGTCGGAGCATTCTTTCAGAAGTTTTGTGGGGATGATATCGTTGGGTGAAGTGCTGTCTCGGAGGCTTCTGATGATGTTTCTTGTGGTCTCCATGGCGATCGGGGTCAGCGAAAAGTTCGGTGGTTGTGCAATGTTTGAATGGGCTTCCTCTTTTTGGATGCGGTTGATTGTATTTTTCTGTTGGATATTTTCCCGAATGCTGTCGATTTTGACGATAAAAAAATCCGATAACTCATTGCAAAATTCTTGAGTTTCGTTGGTAGGGGGCTCTAGGCAGGTAGGGTTCATAGTCTGGGCGACTAGTTTGAATAGTTCACGAGGGCGGTTTAGGGCTTTTGTGATGGTGTTTGAGAAGTGTTCTTTTTTTGCTTTGAAGATAGCTTTGTGATATTTCATTGTGAGAGTATTGTAGTTTGTGTGGTTTTCTTTTGAAGAGTTTCTTCTCCAGGCTCTTTCAGCTCTTCTGCATTCCTGCTTCAGTAGAGTAAGAGTTCCATTAAACAATCCAGAATTTTTGTTGCGGATGAGTGTTCTGTGTTTCGGAGCGACTGCGTCTGCTGTTTGTAGTAACGCTTTGTTTAAGGAGTTGAGTGTTTTTTCCCTTGAGTGGTTTAAATTTAGAGTTGTTATTTTGTTGGATAGTGTAGTTTTGAAGAGTTCCGAGTGTAGTTTCTTCTGAGATCTGGTCCAGTATGTCATTGTTGAGTGGTTCGGTTTCTGGAGGGTGTTGTTGGTGGTGATTTCGAATTTGATGGCGTGATGGTCAGTCCATGGTAGCGGCGAGTTATTGAGTATGTTGATGCTGATATTTTGTTTGAAGATGAAGGTGTGTCCTGAACCATGCGTTGGAGCATTTATCAGTTGTTGAAGACCTAGTTCTTCCAGTTGGTTTATGCAGGCAGAGGCAATGGGGTCTTCTGTGTTGTTTGCCCAGAGATTGAAATCTCCAAGTACCAGGACGTTTTTTAGTTTTCAGGGTGTGCATTGAAATAAATTCGGTGAAGGGTATCAGGAGATATGTCTTTGGTCCTGGTGGTCTGTAGCATAGCAGTATATGAATGCTGTCTTGGGGTGTTGTTTGCAGCTGTAAAGAAAGTGTCTCCATAAAAGGCACTGGGTTCTGTAGCGTGGGTTTGCCGAGCGTAAGGTGAGATTTGAAGATCACTGCTAGGCCTCCTCCTTTTTTTCCTATTCTATGCTCCGTTAGGATCCTGTATTTTTCAGGGACCAATTCGGTTAGGATGGTGTTGCAGTCAGGTGTTAGCCAGCTTTCCGTGATGAATAGACAACTATGTCAGACACCCCCCACTACTGTAGCCTCAAAGTGACTCATTGCTTTTCTCCCTTTCCTACACCCCAGATGACATTGCATCCTTCCGTTGATCTAGGGCTTGGAACATGTGAGTATGGCCCATACGCCACAATGTGTATGTCTGTTGGGCTGTGAACTTGTAATTATAGCTACCTTTAACCCTTAGTAGATTGTCACTATGACCCCTGCCTTGATTTTGTGGGGAGAGCAGTTGCACTCCCCACTAATTCCTCATCCCTTCTGGACACCCTTTGTATTGCATTGCAAATATTTATGTTTATTATTCAGATGAATATGTTTTTCTATCTTTGTTCTTTGTTTCATATCCTCCCTTCTTCCTAATTATTGCCCTATCTACTACTTCTCTATAGCTGGGGATGTGGATCTAACTAGACATTCTGGTAATAGGGTGATTTGTTCATAGTCTGTACCCTAAGCTAAGATTCCTTTACACGTACTACCCCTGAAAGGTTAGGATCTTAATCATCCTAAAAAGTGCATTAAAGCATTTAGGTATGTTAGTGTCATGGTTATGCAATAGAGTTGTCTGCTTACCTGTCTCCATGTGTTCATCTCTAGAGACCAGCCGACCCTCACCTGGCTGCTTTTATAATCCCTCCTCTGGCATGGCTCCACCCTAGCTCCTATCAGGGAACTATATATTAACCTGTGTACTGCAGGCCAACCCTGCTGATCAACCTTTGTGTGTTTGGCTTTCTGTTACCTGCAGTGTGTGCTTCTGTTGTTCTGTTACCGATGTTGGCGTGTCCCTGACTATCCCTATCCTCCTGTTGCCTACTGTGGGTGTGAGCTGGGGGAACCTGGGGGTGCGACATGGAGCCAGTTGCAGCCCAGTCCATCCTCACCACTATAGGCTCTGGTGAACACCAGCTGGCTCTTAGACTCCACGCCCCAGGGAATCTTACGCTCTAACCCTGGTAGGATCCATCTTGGTGTCCGGCGACCCTGCCTTCCTTATCACCTTGACTCCTGTCCGCTGCAGTCAGCCGTAGGGTCCACTACCTTGCGGTGCACTCCTGATCCCTACGGTGTGCATCTGTCACCTAGCCTCAAGGTGACCTGACAGTTAGATTGTTACGTGGATGTTGTCTGTCTACAGAGTCTACTTCTCTAACAAGCCTTAGAGTGTTCAGATTAACCACTAGTAATATTACATAGTTGCCAACAGTCATGGATTTCCCGGGACAATCCCGAAAATTTGACTGATAACCCGGGAAGAGCTCGTCCCGGCCAGAATCCTGATAATTTTGCTCTGTCACAGACAATCAGGGAGATCCCTCCACCACCAGGTCAGGTGCTGCCTGGCTGTTTGCAGATTCGTCAGTCCTGAGTGGCCACCAGAGGTCGATGAGTCCTGCTGTGTGCTGTGGTAAGGGGCGGAACCATCCTCTTCTGTCACTGTTTCTGTCTGGAACTGAATCAGTGCTGCACTCACCGGAAGAAGCAGAGCCTGAATTCGGGAACTTCAAGGTCTGAGAAGAGGAGAGCTGCCAGCATGGTGAGTACACTAATCCGTCACCTGTATGCCAACCCCCACTCACCTTTCCTCCACTTAGTGTCCCCAGCCCAACCACCTGTACAGGTTTAGTGCCAGTAGGGGGGGGAGAGAGAGCCAGGAGGGAGAGGGGGAGATACATCTATCCCTAGAGCTGTAAAACGGGAGGGAGAAGGGGAGAGACATGTATCCCTGGAGCTGTAAAACAGGAGGGAGAGGGGCAGAGATATCTGAAAGTAGATGAAAGCAGTAGAAGCTGCACAGTGCCCACGTTCTCGTCACCACCATCCTGCACATACATAGTTCACTTGTGTTTTTATACTTTCCCACGCACTCTGATCATATGGGCTACTCTCATTTATTTATTTAGCCTTTGCTGATTGATGCTATGCTCTTCCTCCCCTGACCAGAGGTCTGCCTTCCATCATGCTGAAATATTGGGGAGGGAGGATAGATTGGAGGCACTCATCTCCACCTTCAGAGCCTGTTTCCCCTCATAGTGTAATGTCAGATCTCCCATGGTTGGGAGGACTGTCCGATGTTACTGTACATGGGGTAGTGATAATAATTTGGGATTGTTTGATGAGAGAATGTGTGCGATAGGGGGTGCTGGCACAGGCTGGAGTGTGTGAAGAAGTTCAGAGGACTGTGTTCAGGAGTGTCTGGGCTTCATGTGGCATGGAGCTGCTCTGCAAGTTGCATGAGATGAGGCTTAAGATACTCTCTTTTGTCCAAACAGTAATTGAAAGTGTCTCTCTCTCCCGCTTTCTCTCTCTCTCCATCCCTCTTTCCCTATATATTACCAGATTCTCCACAATGTAAGGCATCTCAGACTCTATTAACCACATCCCCTTTAAGCCATTCCCAATACTTAGCATTGATGTGAACATGTTCCATAGAAACCCATGTTAAAAAATGTCCCTGCATTTCTGCAAAATGCATCAAAAAACTTATTAGTGTGAATCAAGCCTTAATGAGAAAAGCTGGGGGGAGATGAGCTCAAGATTCTGTTCGAACATGTACCCGTTTGGCAGGATCTTAATGTCATCTCCTCACTCCTCCAAATGCACACCTCTATTCTCCCAAAATATACTGACAAACAGGAGGAAGACTTGGAATATTTTATAGAAGTGAAAGACTTGTTTCAAATATAGCAGACGGCTACATTATGTTCACCAAATTTATTGACCCTAGAATGATATTTTAAACTACTCTTTTGCTGGTACTTGGTTTTCACTTGGGTAGCCAAACCCACCATAAATTTCTCACTGCTCTGCTTTTGAGGATGTGGTGACTTGGGTGCCTTCTCACATGCCTGGTGGTTATGCGATGTCGTGAGAGATTTTTGCTGTAGCATCTTTCGAGATGGCATGAGATTTTGTGATTACATTTTTTTCACTGAAATCTCACAGACCCATTAGAAGCACTTCTCCTGAAGAAACCAGAGGCTATCACACACAAATTTAATCTTATGGCATTTGTTCTGACAGCAGAAAACCTGTCCATTGCAAGAGCATGAAAAACCCCTACTCTAGACCCATTGCAACTCAAGGCCCTAGTCTCTTGGATGATGATTAATGACAAAACAATCCAAGCTCTACTTCACTACAAAATTTGACCACAGCCATTTACACCTCTCATTCTCCTAAATGTCATTATGAAAACAATTGCAGGAGACATCTCGCACTCCCTTTCCATCACCTTTTCATCCTTTTTCTACTTCTACCACTTTTCCCTATTTTTCTTCTAACATGCCCCAATGGATAAGTCAGACATTTTGGATTAAAGCTTCATGTGTCAAGGTACCCTTTTAGGCTATGTTCACATATCTGCATGTTGGGAACGTGTGAAAAATCACTTTCCCAACATGCATTGAAAAGCCGTGCACTTTAGCAAATGCAGGGTGTGCCATTAATTCCTTATATCATCATTACGCATCGGCACCCATGGTGCATTTTCACATGCGCCAAACCACATGGTCCTGGCAAAAGGCATAATGAATTGCTTTTGCAGGGGCAGCATCTAAACCTTTAATTTAAAGCATTTTATGTATGTAAGCAGTATGAAAAGTGTTACCTGATGGAAGTGTCTCTTTAACCACTTGAGTACACATATGTCTATAATAACCCATCATTACCCGATCATTTTTCAGTTTTTAGTGCCATGATAGATTGACTCTGTCAAGCAACAATGTACCAAAATTTATTTTTTTATGCCACTTTTTTTGAGACAGAGAATTATTTTGGCAACACTTAAAAACCACAAGTTTTTTTTTTTTGTTTTACTATATATATATATTGAGAGAGAGAGAGAGAGAGAGAGAGAGAGAGAGAGAGAGAGAGAGAGAGAGAGAGAGAGAGAGAGAAAAAACAACATAATATTGAAAAAAGAAATTTGACTTTGACTGACATTTCTTGAGGTCCTAAAATGCAAGGACAGTACCAACACACCCATAAGTATTTTGTTTAGTTTAGGACATAGTGTATACCGTGGAACAGGTCGGTCCCGTGTATATCGAGAGTTAGTGGAAGTTTGGTGACTTAAGATTCGTGCTTCTCAGTTTTCTGACTCAGATCGTTTACTGCTCTTCAGTTTGTGCTTGTCGTGCGTATCTGTTTATTAGTGCGTGTAGTCAGTTCGCATTTGTTGGTCATTGCGGCCTATATCTTGATATAGGACGCTTTGATTTGCACTGCTTATTGTCTGCTCGTTGCTGGTATTCACTTCGTTCTTTCAGCCTTGCTGTTTATCGGTGCGTTCTGTTTGTCCGTTCTGACCAGCCGACCTTTTGTGACCTTCTGAGCGATGTTTCAGGAACTTTCTCAGGATGACGGACCCCGATTTTTCACCGTCTTTTGGCTTTGCTGACCCCCTTTATCAGCCGGCAGGATACCTGCATGAGACAAGCCATTACTCCGGAGCAGAGGCTTGTTGCAACGTTGAGGTACTTGGCGACAGGGAGAAGTCTTCAGGATTTGAAGTTCTCTTCAGGTATCTCTCCCCAGGCCCTGGGAATCATTATTCCAGAGACCTGTTCTGCCATCATTCAGGTCCTGCAGGAGGACTATATTAAGGTAACATTTCTACTTTACTATTCCCTTCAGCAAAGCATGTAGTGCAAGTGAATAGTTTGTTATTGAGCCATTTGCCAATCAATGAAGTGCAGAGGGTGGGTGCCCAACTACAGGCTGTCCAGAGCCAGAAGAGTTGTGGAGAACGCTTTTGGCATCCCTGACGGCATTTAACTTGGCGGAATACAAAACTGAACCACATAGTTCTTGCCTGTTGCATATTGCAAACTCACAGCCCTTCGAGTGTCGCTGGTCTGTGGTGTGTTTGATCTTGTGTAAATTTGGAACATGCACACAATTTGGGTCTGAAAAAAGGTCATTAGATGGGAAAAAAAACCATGCCTAAAAGCTTCAAAAGTGCCATTTTCCATCATGGGGATGAATGGACGTGGTGGAGCTAGCACATGTGGACACAATGTGTGCATGTTTCCAAATTTCACACAGTTTTTAAGTTGCAAATGTGTTCAGAAGCTGGCACAAATGTTGTGTTAATTACTTGGTGCGTTTTCATATTTTTTCATATTTTTCTTCAATTTTTTGTTGAACATCATTGATGTTTTGCTTTATCAATGATTTTCTTCAATTTTTTTGTTGAACATCATTGATGTTTTTTTTGCTGTTGATGCCTTAAGAGCAATGCACAACATGCAGATTTCAGTCACTAGGAGTTAGTGATAGTTTGTGATGGGTGCCCCCTTAAATGTCGCTGGTCTGTGGTGTGTGCTGCCTTAAATATTGGTGATGAGTGGTAAGTGTCCATTACTGTTAGGGGTCAGTAGTGTTTTTCCTCCATAATATCGGTGGCTAATATGCCCATGTGTACTCCCTTGCTGCTTAGTGTACCCCCCCCCCCCCCCGCTGCATAATGATCATAATGATCAGTGGGAGTAGTGTTAGAGAGGATTTAAGAAATAGTAAGGATTTGAGAAATAATCAGACAGAGTAGGTAGGTAATGAGTTTCAAATATAAACAGGCAACTGGCAGTATTTACATTTGTGATTGCTTTGATTGGCTATCACAGTGTTCACAAGGCACAGAGCCACCCTGATTGGCTCTGTGCATCTTTTCTGTGATTTGAGCTGTCTATTGACAGCTTGATCACAGGCTTTCAAATAGTACACTGCCTATGTGTGTTTTCTGCAGCACAGTTTATAAATGGTGCTCTGGAAAACCTCCTTCAGCCCACCTCACCATTTTTCTTTTTTTTTTTACTATATGGCGGTACTGAGGTGGTTAAACATCTCTAAAGTGCAGAATTTGATGCGTTAACTACAGTAAAACATGTAAACATCTGTAGATGTTAACCAAAGATATGTCTTTACATATCTGTCAGCATTACGCTCTAAAATGGACATGCATATCATTTTACAGGTAACTGGGGACCTGGTAATTTGAAGCAGTGAGTCAAGGAATCATTTTCATTAGCTGATGGGTAACAATTACAAAATGTAAATGTGTCTTCAATCTTCAGAACATATATCAGTGATTATGAAAAAAGTCCACATACAGTAAGCATTACAATAAATCATTCATTAATGGTGTCCTATTTGAATGTAGATGATATGGAAGAATGATTTAATGGGTTGTTTACATCTATGGTGAACAACTGCCATAGATCCTATAGCTGGGCTTGAGCAAATTACTACTTTATGATTGTTAATGCACAGATGGTAGGAATAAATGGCTAACTTTTTGCAAAAGTTTAGCTATGGGAAGATGGTAAACTAGAATACTTTTCTCAAAACATAAATATACTGTATATTAAAGTTATTACAGAATGTGACATTTAAGCAGTGCATGCAAAATGATAGCTGTGATTTGTTTTCCAATCCCTAAAAAAAAACATTAGGATCTAGCATAGCTACAAATATTACCATGGTCTATTTTTGTATTCATCAGGCATCACAATAAAATTAAGTGTATGTCAATCCCTCAAAAGTCCGGCGGACTTAGTAAGAAGTTTTGACTCAAAATTGTCCGCTGGACTCAGCAGTACGGCGGACAATCCGGCCGTCTGTGTGCTAGTCCGCGGGACTTTTGAAATGAACGGACTTGCCCCACACACGGAGTAAACTCCGCTCATTTAGAACGTGACTCCAGGTAGACGGGACTAGCGAAGGAAGTCAATGCCGACGCCTCGATGGGCGAGATTGACACCTTGCTAGCCCCTCCTGAGCTGTACCAGGTCGCGTGCCTGAACATGGGGGGTGCCTTGGGGGGAGAGGGGGCCCTGCGGCCCCCCACCCCAAAGCACCTTGTCCCCATGTTGATGAGGACAAGGGCCTTTTCCCGACAACCCTGGCCGTTGGTTGTCGGGGTCTGCGGGCGGGGGGCATATCGGAATCCGGGAGCCCCCTCAAATAAGGGGGCCCCAGATTCCGGCCCCCCACCCTATGTGAATAAGTATGGGGTACGATGTACCCCTACCCATTCACCTGGTGAAAAAAAAGTGTAAATAAAAACACAACACAAGTTTTTAAAATACTTTATTACACAGCTCCGGGGGTCTTCTTCCGTCTTGGTGGGTCTTCTCGCCGAATTCCTCCGCTATCTTCTGCTCTTTTACTAGCGGAGGAGCCCGGCTTTCTCCTTCGTCCCCACCACTCCTCTGGGGGTCTTGTTCCGACTTCGGGGGTCTTGTCCTGCTCTTCTGTTCTTCTTGCCGGGCCTCTGCTTTCTTCTTCCAGCTCTTTTACTAGCGGTGGCCCCGACATCTGTTGCCATCGCCGTCACTGTGGTCGCCGCCGCCTTCTGCTTCTGCTTCTTGTTCTTCTTTCTTCATCCGATGTTGACACGGCACTGTCTCCTCTTCTAATGGCCCAGACGCGTTGTGCTGTGACTTATATAGGGACAAGGGGCAGGGCTGTGACATCATAGGGAGGTGGGGTCACCATGTGACATGATCCGGCAGGCCTCCGGCAAAACTACGGCGGATTGTCCGCTGGAAAAGTCCGGGCGTGTGTGGGCAAAGCCGCACGTTTGGAAAGTCCGGCGGACCTCCGCTGGAAAGTCCGGCGGATTGTCCACCGGACTAAGTCCGACGCGCCGGATTAAGTCCGACGGATAGTCCGGCCGAAAAGTCCGATCGTGTGTACATGGCATAAGAGACATTCTTCTCTCTACTTTAGATTTCCTGATCTTCAGCAAGCTCCAGAGGCTTGGTTGATTACATTACCCTGCAGAGGTTTACCGGTATGCCCATTTGACCTCTCTAGCAATAGGAGGTTCACATTATCTGGTAAAAGTTCCCAGTAACAGGGTGATTGGTGTCACAGGAGGATCTGCATGCTCTATGGTGGTGGAACGCAGTAGTGTTTTTAGGTTTTGTGATGCCCTAGGCCTGACTAAACTTGTGCAACCCTAATTTAAACATGACCCATCCCTTCCTGTCAAGGCCACACCCCTTGCTGTCGAGTGGGGGGGCAATGGATTCCCTTATTTTGCATAGATTTCCTCTCACTTCCTGTTCGGCTATGGGGCAGGAAGTGAAGGGAAATCTCTGCAGTGGGACAGGTATGGTAAAAAATTAACTGACAGGGGCCATAACCCTCCCTTATTCTATCCAAAACAAAAAGAAAAAAAGTGTTGCCTATAGTTCTACTTTAAGCACAAATTTCTGATAATTTTATGGAGAGGACTAAGAAGATATAACCATGTCAATGGTGCAGCAGAAAACATATAGCACAGTGAGGAAGGTTTGTGGTACAGGATGCGAGGACAGTCAAAATTAGAAGCAGCGCCCCCCCCCCCCCCACAGTTGCGGAATGCCGACTGCCCGCATACCAGAAGCAGTGCAGCCACTTTGTGGGGGTGCTAGACTAATTTGCCTCTCAGCCCAGTCCGCCCCATAAGACTGGCGCTACACTAACAGTGTAGCGCAAGCCAGCGGGAACTCTTTCCGTGCTGCCCCCCTGCTTGTCGGCCTAGGCCAGGATATAGCGTTGGTGGAACGCCTCTGAAAGAATTTCCTGTTGGAGCTTTCCTTGTGTACATCATGTGGATTTTTAAAATGTTATATACTTTCCAGAACTTTACCTTTCTTCTTTGTTTTTGTTTCACGAATATCGTTACTTCACTTGATTGCATTTTTATTTAGCGCGGTATACCACTTTGTATTGTTTCTCTTTACTCTCACCTACGAGGTGGTATTCCTTGTAGTCATAACCTCTGTGAGTGTCTTAACTGACGTTCTTAACTTTCAAATCAACCTTTGTTTTTTTGCATTGGGACAAGGTGGTATTGAAGCCTGGGACTTACGTTGCCTAACATAATTCAGTTTATCCTAATCTGAGTTCTGTGTAACCCCTACACAATAAGCACACAAAAGCTACATTGGGGATCAGTAGAAGGGCAATAAAACTACTTTCTGAAGCATACTGTAATCAACTTCCTCTCTTTCAGGCTTTAAAGGCAGGTTTGAATTTTATTGGTAGCTATGGGAAACTTTAGCCATTTTTTACATCTGGCTTTCTGTGCATAGGGTGTTCCATCATCATCAGCACGGGTGTTTGAGGATCACCAGTTTACAAACTGGTTTGTAAACCAGTTTTACAAAAAGATGTCTGGTTAACACTACAGTTTAGCAATCAAAAATGCTATATTTTTTGTATGCACTACAAGGTTTAATTTTGAGTTTTGAATGATTGTTACTTTTAATGGTTTACAAATCAACTACAGACTAGCCAATTTTAGGGTTAGTTAAAGACAGAAAGTATATTTTCTTTTTCCCAAAAATGTATTTTTTAAGTATCAAGTATGTGCAGTAGCGGAAGCCAGTCATTTTATATGCACTATTTTTGTTCATCTGGAACATTCATGACAGAAATGTGACATTTACTTTACACTTGATTTGATATCAGACCCAGAAGCTTAAATCATTTTTGTTGCTCATTGCATACATAGGTTCTATTTCTGCTTCAGTTTCCTTTTCTACTGCTTCCATTTATACTTCCCACCAAAGAGAATACAGATGGTTGAATTCATAGTCAGTATGCCACAGTAGTTGGCTTCAACAAACTTGGTAAAGATGACTTTCTAAAAAATATGTATGACGCAATTTGAAAAAAATATTTCTGGTGGTATAATTTTTTTTTACAATGAATCTGACCTTTAATATTTTTCTTAAAGAGGAGTGCCCACTAAATTTTTTTTTTAAAAGTCAGCAGCTACAAATAATGCAGCTGCTGACTTATAATAATCGGACACTTACCTGTCCCAGGGTCCAGCGATGCGGGGGAACGAAGCCCCCCCTCGTTCCCTGCTCTGCTCGCGGTGCCGGCATCCTTACTGTGGGCACCCGGCTGTGTCTTCACAGCCGGGCACCCACTGCGCATGCGCGAGTGGCGCCGTGCGCCGTGATACGACGCTCAGTCATCTGAGACACATGACAGGTCCCAGATGACTGTGCGGCTTCGAGGGGAAGTGATTTCAGTGCCCGGGCACTGAAGGTGGCAGACTACGAGGGACCCCCTAGCAACAGGCATTTAGAGGTGAGTAATTTTTTTTTTCCAATTATTTTTTTTAATGATTTTTAAGCAAATTTTTTTTTTTTGGTGGCAACACCACTTTAACCACTTACCCACTGGGCAGTTAAACCACCTTCCTAACCAGACCAATTTTCAGCTTTCGGTGCTCTCACACTTTGAATGACAATTACTCAATCATGCAACACTGTACCCAAATGAATTTTGTGTCCTTTTTTGAACACAAATAGAGCTTTCTTTTGGTGGTATTTAATCACCGCTGGGTTTTTTAATTTTTTGCGCTATAAATACAAAAAATACTGAAAATTCGGTAACAAAAATACAAAAATGATTTGTTTCTATTTAAAATTATTGCAGAGTATTGGCAGAGTATTGGCAGAGTATTGGCGAGTATTGGTGAGCATTGGCTAGTATTGGCAGAGTATTGGCAGAGTATTGGCAGAGTATTGCAGTGTTGGTAAAGTATTGCACAGTGGTGGCAGAGTATTGCACAGTGGTGGCAGAGTATTGCACAGTGGTGGCAGAGCATTGCACAGTGGTTGCAGAGCATTGCACAGTGGTGGCAGAGCATTGCACAGTGGTGGCAGAGTATTGCACACTGGTGGCAGAGCATTGCACACTGGTGGCAGAGCATTGCACAGTGGTTGCAGAGCATTGCAGTGGTGGCAGAGCATTGCACAGTGGTGGCAGAGCATTGCACAGTGGTTGCAGAGTATTGCACAGTGGTGGCAGAGTATTGAAGGCACTGACCAGCGCTGTGGGCACTACACATCCAGCCCACAGCGCTGGTCCCGTCTCTCCTCCTTTCTGCTTCTCCCCTCTCACTGTACCGATCGGTACAGAGAGGGGAGGGAGGAACCGGCGTCATGACGTGACGCCGGTTTGTGTACATGTGATCGCTCCGTCATTTGACGGAGCGATCACGTGGTAAACGGCCGCTATCAGCGGCTGTTTACCGTGATCCGTGATGTGCCGGTTCCTCGGGACCCGGCGGTCACGGATGTTCCCGAGTGCGGGAGCAAGTTTCTCGGAGAACGTCCGGAGGACGTCCACTTAGAACAAGCCGACCATGCTGTAGACGTCTTTCGGCTATGGCGCGGTCGGCATGTGGTTAATGTTATTTCAATTCTACATTTGCTGTCAAGATTATTTGTATCCAGTTGGCATTAAATTAAAAAGGAAATCCCAAGATCATACTGGGGCAGCATTTGGGTTAGGGAGAATAATACCTGAAAGACTGTAGCACTGGTTAAAGAAACCTACCAACATACCTGTTGCCTTATGAGGAGTTTATGAGTAATCTCCATTAGCAACTGGGAATATTATTTGTGTGTGTGTATATATGTGTGTGTGTGTGTGTGTATATATATATATATATATATATATATATATATATATATATATATTAGAATAAGAAACAAGTATTAGTGTGCATGAATTATTAAATATTGTTGTTGGTAAGGGGTTAACCTAGCTAGCTGTACACATATGACAGTCTTTAGATTGAGAACCTACTTCATTCAACAGTCCTTGTGTTCTGCAGAAATGTTAGGTGTGTGTGTGTGTGTGTGTTATGGGAGACGCTCTGATATTTAACCGTCATAAATTCAAATGCAAGGAAGAGATACCATCTGAGTTAAATACTGTATGTACTTGATGGGGCCAAATTCATTAGCTAGATAAAGGCCTTTTAGTCCCCTGTGTTAACCAACCCTTTATCCACTTCAAATGGTGTTTGATATGCTGAGAATGAACTTCTCTTTAATTAATTTCTCTTCTAACTAATTATCTCCCCAAGAGAGGAGGTGCTAGTGAGGGCCTCAGCTATGCTAAATTAAGGGGAAGGGGAAATTGTCCAATCTTGGAGGAGATAAGCCCAGAGGGAGGAGAGGGGTAACCTTGTTCCACCAATCAGGGGGGCCCTGTTAAAGTCAACGAGAAATGGGCCTATTTTAGTGTAAGGTACACACAGGGAGGGAAAGGAGTCATGAGTCTGACGTGGGCTCACACACATCACTACTGGTAAATATCAGGTCAGCTCCCAGCACTTAAGGTATACCTGCTTGTCATATGTTTGTTTGCTGTTTGTATTTCGATGTTTTGAGAAATATACTCTGTATTTTATTTTAACCTAAAAATATCTTCCTTGTAGACCAGTGTTTCTCAACTCCAGTTCTCAAGGCACCCCAACAGGTCATGTTTTCAGGCTTCCCATTATTTTGCACAGGTGATTTGTTCAGTTTCACTGCCTTAGTAATTACCACAGCCGTTTCATCTGAGAGGAAATCCTGAAAACATGACCCGTTGGGGCGCCTTGAGGACTGGAGTTGAGAAACACTGGTATAGACTATAGATAGGTGGCTGTGTATTAGCTAGACTTTCAACTACTCACCAATAAATGTTGTTGTGTTAAAGCTTTCACTCTTGGTCAAAGAACTCTCATTTAACCCACATCATATCTTTGAGATATTAAATCTTAAATATAACAAATGGGTAACAATACCACACCACACCACTTGACCTCTGGAATGTTTTATTTATTTTTTCAAAAGTTTTTATTGTGCATTTAATTTCAAGTTAGAAACATTGTTACTTTTTTCGTAATGCATGGTAAGAAACATATGAACATAAACATACTTGTAATATACTCAAAGATATGAAAATTGGTCCGTTGAACAGATATTTAAGCAGTTGTGTTCAATATTATCCAACTATATAAAATGTCTGAGTTGTAACAGTGTTTCTAAGTTATATAAGTAAGTTCTATATGGAATTCTACAAGAATATGTAAGTTTTCAAAGCTCGCTAGACTGGAGTGTTCTCCTAAAGTTATTCATATATATTGTACTATCATCCCAAATTAATATAAGAGGAAAAAATATTGGAGATACGGGACTGTCCAAGGTACAAATACAAAAAGAATTTCATAGAGATATAATAAAAAATATACTTATTTTATTGACATATAAAACAAGGGGGAAAAGGAATATATATAAGACTCCATGTACAGCAGTATATAAGTCACAGGGTTCAAAGGTACTACATACAATTCCTAATAGAACACCTTTATGATCATACACTCAAAATACATAGGTCATGATACTTGTCCAATCGCTCAACATGTTTCGCCTGGATAGGCTTCATCAGGAGACAAGGATAAAGTACATTGCAGATGGACGAAGACTTTGAAGATATTTTCTTATTCTATGGTATGTATACAAAACAATATATCGGTTAATATATACACAGAATAATTTTGTTCATTTAACATTGTATATGCTGCATGAATGTGCGGTAGCGGTAACGTCTATGTGAAGTCAATATGCACACGCATGATCCCCTAACTCCAATGTCATAGAGTCAATACATGCCCAGACTTCCACGTATTGGTCCAGATGGGCCCACAACAGCACCTCCCAGATAGGGATTTACACAGGGCTATGCCAAACGGTCGCAGCCAGAGATAATGGCTGGGGAGTCGTAGGGGGAGAGAGAGGTCCTGTTCATTTTCAAATTTAGCGTTTGTGGGGCCTGTAAAGTACAAGAGTACTTGTTTAACACAATTGTATTTATATAAATTATAATATGGTTACCCGAGATGTAGGGAAATAGTATGACCATGCCCAGTGTCTGTTGTCAAACTATACCTACCTCTACGGAAGCTCATAAACAATTATACACGCAGGAGGCTCGGGTTGAACCCCCAGAAAAGGGGGGGAGAGAAGGGCAACTGATCTGTCTTGATTTTGAATAATGTCCACTAATGGCCAAAATGTTCTGGAGAAATAACAAAGAAAAAAGGAAAGCTCGAATGAGAATACATGGGAGCTATATTCATTGTATTTCAAAGACCCCCAATATGGTTACAATCCCCTACCTTCTAATAGGGTATATATACCATCAGGATATATCGTGCTGATGGCTGGTCGGCTCATACAGCCTGCCCCAAACATGGGGCTAAGTATGTCATTCAATGCCTGTGAATAAGATAGAGGTTTTTGGGGTTAATGCGATGGCTCCATATAGTGAAGATTCAAAGGACAAAACGTCCACAGTTAGAAGGGATAAAATCTGGCACTTTACCAATTTTGAAGTTCCCGATGCGTCCCGAGCCTCACGTCCACCTCAGTCTGACCCAGCGTCGGACTGGGTTTATCTGTATCTCTGGCTGCGACCGTTTGGCATAGCCCTGTGTAAATCCCTATCTGGGAGGTGCTGTTGTGGGCCCATCTGGACCAATACGTGGAAGTCTGGGCATGTATTGACTCTATGACATTGGAGGTAGGGGATCATGCGTGTGCATATTGACTTCACATAGACGTTACCGCTACCGCACATTCATGCAGCATATACAATGTTAAATGACAAAAATTATTCTGTGTATATATTAACCGATATATTGTTTTGTATACATACCATAGAATAAGAAAATATCTTCAAAGTCTTCGTCCATCTGCAATGTACTTTATCCTTGTCTCCTGATGAAGCCTATCCAGGCGAAACATGTTGAGCAATTGGACAAGTATCATGACCTATGTATTTTGAGTGTATGATCATAAAGGTGTTCTATTAGGAATTGTATGTAGTACCTTTGAACCCTGTGACTTATATACTGCTGTACATGGAGTCTTATATATATATTCCCTTTCCCCCTTGTTTTATATGTCAATAAAATAAGTATTTTTTTATTATATCTCTATGAAATTCTTTTTGTGTTTGTACCTTGGACAGTCCCGTATCTCCAATATTTTTTCCAAGAATATGTAAGGTTTGGGGAGGTTAGGAGAATAGGAAGAGGGGGTAGGGGGTGGTAGGGGTTTAGGGAAGGGAACATGCATGAGTAGTTATCAAGAGTTGCAACCTAGTGTGTTCCTTATACCAGTTTGACCAGTGGTTCCACATTTGTCTCAGTTTGGTGTGAGATTGGTTATTGTTGAACAAAAGTGTCTCGTAATTGTGGTGAGTCTGAACCATTGTAACAACATCCAGAACAACTGGGGGTTTTATAGTTTTGTTATGTTATGTTGCGCCTAGTTGCTAGCGATATGTGGGTACTTACTTTCCTGTGAGCTACAGGTATGAGATCTATATTTACGTTTAGTAGAGCTAGATCAGGCAATGGTGATATGGTCAGTCCTGTAATTTGTGAAATGATTAGGAAGACTTCCTGCCAGTATTTTGTTAAGTGTGGGCATTCCCATAGGGCGTGGAGTAAAGATCCCTGTGATCCACAATTCTTCCAGCAATTAGGGGATGTATGATGATCAAATTTAGCGATTTAGGGTAAAGTATCTCCTTTGAAAAATGTTTTGTGTGAGTTCCCACAGGGCTGTGCATTTTGTGGCATCATAGGTGGATTTAAGAGCTCTTTACCATTCTGTCCCTGAGTATGATCTGCCTAGATCTCACTTCCATTGGTCAAAGGCCAGGGAATTGTGGAATAGTTTTTTTTCCTGTAGAAGGTTATACAATAGGGAAATACCTTTGTTTCCATTGCCCTGGGGTGAATAAAATGTGATAGCCTGTGTAGAAATGGAGATTAGAAGTTGTGGGTTGCTTTTAAGACAGTGGGCAATTTGCAGGTCAAGTTTTATCTCTGTTTTTTGGTTGTGAAAAGGTTTGATCTTATTGTTATGTATTAGTTTATTCAGGGGTAGAGAATCTTCTTTGGACCATTTATGTATGTGGAGGATCAGGGATAAGCAATTTGAGAACAGATAGGGGTAATTCAATGGTTGTTATTGGGGTGCCTCTCCATGTGGTGGAGGTGAATTTATGCCATGCTCTGACTCTTGCCATCATGGGTAGTGGGAGGACTGGGGAGGTTATCAGGGATTTATTTTGTTTACACTTTGATTTCTGTTACAGTGATGATTGCTCTAACAGCAATGTTTTGAAATGTCATGAATGGTTTACATTTATAACAGCTGTGATTACTGTGTGATTGTTGTGTGCTGTGATTTGCCCACAGGTATCACATAGTACAGGGTGCTGTGATTGTCCCTGTACACCACTTGATAGCTGTGGGCCAATTGAGGGAGGAAAAGACAGACGGTGCACTCTGTGCACTGCAGAAGTGGGTGTGGCCAAACGCTTAACAGTGGGAGGGGCTTAATGGGCGTTTTACCAAAACTCAGGTTTCCTTGTACCTATAAAATATGCTTTGATTGCTGTGCCACAAGAAAGAGTCTCACCAACACATACAAACCCCAGCACAATCATTTAACCACTTCAGCCCTGGAAGATTTGGCTGCTCAATGACCAGGCCATTTTTTTGTGATACGGCATTGCGTTGCTTTAACTGACAATTGCGTGGTCCTGCGACATTGTACCCAAACAAAATTATTGTCTTTTTTTCCCCACAAATAGAGCTTTCTTTTGGTGGTATTTGATCATCTCTGCGTTTTTTATTTTTTGCGCTATAAACAGAAAAATTGTGAAAATTTTGAAAAAAAACTCAATATTTTGTACTTTTTGCTATAATAAATATCCTCAATTTTTTTTAAAAAAAGCAAATTTTTTCCTCAGTTTAGGCCAATACGTATTTTTCTACATATTTTTGGTAATAAAAATCGCAATAAGCGTATTTTTAAGGTGGTTTGCGCAAAAGTTATAGCATCTACAAAATAGGGGAAAGATTTATGGAATTTTTATTATTATTTTTTTTTTTTTTACTAGTAATGGCGGTGATCAGCGATTTTTATCGTGTCTGCGACATTATGGCGGACAAATCGGACACTTTTGACACATTTTTAGGACCACTGGCATTTATACAGCGATCAGTGCTATAAAAATGCACTTATTACTGTGTAAATGTCACTGGCAGGGAAGGGGGTTAACATTAGGGGTGATCAAGGGCTTAACCGTATTCCCTAGGGAGTAATTGTAACTGTGGGGGGAGGGGGCTGACTGGGTGAGGAGACCGATCATTGTTCATACTTAGTATGAACAACAGATCGCACTCCTCACCCCTCGCAGCACTGTCTGACAGATCTCCGTTCCTTCTCTATGCCGAGCAATCGTGCATCGGTGTCCTGGCGGTGCGCACGCCCCCCTAGTGGTCAAAGGGCGAACCGACGTACAGTTATGTCAGTTTGCCCAGGGGAGCAAGCCTGCCGCAGTACAACTGCGGCGGCTGGTCGGGAAGGGTTTTAAAAGAATAAAAAGCTTCCATTATAAATGGTTTTGCATAAACTATGGAAGTGTGCGTTACACAAAGTGTGGAAGGATTCCGGAGTGCAGGCCCGGACTGGGACAAAAACTAGGCCCGGGCAATTTAGACTGAGCAGACAATTTTCCAGCAACTGCCCGTTCGGGAGGGCGGTTGATGACAGGATAATCACGGAGTTGGTCCTCCGCACTGTAATGTGCCATTGTGATATAAAGGGGACTGCACTGTAAAGGAAATTGTAATGATTACAGTTTCCCTTTACAGTGCAGTTTCTCCTTTTTTTCTTTTCTTTTTATTATTATTTATATTTATTTTTATATTTATTTTTTATTATCATTATTTTATTTTTATATTTATTAATATTACATTTTTTCACACTTTTATTTTTTTCTTAATTAGGTAATTTTCTTCACTTGCTTTTTTAAGTTCATTTTCCAACTTTTTTCTCAGTTTCACCTTATCCTCTTAATTTGTCTATTTTTCTCACTCACTCACTTCTTCCTTTTTTACTATTCTCATTTCTCTATCTTTATTATTTTAATTTTTCACTCGTAAATTTCTCTCCTTTGTCTCTTTTTTCCTTTTTTTCTCTCTTTCTCTTTTTCTCTTTATATATCTCCCCTTTTTTTCTATCCGTTCTTCTTCCCTCCTTCCCCCTTTCTTATCTCCTTTTTGCCGCCATTTATCTTTATCTATTTACACTTTCCTGTGTCCTCAATTACTCCTCGGACTGCCTTTTCTCGTGTACATGTTTTCCTTCCTTCCTTGTGTCTCCTTTACTTGTATGCACTCCGAATTGGCTTGACTTCTCACGTTTACGTTCTTCTTCACTTTGAATGGACGTAATCTGCCTAGGTGGGCGGGGTCTCCTGACATCATCCATTTTCATTTCATCATCGGCGCCAGCCCTGGCAGCGTCCCGTCGGCCGCAGAACGCGTGCGTGTACAGCAATCGCTGTTTTAATTGGATGCCCACATTGGGCTAGTAATGTTTTGAAGAAATTCTTTGTGTATTCAGGATACACTAATTTATGCCCTTTCCCTATACTTTTTTGGTGGATCCGACTTGCTGCCTAGCAACCACGGATCCCTGTTCAGTGTACAGATCTCCAGCTCCTCCAGCCCCTGCTCTGCTGATAGATGACATTGTCGGCAGGGCAGGAGAGCCTGGAGAGGAGACACAGGCACAGACGCACAGAAGGTGAACTGTGTTAACCCTCTCCAGGCCGCAGTCACCGCTTATATTCCACTGTGCAGCCTGGTCATCAACAGGTATCGGACCGCGGCCCCGAGGATGAGCCTGCCGGAGTGTGCTATGTACAAAGTGCATGGTTCGGGAGTGCGCTATGTACAGAGTACACAGTTCAGGAGTGCGCTACAGTATGTACAGAGTGCATGGTTCAGGAGTCTGATATGCACAGGGAGCAGGTTTCTGGAGTGCGTTATGTACATAGTGCAGGGCTCAGGAGAGTGCTGAATACAGTGTGCAGTCATCCATCCACATCTCACTATTGCCCCTCTCCTCAGCTATAACCTCGGCACCCCCCCCCCAAACACACACACACAACCCTTTCTCCTCTGGCCTCATCTCCCCTCCCCCTCCCCAAAGCTCCACCATCTTCCAATGTTTACCTTTGTAAAAGCAGCGCCTTTCTGCAGCTGGCTCTTCTATCCACTGCAGACACAGCTTTCTTTTCCATCTCAGTGTACTAGGTGCACACTAATTTTTGGCTCCTGAACTCCCTGAGAAGGAAGGAGATAAGGATTAGGGTGCAGCTCGCCCTCCTTCTCCCTCTTCCCCTTGAACACACTGCAGTCAGCCAGTCTAGCACTTGTGCCGACTCTAGTGCAGAGCAGGGAGGCTGTTGAAGTTGCTGTTACTTTCACTTTCAACTACAGAAGCCAGGCTTCTGTGTTTGAAAGCGAAAGTGGCGTGCTATGAGTGCAGGGCTAACCAAGGCTGAAAAAACCCCGGGGAGGGGAATACACAATTGATCCTGATTGCAAATTTGTCCCAGCCAGCAATGTATGAATGCCGGCTCTTTCATTATACACTGGTTGTTTGACAGAGGGGCAGGTCTGGGTAGCAGTCCCACCCATACCAGACATCACACTATGGATTTGACAGCTGAAGTCTCTCATCGGGACTGCACAGTGCACATCCAGCTGGCTTGCTTGCCAATGCCAGGCTGTGCTGGATGTTCACACTGCTGCAGGTCCTATTGAGCAGGAAACTTAACATATAATCAATTGAATTATGTCTCACCTGTATGGTGTGAATGCGGAAAAGTCCTGCCCAATCCGGGACTGTTGGGAGGTATGCTTTAAGCCCTAGCATGCAATTAAATCCGATATTTCTGGTGGAAGTGTCACATGAATAGGGGTTTTAGACATTTATTAAGTAAATTAGCAACACTATTAAATGCAAATTGGGATGCCTCTCACTTAAAAAAAAAGTATTTGCATTAGTTTTTCTGTGCCTGGAATTCTAGACAGAAACTGCAACAGATTTGCACAAGGCTGCAACAGACTTATCACTGTAGATGAAACAGATGCACAGTTAAGAAGTAACCAAGGTCAGGGTTAATTCTGTCACAGTGCTTTTTTAAGTGTAGCTGTTGTAGGTTTTTATGACTCAAGCTTTAAACGTGTAGTAAATCAGTTGCATATCCTGTTTAGCACAGCTTTGCTGTGTGATAGAATTTATAAACATCCCCCAGCGAGTGTTATTTACCGGCTGGCTGTATGCTGTGAAACCAGTAAATGGGTCTAAAGTCTCTTTATGTTGGCACTGCATATACCAAGACTTCTAGAAAAACTGTAATCGGGATGAGCAAATTTGAAAGTTTCTATTTCCCCTACATTTTGGCAGAATGCATTACAGTGAATGGGAAAGTATTCAGTGTTTTTTTAAGAGTGCAATGGGCTCCTGATAGTTACAGAAATTATTTCTACCAGCCTGGACACATTCAAATGCCCCCCTCATTAGCATAAATATTTACACCTTTCACAGGCAAAAAACACAGACAGCAAAACACACACAATGTACTGTGACAAGTTGGGGGTTTTGTAGCTCATTGGTAGTGCAAAACAGTGATTTTTTTTCCACACCAGAGGTATATTTCAGAGCTTTTTCTGCCCAATTTTATTTAAAAGAAAGGGCAGAATTCAATACAACAATATTCAGCCTCCTGGCTCTCTTTGCACCTTTTTTTGCTCAGGCTTCATGCCTTGGTCCTCCAGACCATCTAACATGCTTCCCAGTGCTCGTGCACAAAACGGTGTACCTCTGTCAGCTTCGCTTCTTATCCTGCAGCTTCCAGCTGCTACATTCTTCACAGGCTCGTGCCTTTATCTGTCTTGACCTGGACAGTATGGTGCAGATGTGCACCTCTCACTGCTCCCTTCACACAACGACCCCCTCTGAAGAGTGGGGCACTGACCTCTAACTCTGTCTCTAACATGAAGCCAGCAAACATGTGCCATTAATGTGCCTGTTTCCTCCAAAATCTGGCCTAAACTGCCATTTTAGAACATGGCATGGGCTTGCCCGGCCACAGTACATAAAGTGGAAAAATATTAATTTTTTCTCAAAAAATTTGCCTAAGCAGCTCACTGAGCAAAATGGGGAGTTTCCATGTAGGCAAAACTTTCCTAAAAGCAAAACTAGGAATTTCACAGCAAAATAATATTTTGTAAAAAAATGCTCTGCACAACCTACAGTATATTGTAATTGCACTGGTGATCCCAATAAGTTTTTTATTATTTTTTTTGCCCAAGAACTGAGAGCTACAGATCGTGACTGCCAAAAAAATGTAAACGTTAATTATAAAAAGTCACTTTAATAAGATACATTTAGGCAATGTAATGAAAAGCTTGACAACTTAATAGATTGTCCTTTTTGTCCTATACTTTAATTCTCACAGGTGATTTTTCTCTCTTTTGATCCTCTTCCCTTGTTCCTTAGCTAAGATCACTATAACTGAGTCCCCATGTTCTTACTGTTACCTAGGTACAATTACATGAAAATCCTTTCTTATGCATCATTCAAAAGTGCTGCTTTACTGCTTTTGTAGAAATATAGACTTCAAATAATGTTTTTATCATTTCTAAATATGCCTAAACTGTCTAAATATGCCAGGGTTTGTGTTACATAACTAAATGTGTAGGAATAGCTTTTACTGGTGGTGGAAAGTTGTTTTTTGATCTTAGACATGATTATGGGAATTACCTCTAGATAGTGGGGTACGTTATTTGTGAGTAGGCTGGCTGATAGTTCAACACATGATAAAGACAATGTTGAGGATATTCACCCATAATGTCATGGTGGGCAGCTACTTATTGGCTACGTACAATAGCTTTTAGTATTTGTGTATTCAAAGAAGCTATTTTTATTAGGGAATACCTCCAGGGAAACTAAAGAATGTGATTATGAATTTCTGTGGAGTCTAGGTGCATATCAAATACAAGCTGATTATTTTGTTTGGCAGTCATAATGTGTACAGGGTATTGGCAACCTAGAATGAATAACACTAAGCAATGTCTATGACACAAATAAGTCTACAGGCCAAGTTCAATATTTTCTTACAATATATATTCTCTCCGTTATGCAGAGATAGAGAATAGAGACAATGATGCAAGACATGACACATACATGTTTATAACGTATTATGATGAGCCTAATTTATTAAAGTGTGATGAAAGGTGAAAAGCAGTGAAATGCACCTGTGTTTATTGCAAACATGCAATTATATGTGGTGGAAGCAAATTTTTTCCCCATGAATGGATATTTATAAGGAAAACATTACCTTTTTTTTACTTTGCAATTTAAAAAAATAAAGCATTTTAGTAGTCGGGCCTAATGTGAACTACATACACACGTAGATTAGTATCACCAAAGGCATTTTTTTTATATTTGGATAGAGCTGGGAGATATTAGCACCCCTGTCAGCTTTCCATTGCTATCTGTGTCCCCATCCAGGGAGATTCACTATCTGTTCTCATCACCATCAATAAAAGTAAGGGTGAATCCAAATGTTTGCGTTGTCACCAGAACATGAATAACCGATTCCCGACTGCTGCACAACGATATACGTCGGCAGGATGGTAAGGGTGGGCAAAAGGGCGTACAGGTATGTCCCCTTTAAGAAGAGGCACTGCGGCACGCGAGCGCCGCGGACTTGATGTCCGCCAGTTGCCCACAATCATGTCACGGAGAGGTAGAATGGGGAAATGCCTTTGTAAACAAGGCATTTCCCGTTCTGCCTAGTGTCAAGACAGAGATCACTGCTCCCTGTCATCGAGAGCAGTGATTGCTGTCATGTGTGTTGAAGCCCACCCCCCCACAGTTAGAATCACTCTCTAGGACACACTTAACCCCTTCATCGCCCCCTAATGGTTAACCCCTTCACTGCCAGTGTCATTTACACAGTAATCAGTACATTTTTATAGCACTGATCGCTGTATAAATGACAATGGTCCCAAAATAGTGTCAAAAGTGTCCGATGTGTCCGCCATAATGTCGCAGTCATGATAAAAATTGCAGATCGCCACCATTACTTATAAAAAAAAATTAATAATAAAAATGCCATAAAACTGTCCCCTATTTTGTAGACGCTATAAATTTTGCGCAAACCAATCAATATACGCTTATTGCTATTTTTTTTTTACCAAAAATATGTAGAAGAATACATATCGGCCTAAACTGAGGAAAAAAAAAAATTTATATTTTTGGGGGATATTTATTATAGCAAAAAGTAAAAAATATAGCTTTTTTTTCAAAATTGTCACTTTTTTTTTGTTTATAGTGCAAAAAATAAAAACCACAGAGGCGATCAAAAAAAGCTCTATTTCTGGGAGAAAAAGGACATCAATTTTGTATGGATACAATGTAGCACGACCGTGCAGTTGTAAGTTAACGCAATGAAGTGCCGAATCACAAAAAGTGCTCTGGTCAGGAAGGGGGCAAATTCTTCCGGGGCTTAAGTGGTTAAAGAGGAAATATTCCAATAGGGAGATTTGTTCCTGTGACAACTGTCTAAAAGGGTATCTCTGTCCTATAGAAAAGATACAGGAAGCAAAGGCAAATCTCTCCAATGAGATACAGATTGAAAAAAAGACCATAGTTTTAACCCTTCTCTATCCAAATTAAATGTAAATGGTTTTAGTTTTAGATATATTTAAACCTAAATCGTATTTACTATTATAAAAGTCACCTTCCCTGGGTTCCTGGACACACCTAAGGGACGATAAGCTTCTAAGCCTTTTCTCAGCAACTTAGTGAGCAGTCCTCCACTGTCAGAACTGGCACATGGTCAGCTGGGCAGTAGGGATGGGCCCGGTGCTCGATGCAAACCCATGTTCGCATCGAGCACCGGGCGTTCGCTCGCTCGGCGAGCCCAGAACTATTTTGGCCGCTCGCATCACATTTGTGTGATGCGAGCAGCATCGCAATGCATTGCGGCCGGCGCGGCCGGCACAGTGCATTGCTGGCTGATGATTGGCCAAGCATGCACTGTGACCCCGCATGCTTGGCCAATCACAGCGCCGGAAACTCGGAGAGCCATAATTGGCTACAGGCAGGACGCCTGTAGCCAATTACAGCTCAGGGGCTTTAGTACACGCCCCACCATTTAAAATGCCGCCACGCTGTCGGCGCCGGTCACATGAGTTCCGGCTTTAGGAGAGATCAGGCTGATTCTGTGTCTTTGCTAGATTCATTCATATAGAAAGATTTGCTCTACTTTGCTAAACCATTGGCTATTTATTTGCTAAACCATTGCTACCTGTCTTTGATCGTCCATTGCTGCTAGTTAGTGTGTTTTTAGCTGCTGCTGGGGATTAGTCTGGTGCGTGTTTTACTGTTAGTACAGTATTTCAGTAGTACCAACCGCAGTGCTGTTAGCACAGCATTGCACCCCAAAAGCACCCATAGGACTTCTAGTGTGTTAGTGGCAGCAAACAGAGCTCCTATATTTTCTTCCCAGAAGCACCCATAGGACTTCTACTGTGTTAGTGGCATCACACAGAGTTCCTATATTTTCTTCCCAGAAGCACCCATAGGACTTCTACTGTGTTAGTGGCATCACACAGAGTTCCTATATTTTCTTCCCAGAAGCACCCATAGGACTTCTACTGTGTTAGTGGCATCACACAGAGTTCCTATATTTTCTTCCCAGAAGCACCCATAGGACTTCTAGTGTGTTAGTGGCAGCAAACAGAGCTCCTATGTTTTCTTCCCAGAAGCACCCATAGGACTTCTACTGTGTTAGTGGCATCACACAGAGTTCCTATATTTTCTTCCCAGAAGCACCCATAGGACTTGTACTGTGTTAGTGGCATCACACAGAGTTCCTATATTTTCTTCCAGAAGCACCCATAGGACTTGTACTGTGTTAGTGGCATCACACAGAGTTCCTATATTTTCTTCCCAGAAGCACCCATAGGACTTCTACTGTGTTAGTGGCATCACACAGAGTTCCTATATTTTCTTCCCAGAAGCACCCATAGGACTTCTACTGTGTTAGTGGCATCACACAGAGTTCCTATATTTTCTTCCCAGAAGCACCCATAGGACTTCTACTGTGTTAGTGGCATCACACAGAGTTCCTATATTTTCTTCCCAGAAGCACCCATAGGACTTCTACTGTGTTAGTGGCATCACACAGAGTTCCTATATTTTCTTCCCAGAAGCACCCATAGGACTTGTACTGTGTTAGTGGCATCACACAGAGTTCCTATATTTTCTTCCCAGAAGCACCCATAGGACTTCTACTGTGTTAGTGGCATCACACAGAGTTCCTATATTTTCTTCCCAGAAGCACCCATAGGACTTCTACTGTGTTAGTGGCATCACACAGAGTTCCTATATTTTCTTCCCAGAAGCACCCATAGGACTTCTACTGTGTTAGTGGCATCACACAGAGTTCCTATATTTTCTTCCCAGAAGCACCCATAGGACTTCTAGTGTGTTAGTGGCAGCAAACAGAGCTCCTATATTTTCTTCCCAGAAGCACCCATAGGACTTCTACTGTGTTAGTGGCATCACACAGAGTTCCTATATTTTCTTCCCAGAAGCACCCATAGGACTTCTACTGTGTTAGTGGCATCACACAGAGTTCCTATGTTTTCTTCCCAGAAGCACCCATAGGACTTCTACTGTGTTAGTGGCATCACACAGAGTTCCTATGTTTTCTTCCCAGAAGCACCCATAGGACTTCTACTGTGTTAGTGGCATCACACAGAGTTCCTATATTTTCTTCCCAGAAGCACCCATAGGACTTCTACTGTGTTAGTGGCATCACACAGAGTTCCTATATTTTCTTCCCAGAAGCACCCATAGGACTTCTACTGTGTTAGTGGCATCACACAGAGTTCCTATATTTTCTTCCCAGAAGCACCCATAGGACAGGTCTCATTGCTGTGCTAAGAGTACAGTGTCTGTGAGGGGTTGCAGTGTTGTGTGGCACCAGCACCAATGCCTAAGGCACAATTTTTCAGCCCCTGTTTAACAGGGCGTGTAATTACAATTTTTTAAAAAGATGCTTGGCAACAGGTGTGACTGCTGTGCTCCAAGTACAGTGTCTGTGAGGGGTTGCAGTGTTGTGGCACCAGCACCAATGCCTAAGGCACAATTTTTAAGCCCCTGTTTAACAGGGGCGTGTAATTACAATTTTTTAAAAAGATGCTTCGCAACAGGTGTGACTGCTGTGCTCCAAGTACAGTATCTGTGAGGGGATGCAGTGTTGTGGCACCAGTGCCTAAGGCACAATTTTTCAGCCCCTGTTGGGGCGTGTAATTACAATTTTTAGGCAATGCTTTGCAACAGGTCTCATTGCTGTGCTAAGAGTACAGTATCTGTGAGGGGTTGCAGTGTTGTGGCACCAGCACCAATGCCTAAGGCACAATTTTTCAGCCCCTGTTTAACAGGGGCGTGTAATTACAAATCTTGATCTAATAGTTCACAGCAGGGCCCATTCCTGCGCCCACCAAAAGTAACTATGAGGGCCTACAGTCTTGTGGTAACACCGTCCACCACCACCGCCAAAGGCCCAATTTTTCTGCCCTGTTCAACAGGTGCATGCAATTACAAATCTTGATCTAATAACTCACAGCAGGGCCCATTCCTGCGCCCACCAAGAGTAACTATGAGGGCCTACAGTCTTGTGGCAACACCGTCCACCACCACCACTGCCAAAGGCCCAATTTTTCTGCCCTGTTCAACAGGTGCATGCAATTACAAATCTTGATCTAATAAACTCACAGCAGGGCCCATTCCTGAGCCCACCAGTATTGTGGCTACACCAACATCTAATAGGGCAAATTTCTGCAGAGTATATACGGCAGGCCCCTACTTTCAAACATCCAACTTACAAACGACTCCTACTTGCAAACGGAAAGAGAAAACAGGAAGTGAGAGGAAATCTACCCCTAGGAAGGGAAATTCTATCCTGTTAGATTTAATTTGGGAAAAAGGTATCTCCTCTCTACTGATGCTTTATCACCAATCCTTGTTTCAATTCAAACCCCACTTTTCCAAAAACATTTGTCATTGGGACGGAAAGTGAGGTGACATGTTCTGAACAGATGTGCAAAGACAGCAAATGTTACAGGGGTGATAACCCCTCCCTATGTTCTCCAAAAAGCTTAAAAATAGATTTTTTTGGGATGGAGCTACACTTCATAATGTACCTGTTCAGATTCTGCTTAAGAACAAACCTACAGTCCGTGTCTTGTTTGCACCACCTATATACTGCTGTTCAGAGTATATAGGGTTGTAGGTATAAGGTTTTAGTTTGGGTGCGGGGTCCCCCTTAATATCCATACAAGACCCAAAGGGGCTGGGGGGGGGGGGGGTGATGGGGTAGCCATGCCATTTTTCTCAAGGATTTTCAGCCATATGGCGGCCAGGACAAGACATGACATTAAAGCCGCAAGTGGTTTTAAATGGCTTCTTTTTTTCCTTTACAAATGTCATTTTGTGCAAGGACAGTTCTAAACACGGGAAACACATGCCACTTCACAGGCATACTTTAGACAACCCCCAGGTACCATATTTAAAGGAAAATTTCACTTTTTTTTTTTCACTTTATGCATCATTAAAATGACTGCTCCCGAAAAAACGTTAGTTTTTAAAAGTTCTTTTTGCATTGATATATGTCCCCTGGGGCAGGACCCGGGTCCCCAAACCTGTTTTATGACATTAACATGCATATTGGCCGTTGTAATTAGCACTTTTGATTTCGAACGTTCGCGTCCATTATAACGTATAGGGTTCGAAAATTTGCGCAAACTTTCGGTCGGTTCGAAGGTTCTGGTGCGAACCGAACCCGGGGGTGTTCGGCTCATCCCTACTGGGCAGGAACCTAATAACAGCTTCTATGGAAGGCCCACAGGCTACTGTAGGGAGCCCCTCTACAATTGCTACCAGAGTACTCCACTTCCAGCAGAGTTACACCCTTTACAAACTAATTTAAAGTGGTTGCCCAGTCTCCTGTGAAAAAAAAAAGAAAGCCACTCACCTGTCCCACAATCTAGCAGTGCTGCATCTGCAGGGCTCTAATAAAGAAAATTGCAGAGTTTGCATACCTTTAGATTTAATTTCCTATTGGGAGTATCTCACCAAAAATTACACTTTTGTTGCAGGAGATGCCTGAAATCTGACTTGTATCTTAGTACAGACTTCTGGTAAAATCAGTGAGCCAATTACACAAGCAGGAAATTATGTTTCTGGGGGGCTTTCTGTACTCCAGGTAGCCATATTGCACTGCATTTTACAGAGAATTACAGTGCTTCAGGTTTAAAAAGAAAGGTAATTTTTAATAACATTCAATTAATTACAATATGACTTACATTGCATTTGTATATTCTATATATATTTTTTTATTTGCTATTTTTATCCCACAAACATAGAGTTACCCTCTAAAGCAGAACTTCCCCTTTTGGTTGGAGCTCCGCTTTAAAGTGGTTGTAAACCTCTGAAAAGAAAAAAATAATAAAGCATATCCTCCTATAATGTGTATTTGCCTTGATCCAAAGCACCTAGTGTGATTTCTGTCTGCTCTGTCAATCCTCTGCTATCTGCATGAATCACTTCTGACAGCTTATGTAGACACCAAGCAATTCCGGGAGCCAGCCTGGTAATTGATAGTCTAAGCTGTGCATGTTTCCCTATGAGAGGGGAGTGTGTCCATTCTCTCCAGTCAGGTTTCACACTCAGCTTTGTGCTGTGCAGTGCTTGATATCAGATCTTCACCCTCACCTTCAGGAGGCTCAGAAATGGCCTTTGATATGTGAACTTTGAATGGCTGTGGCGGAGAGAAGGCTACAGATAATCAGGTACAGTGTACATAGACGGATTTGTTTAATCTCTGTGTATCACCTTAGACTAGCCACTTCAGTGTTTATATGTAAGGGTTTACATCCACTTACTAAAGATGCAATTTTTCAAGCCCTGTCCCCAAAAAGGATTGTGAAAATAAATGAAAAACAAATTAAAATGCAAAAAAAAAAAAACATAAGAAAAAAAAAAATACTGACAACGTCCACTGCCCTACTGATACCGCCGATGCCCTACTGACACCGTACACTGCTCTACTGACACCATCCACTGCCCTACTGACACCATACACTGCTCTACTGACACTGTCCTCTGCCCTACTTACACCACCCACTGCCCTACTGACACACTTTTCCTCTGCTCTACTGACACTGTCCACTGCCCTACTGACACCCTCCTCTACTCTATTGACACCATCCACTGCTCTACTGACACCGTCCACTGCCCCACTGGCACAGTCCACTGCCCCACTGACACCATCCACTGCCTCATAAAGATGCAATTATTCAAGCCCTATCCCCCATCCCCAAAAAGGATTGCGAAAATAAATTAAAATGTTAAAAAAAAAATACATAAACATAAAAAAAAACTACTGACACTGTCCACTGCCTTACTGACACTGCACACTGGCACTGTATACTGCTCTACTGACACTGTCCACTGCCCCACTGACACTGACCACTGCCATATGACACCGACCACTGCCCCACTGACACCGTCCTCTGCCCCACTGGCACCGTTTACTGGCCCCCTGACACTGACCACTGCCCTACTGACATCGTCCTCTGCCCCACAGACACCGTCCTCTGCCCCACTGACACCGTCCATTGCCCCCCTGACACCGTCCACTGCCCCCCTGACACCTTCCACTGCCCCCCTGACACCGACCACTGCCCCACTGATACCGTTCACTGCCTTGTTAGTGTAGGTAAATTTAGGCTGGCCTGGCTGGCAGTTTGTTTTTGTTTGATCTGGGCTGGGAGTGGCTCAGGGTAGAAGCTGGGTAACTCACAGGCAGCATTACAAAGACCTCCCTCTTCTTTCCAATGGTCTCTAGAAGGTTCTGAAAAGAGAGGAGGAGAGGGGAGGTGGAGCTGCCTGGGGTATTCTGAGGAGTCCTGATCAATTCCCAACTTGGAATTGTCAGGAGGCAGACCTCCTCAAATACCCACGGTCAGCCCAATTTGGGAGACGTTGTCAGGTGGAGATGGAGTACTGAGGCTGTCAGGGCCTTGGAGGGAGCCTTGGGTCTGGGCTCGGGTGCGGACAGGGCTCTCTAAGAAAACATTGAAGTGTCCTGGACAGGAGGCACAGGAGGAGCAAGAGAGGGCAGTGGGAGAGAGTACTGCCGGTCAACTCTCCAGGAAGAGGAACCATCAGTTGCAGTGAAGAGGGCTGGTGAGTGGCATGCACAGTCGGGAGGACTGGGGAGGCAAACTTGAAAGGACTGGGAGAGTGCAGTTGGAGATTGGTGCAGAACCAGAAGAGAGGACTGTGGTGTCGTGGGCAGTGGAGTCATGCAGCTGCAGCCAGGAGGGCTGGCAGGGCCTGAAGAGGGCTGACTGGGATCAGTAGCTGCATGTGGAACAGCTAATACCAGAACTTACAATTTTCTTTTTTCTACACCATAGGGGCCCGTGGTCCCTGCCTGTGAAGACCATTTGCTTTAGGCCTGGCTGAGTCAGTGTCAGGCCTACAGTGCTAGCTAGTCTGGAGAATGAAAGAGAGGAAGCGATGTACATGAGGGGTATGAAGTGATACTCAGAAGATAGGATGCAATGTGCAGGAGGAGTAGGGAGTAATACTCAAAAGAGAGGAAGCAATGTACACGAGGAGTATAGAGGGATACTCAGAAGAGAGGAAGAGAGGAAGCAATGTGCAGAGTATGGAGTGATACTAATAATAATAGAATAAAAAGAATAATCCCTATTCAAGTTTAATATCCCCTCAATAAAACAAAATGCAAGGACTGCTTTATTGTCTCTGAGGAGTGAAAAAGTGTGTGCCTGGCTGTGCAGGGTGACAGATGAACCATTTTACTAAGCAGCCCCATACAGGGGTAACACTACACAATTTATGCCACACCTACATTTCGCAGCTGCTGTATCATTTCTGCACACGCTCTGACCAACTCCTGCATCATGTCCACACACTCTCTGACCTACTCCTGTATAATGTCCGCACACTCTCTGACCAACTCCTGTATAATGTCCACACTCTCTGACCAACTCCTGTATCATATCCGCAACACTCTCTGATCAACTTCTGTATAATGTCCGCATACTCTCTGTCAGGGTCCTGGCCGCCCCGTGCGGTCCAGATTGCCTCTACGCAGGCCAACGCCCATTCCTGTGTCCCCCAGGAATCAGCGCGGGCGTTGGCGCGCGCCGCGGGCGCGTGCACGCGCGCGTCCGGCCCGCGGGCGCGCTCCCATGCGCTAATAGCGGGGGCGCGTGCCCGTGCACGTGCGCGGCTAGCGCTGTTTGGCGCCAGTGTCCCTATTTAAGGATCAGAGCTGCGGCCCAGCGGTGCTGTTCGTCTGCAGCTCTGACCTGAGTTACCAGTTTAACCTGCCTGCATCTGTCTGTGATCCTTGGAACCCGACCCGGCCCGTCTGACCTTGTTGACCTCTCTTCTCCTTGACCCCGGCTTGCCTGACTCTGCTTATGGACTTACTACCTGTTGCCGAACCTCTGCCTGTCATTTGACCATCCTCCTGCCTGCCGTTTAATGCCTATCTGCCTTCCCTGTGACCCGGCCTGTCTGACTACCTCTGCCGTCCGAGTGTGCCTCTCTCCCGCACAGGATCTGCCTCTGCTGCTGCTGCTCCAGAGATTACCTCTCTCCGGTCATCCGATCCCAAGCCTGCTGTACCATCTCCTGCAGTTCCTGCTATCTAAAGACCAGCACCAGCACCCTACATCATCCTGCACCAGCTGACCCACCGGACGGACACTCCTACTCCGCTGTGCTCACAGGTCCCCTGTCTCCATTCCAGTGGACCCTGAACCAGAGCCGTAAGAGAGGTCCCCTTCCGTCAAGCCAGGCTCGCCACCAGGTACCTAACACTCTCTGATCAACTCCTGTATCATGTCCGCACACTCTCTGATCAACTCCCGTATCAAGTCCGCACACTCTCTGACCAACTCCTTTATAATGTCTGCACACTCTCTGACCAACTCCTGTATCATGTCCGCACATTCTCTTACCAACTCCGATATAATGTCTGCACACTCTCTAATCAACTCCCGTATCATGTCCGCACACTCTATGACCAACTTCTGTATCATGTCCGCACTCTCTCTGACCAACTCCTGTATCATGTCCGCACAGTCTCTGATCAACTCCTGTGTCATTTGGATGGATATGGGATATGACAGGATGGAGATGTTTGAGCTATGATTTGGGTAAAAGGTAGGGATGGGAAGAGACATTGTGGTGCAGGCTGGAGAGGATGACTTCTCTATTCAGCATGATCAGTGATGATCATCAGTTTGTACAAGAAAATGTAGACTTGGTGGGAGCAGTCAGGTGACACAAGTAGGGACTTGGTGGGAGCAGCCAGGTGACATGGGTAGGGACTTGGTGGGAGCAGTCAGGTGACACGGTAGGGACTTGGTGGGAGCAGTCAGGTGACACGAGTAGGCTGTAAGCTTTGAGCTTATTCAGCCTTACTGGGTGTAGTTATGAAAAGTAAGACATCCACCCCTCCCCCACATAACACATCCTGGTGATCAAAAGTAATGTTGCAACTGTGATCAGGTGACCTCACACACACACACACACACACACACACTGCACCACAACAATCATCAGATCACTGCAGCTTCTCCTATGCCCAGCTCTGACTAGATACATCTCCCCTAAATCAGATCACTTGTCTGTGTGTGTTCTGCTGGCCGTCCTGTGAGTTCACTGCACTATACATGCATTTCCTCCTTCTGTGGATCCCACCCCATGATGAGAAACATCCCATCAAAACTCAGGAAAGGCAGCCAATCCTGGGAGAGCTGTAGAGGGGAGGGGGATGTAAATTGGGAAGTACACAGAATGTCTCTCTCAGGCTCCTGCATAGGATATGCAAATCACCTGTCACTCACAGCACAGGGAAGAACAGACTGGTATTTCTCTGTCTGTCAATTTTTATCTTACTGAAAAAAGATAAGAGGATTGCTCGGAGCTGGATTAACTCTTCGTGGCTGGGCACAGATGATATGAAATCCTACACTGTAAAAGTTACAAGCCTTAATTAAAAAAAAAATCTTTGGGTTTACATCCACTTTAAGTTATACACACTGCAATCTGTGATCTGTGTCAGGACTTCATGGCTTTCAGGCATGCCTCCACTCATACCTATTATATTTGAATTTAGGCACATGCCCTTATACTGCTTCACTAAGCTGACAATTCAGTCATGCATTTTTACTCTACATATTTGAATATTCAAATGTTTTAATATTTTAAAATGTATTATTTTTTTTTTTTTTGCATATAAAGGGAAGACATCAACCCAAAAGAAAAAATATAAATGCAATGCTTTCTGTCTCTCCATATGGTATTAAGCAATATAAAATACAAAAATTAAAAACAATATTCCAATGAAAAAAATGGTTTCTAATGTGATTTTCAGGGCCGTTAGATGTCACTCTTGTTCTTTTCTTTCTTAAGCTAATATTTCTTAATGTCTAGAACAATAAGCAAATAAATTCCTTTCTGCAACTTTTGCTTTCATATCTATTGAGATGCCCATGAGTTGATCTGCTGAGATTTTAATATGCTTAAATTATGTATTTCCATTCTAGACTTTTACATCATTTGGGAATTACCTACCAAACCACAGTAAACAGGAGCAGTAGGTGACATGCCGGATATCATTAAAGCTTGCACAACAATCAGCCTTTGTCAGTAATAGCAGTTACAAATGATTTCTACCTCACTTTTAAGGCTCATTATTTTTCAAAGCCGTTCTGTAAGCAGGAGCATTGGCTGTCAAGAGTGGTCTAGGTTTAGTACGTTTTTCTCTCTATTCTTCCTCTCCTAACCGTGATCTTTTACTTCCCTCCTATGTTTCATTCTGCTATGTAAAGCAGAAATATAATTGCAGCATAAATTCAATATAATTTTATAAGTACATGCAACTGAGGTCTAGGTACCTACAGCCTGTTAGTCTATTAAAGTGGTTGTAAACCCTTACAGACCACTTTAACCTATAGGCAAGCCTAGATTAAGGCTTATCTGTAGGTGCAAGAAATATCTCCTTAACCTACACGATTAAGGAGATTTTTTCCAAAAAACGTCCACTGATGTCTACGAAGTCTACGCATGCACTGAGCGTGCCATTAGTGAAGGCGATCATACCGTCACTGAAAGCTCCCGCGCGCATGCCTCGGAGTGATGTCATCGCTGCTTCGGCCAGTCACAGTGCCAGAGCAGCGATACCCGGAAGTCAGTCCGGGAGATATGGCAGCAATGGAGGAGGTGAACGAGGGTCGCTCCAGGCACTTCGATCTCAGGTAAGTAGTAATTCACAATGAGCTAGTATGCCTTCCAGTTCTTTATGCCTTTGTCCTGCACGTTTTTTTTTTATTTTTTAGAGAGTGTTTACTTCCTATTTAAGGCTTAGTGACAGTTTATTTTTTAATGAATCTTCAAGAAAGTAAACAGGCACAGCATATAAAATTTGGCTAAAACAACACCAGAAATTATGGAATGACCCGACTGTAGAAAGATGCAGTAAAAGTTGCCTAGAGAGTATGCAGTTGAACTCTAGTCCTGGAATAGACAAAAGCAGATGATTGATTTGGCACAGCATTGGTGTCAACCAGTGATCAATTAAAGAGTAAAATATACTGTGGCACAATTCTCTTATGCCACGTACACACGTGCGGATTTTCCATCTGAAAAATATTGGATGGTTTTTCTGACGGAATTCACTCAAGCTTGGCTTGCATACACACGGTCACACAAAAGTTTGCTGAACTTTCGACTGTCAAGAATGCGGTGACGTACAACACTATGACGAGCCGAGAAAATGAAGTTCAATGATTCCCAGCATGCGTCAAATTGTTTCCGAGCATGTGTAGGAATTTTGCTCATCAGAATTGGTACGGACGATCCGAATTTCCGATCAAAACTTTTCCCGACAGAAAAATTGTGAACCCGCTCTCAATCTTTTGCTGGCTGAATTCCGCCAGCAAAAGTCCGATGGAGCATATACATGGTCGCATTTTCTGACCAAAAGCTCTCATCGACTTTTGCTGGCGGAATTTCCGATGGCGTGTACTCGACATTAGTGTACTGTATGTTAATTTAAAGCATTTGTTACCCCAACACTTCATATTCCTGATATGTGCCTGCTGTACCAAGTACTTGTATAAGAAAGTTTCCTGTTTACTTTGTATTGCTTCCTGTGTTTGAAATTCCTGCTTTTCATGCCAGGCCTTCTGCTTTCCTATTAAAAACTGACCACACTTAGCAGGAGAGCACACCATGGTCAGTTCTCCAGCTATGCTGGGGACTCAGTATGCTCTCATCCAATGATCATACTTGTCCTGACATCCCACTGCCATTTAGTGGGAAGCCCATTGTGCTGCTGCTTCCCCCCCAGCTCTTATACAGCTGAGAACAGAGAAAATGTGATCATTTAAAAACAGAAAAAAAGGTATTTATAATGTTTTTTTTTAATATCTAAACAAAAATATTTAATTTCTATTTTAAACTGAATGAGTTGTTTTACAAGGTGATCATTTACAATCACTTTAAGGATGAGGAAATACTAAATAAATTATAAACTGTAATGAAGAAATAAGACTAATAGTCAAAGTGTTTTTACCTTAATGCATACTCTGCAAAGCTCTAAGGCCTGTGTCTTTCTGCTGCTGCATTCTTCTGTTATCAGCATGATAACTTCTGACAAGCTCTACGACACACAAGATAAAAATAGCTAAAAATTTGTGTTGGGGAGGGAACTTAGAGATAGATAAGCAGATAGTTTATCTATTTACAACACAGCTCTGCAAGTTTCTTCGTTCCTCTATGTGGAGGTTGGAGTGTGCCTTTCCTCCAATCAGCACTGCCCTCCCACTGCTGAATGAGGAAACCAGATTTGTAACACAATCTTCACTTTCTAAAGAATGTAGAAAGCTGAAGAGAACAGATAAACAAGTAACATTTATGTAGGAGGATTTGTTTAATCTCTGTGTATTATCTGAGGCTGTTCTCTTCACTGGATATATGTAAGGATTTACATCCACTTTAATGTAAAAATGCCCCACTAACTGACCCCCCACCCCCCACCCCCCTCATCCCTAAACACTTACCCAATCCTATGTCATCTCTTCAGGGCTGTCCCGGCTCCAGTTTTCCTCCCCTTGCTTATTGCTTTCGCAGAAGAAGCTGAGGGAAGCAGAGCCATGTACTCCATCTGTTGTCATACTCCTGTAGGGGAGGAGCAGGGGCATGGCTTATCACCACTGTGTGTATGCACACAGCTCAGCTAAGGATCCAACAGGAGTAGGCATGCGCAGGTGCCTCTTTAGCTCCCGGCTTGCTATAAGAGGAACCCAAAGGAGAAAAGGAGCCCACAGCACCAACAGGGGCTGTGAGAAGAGATGGAAAGCGACATTTCTGTACATTATTGCTGCACAGAGCAGGTAAGCATTACTTCTTTTTTTTTTATAAAAAAATATTAATTAAATTTAATTGAATGTCACTTTATGGTTAAAGAAAGCTGTTACCTTTGAGGATGTGATACAAGTCATGTAAGGATAGTGTTCAACTGGTATAAGACACGTTTGCTTCTGTTAAGGTAAGCAATAGGGATTAATTGGCGCCCGCTCACCTCAGGGACGCTCGGGAGCTGAGGGTCAGAGGTCTTCCAGAAGCCGTTGAGGGAGACCAAATACTACCCTCAATCACCGGTCTCTTCAACGACCTACTTTCCCGGCCTCCTCAGACCCCGATTAATATGGAAAGGATCCACAGGGCTTTGCGCCCTAAGGGCAGGGACACCGACCCCCCACGTGACATCATTTGCTGCCTCTCTGATTTTAAAACTAAAGAAGAGATACTGAGGCAAGCCAGAGGACGTCCAAACATCACAATTGCTGGGTCTACTGTCCAAATATACCAAGACCTTTCCAGCATCACTCTACAACATCGTAGAAACTTGCGACCCTTGCTAGACACCTTGCGCGCCAATGGGATCACATACAAGTGGAAGTTCCCCTTCTGTCTGGCGGCCTCCTCACAAGGCCGCACTGCACTCCTGAAAGTGCCAGAAGACTTACCCCGCTTCTGTCATGCCTTAAACATCCCGCTAGTTGCTGTGCCGGATTGGTTCTCCGATTTCCGCCGTTCGGCAATACACAGGGAATCGGCCCAAATCGAACCCATGGATGCGCAGACCCTGGACAACCGTCAGGACAGATCTCCGTACACCTCGGACGACCGTACAACTCGCGGGACCTCGCGACAACCCCGCAGCCCGCAACACTCGCCCTCCTCCAGGAGATCCCGCAGAGACCGCTAGGAGCGTCTTTGCCTTACTCCTTAGTTCCACCACTCCGAGCCGTTGAATGTAGCCTCCCGGACCGGCTTTCTTCATGACACCTGATTTCACCCCGCAAACTGCAGTTGGCTAACTTGAATTGAGCGGGTTTGACCCCTATGCCATGCCGCAACCCACCCTAACCCCGCTAATGGTATGTTAACCTCCACGATGTTGCGCATCCCCTTGCGCCCTTGCTATAGGATCCTGGCCTGAGTATCACCTAGCGGAATGTCTGATCTCCGATGCTATGTTTTTGTTAAATACTTTATTTGTTATTTTTATTTAACTTTACTTAGCGTGTACCCACGTACCAGCTTTTTACGATCACATTCCCCCCTACTATACGGCCTATACCCCTGCATAGCCAGGATACGGATACAGTGGTAGGATGCCTCTCCAACATTTCTCTATTGCTATGATCCTGCTTTAACAGACCGTCAACGCCACTTGACACCGTGCTACGGGGTCTCCCCTACGTCACCCTCCCTATGCCTCAGACTACAATACCCACGGTGCACTACGCTCTCTCCAGAATCACATGTTGGTCGTCACTAAAGCGCGCGGATGAAGTACACACAACCTCTTCTGGCGACTACCCTGATACATGTGACACCCGGCACGATCTACGCTACATTGCTGCATCCTCTCTACTCCCTAATGTTCCGTTATCAACCTGGCTGTCAACAACATCCAGAGAGCAGTAACAGACCCTATCACCAGACCTCTAATCCCCGCTTCGTATCCTGCCCGTGAGCACACGCTATATCTCCAAGCTGACTTTACCCTTCATCCCTACAGACTGTCCTGCTGGTGATCTCTTCAAGAATCTCAATCCCTCACCTGGTTATGACAGATGGCTCGACCGACTACAGGATCCTACATCCGCGGCCTATCATCCCGACATCCTACATCGGTTGCTCCTTCTGCTTTACATATACTACTGATGGTATAGTTGAAATGGTTTCTGTTCTGTTTCCCTAACATACCCTTTTGTTCTTAGAGATATTACTGTATAGTTGAGGCTCCTTAGGAGCGAGTTTTAAGGTATACCTTTCCCTCACCAACACTTCTCAGATTTCTGTGTTATAGGCAAACATCAACATTTATGACAATTTAACACCACTGGGTACTCATGGTACACCTACTGCTTCTCACCTACACGGCTGACCATTGCTTCCCCTGAAATTCGGTTTGACAACCCACACCACCTCGTGCCATTAGGGAATTATTTTTCCTTGCCTCTCGTTATGGTTACGACGATATCCTGTGCACCCACCTCAGACAGCATACTCCAAGCTCTCTAGCTGCTATACATAACACCTCCTACTTTCCGTATCTCTCTCTAGTCGTGTCCCGGCGGGACTTCATCGATTTATTTGTCTAATCTAACCTTCTTCTCCAAGCTACAGTCAACCCCCACACAGTAGCGGTTACAGGATTTTCCTCCCTGTGGTGAGGAGAACCGTTGTCTCCGCTCTGTACTTACACCGACATCTCTGACTTGAGTCAGTCAGGGATTATTCCCTCCTGCCTCTTCGGTTTTTTAAGTGGTCTCAACCACACCTGCCCCAGACCCACTTGACATATTCAACCGAACTCTATCCCTCCGGACTATTCCCCACACGCATAATCGCCTAACCCTTCATATCTATCGACATGCCTTCCATAAACACCACACATGGCGAGAACGTTTCTCCCCTCCATGTCAAGATATGCTCTATAAATGCACGTGGCCTCAATACACCAGAAAAACGTTCACTCCTACTTGCTTACTTACAGAAATCAAAAACGCACATTGCTTTAATCCAAGAAACACACTTCAGAGCTGATATTGTCCCTAAGCTCCACAACAAGCACTTCCCCACAGTTTACCACGCTCCCAACCAGGAAGCTAAATCCAAAGGGTTGACTATTCTTATTTCCCGTCTCTGCCCTTTCCAAGTCACAGATTTTCAAAAAGACATTAATGGCAGGTTCCTCTTTCTGAAAGGGACACTCCAGAACAGGTTGGTCACCATCGCCAACCTATATGCTCCCAACACCCACCAAGTCACGTTTTTTCGCACCGCATTACATCAGCTTACCGCTTTCCAGTCAGGTACCCTCATTGTTGGAGGTGATTTTAACGTGGCACTTAACCCCATTCTAGACACATCCAACGGTCACTCCACAATGACCTATAGAGCCCTACGAGCAATCAAATCACAGTTCCATGACCTACTACTACATGACTCCTGGCGTACCCTACATCCTTCTGACAAAGACTTCACCTTCTTCTCCCCTCCTCACAACCGATACTCCAGACTCGACTACCTGTTTATTACCCAAAATGATCTATCTCTTGTGTCCAAAACCTCTATTGACCCGATGTTCCTGTCGGACCATAGCCCAATTTTCATGTCCTTGTCCATCCCCGCCTCGGCGAACAGATCGCCCATTTGGCGTTTAGACAACTCCCTTCTCACAGACCAGGCAAACATCCAAACCATCTCCAAACGCCTATCGCAATACTTTGAAGAGAACTCTCCCGATAATTCTTCTCCTATGTCAGTGTGGGCAGCCCACAAATGTGTGATTAGAGGAACACTCATCTCCCTGGCAGCAACCCGTAACCAAATTAGGAAAGCACGCATCGAACTCCTTACTAAAAGAATAAGCGACCTGGAACGGAAGCACAAAGCATCCCTTGCTGCAGAGGTCTTGGCAGAACTATCACTAGCCAGAGAGGAACTCCTTGAAGAACTCCACCTTAGATTGCGACGCAATTATGCCATCTCCAAAAAAATGTTCTACCAATTTAGTAACAAATCTAGTAAATTATTAGCCAAAGCCCTCCAGTCCAAAAAAGCTTCTCACTCAATACATGCAATCAGAAACTCAACAGGCGACCCCCTCTTTAAAACGGAAGACATAGCTGATCATTTTGTGACCTATTTCTCACAACTATATAATCTCCCTGCCCACCCTCAGAACCCCCAACACCCCGATCGTGAAACTGCCATCCGAGAATTTCTACACCAATATTCCCCGACTCCGATTGCTGACACAGATGCCTCCAACCTAAACTCCCCTCTTACACTACAGGAGGTCACTCAAGCTCTGAAACAATTGAAACCAGGGAAAAGCCCCGGCCCCGATGGTCTAACAGCAAGCTATTACAAGTCCTTCCCTGACATTCTACTACCCCGCCTAGTCGTAGCCTTTAACAACTTCTCCCCCACTGATGTAGCTGTTAGAGACACCTTGGGAGCCCATATCACGCTCATCCCAAAGCCAGATAAAGATCCTCTGTTAGTCACAAACTACCGCCCTATCTCCTTACTCAACGTCGATCTAAAACTATATGCCAAGGTGTTAGCTAACAGTATATTACCCCTCCTCCCGAACCTGATTGGCCTAGACCAGGTTGGTTTTGTCCCTGGTAGAGAGGCCAGGGACAATACCATTAAGGCGATCAACATCCACCACTGGCTTACCTCCACTTCAACTCCTGGTTTCTTTTTGTCTCTGGACGCGGAGAAGGCGTTCGACAGAGTGGCCTGGGACTACATGGAAGCAGTGCTGCATGCAATAGGCTTACCCCAACTCTTTGTCCGAATGATCATGCTTCTATATTCCTCTCCCTCAGCTAAACTTAGGATCAACGGCCGCCTGTCGAACGCCTTCTCCATTTCCAACGGAACCCGTCAAGGGTGTCCCTTGTCCCCGATCATTTTCCTGCTCACTATGGAACCTTTTATACGGAGGCTCAGAGAGAACCCAGATATAAAAGGGCTGACTATTAAACACAATACATACAAGATTGCCGCTTACGCTGACGACATCCTGCTCTTCTTATCCGACCCAATTACCACAATCCCCAACTTACTCAAAGACTTTTCCACCTTTAAAACCCTCTCCAACCTGCAAATAAACTTTTCCAAATCTCAAGCACTGAACGTGTCCCTACCGACCTCTCTGGTCTCTCAATGCAAGCTCAATTTCCCCTTCAGTTGGGCCCCCCAGGCCATTTCATATCTAGGGATTAAACTTCCTACTAAACTATCGGACCTGTATACTCTGAACTTCCTGAATGCACTTCAGATCATTCAGGGAGACCTACACAAATGGCATGCAGGGTCTTTTTCATGGTTTGGAAGAATAGCGATCCTGAAGATGAATATCCTCCCTAGGATCTTATACCTACTACAAGCTGTTCCAATTATCTTACCCCAATCCTTCTTCTCAACATACCAACACATGTGTAGAACCTTCATATGGAAAGCCCAATCCCCGAGGATTAGCTGGGCCCGCTTAACTCTTCCCAAACTCCTAGGTGGCCTTAGTCTCCCAGACATTCGTAAATATCATCTGGCATGCCACCTTTCTAGAGTGGTGGACTGGCATGTCCATAAACCACATAAGGATTGGATACACTTAGAACAGACTTTCTCCCCAGTCCCGCTGGCTCACTTGCCATGGATCCCTCGATCACAAAGCCCCAAACCTCTCTCCTCCCATCCATTGATCAACGCAACATTGCTATCCTTCCACACAGCGTGCACTCACATGAGACTTGATCCGACATACGGCCCCATGACTCCTCTAACGGACAACCCTGACTTCCCACCGGGCCTGGCCCTGAAAACACCTCTGCCGACTGCCCCCGACAAACCCCCTCGAGCCCGCGACTTCTTTCACAATGGAGATCTTTTACCTTTCCCCACAATACCCTCTTCTTTCCCGGACTATCACTTCCCCTTCTTCAAGTTTCTGCAACTCCGACATTTTTTCTACTCCTCGACTCAAAACCCACATTGGCATAGACAATACGCACCTTTTGAGACTCTGTGCCTGAGCTCTGACCCCCAAAGACACATTATCTCCATTACTTATACCATGTTGTTCTCAACACACCCCAGAGAGAATGACAAATTGACTGGATGGTGGGAATCCCAACTAGAAACTGACCTGTCTCCTGAAGATTGGGACCGCATTTTTCATCACATACACAAGGGCTCCATAAACGTCTCCTCCCAAGAGAATAGATACAAACTTTTCTCTAAATGGTACAAAATTCCAGTTACTCTAAACAAATTTCAACCTAATGTCTCTCCGATGTGCTGGAGATGCAACTCCCCCTGGAACTCTATTACACATCTGGTGGGAGTGCCCATGCCTACAGGCCTACTGGACGGAAATTCATCGTCTAATCTCCCAGATCACCACTTATACCCCCGACTTCACCCCAGCTCAATTTCTCCTGCACCACACCTCCATCCCCCAAAGGGTGTACAATAAATCACTGATGATTCACCTCATTAACGCAGCAACCCAATGTATCCCAGTACACTGGAGATCTACAACAATCCCCACGATAACGGAATGGATACAACGCACTGACAAAATATCTGAAATGGAAAGCCTTATACACCAAGCCACTGATACACCGAATAACTATGGGAATACGTGGGCATGCTGGACACACTTCAGGGAACAGACCTCTCCCCCCAAACAAACCCTTAATACATCCCCACTTCCCTGACCCCCACAGTACATATATCCCTCACTGACCACCCTGTTCTCCTTTACCTAACCCCTACGCCACGAATTGTTCTCAAACTTCACTTCTACTTCCTTAGGCCCCTTGAAGATCCATCCAAGCTACATTCCACCTATATTGCTTCACCTACATCTCCGGCCCCTTCTTTGCATCCCCGGTGGTGACACACACAGAGTCCTCTTACTGCATTGGGTTCCTTACTCGTACATTGTTACGTTGCTTCCTCCCGACTCTTATCTTCCTTGGAGTAACCTTCCCCCTCACACAGTTAGATCCCCTTAGGGGTGTGTGGGGATAGGTGAAATCCGAAGCAACGTATTGATACAATCTCTCACACCCATTGCCACCCCTCAATTGCAAAGACTCCCAGTTACATGATTGATGCGCTCCTACATATCACACATTACTACCACTTTCCAACACAGACTTGTTATAGATCACTACGAAAGCACTATCAATGGCAGCCTTCCTCCTCGAGACTCTATTCGGGGCACCTGTCCATACTACACGGATTACCTCTTCTTAGTGAACACTATAATTAACCAACACGACCTATGCAATACCCTACTCTGATTTTTGTTCTAGGTCTCTCTTGAAGGTGTTCTCATGACCCGTTAACTGCTAACCACCTCCTTACGACCTGAAAACGGTGCCTACTTTCTTCCCAGCACTCAAAACTTGTCCCCTTGTGAAGTAAGTGGGGCAGTAATACACTACTTTACAGTTATGACCGCCATACCCCCCCCCCCCCATAAAGCCTGTTGGACTCACTTAACACCTTCCTATCTATGCTCCATACTAGAAGTTCACCTTTATAGTGACCTACACAGAATCTTATATAACCTATGTCCCTTGTTGTTTTACTTGTCGAGCACTCATGTGCATCATATATACCTGCTAAGTTTATACTCTGTTTTGTATAATGGTGATATTTCAACTCTGATGTTATCATCACCCGGATCTGTACGGGTTGCTTGTTTTCTTTTGTTGTATACCTGCAAAACTTTAATAAAATTTAATTAAAATAATTGTTGGGGAGGGGATAAAGAGTTAATTGTTAGGGGAAGGGTTAGGAATGCTGCAAGGGAGACCAGCATCTATCATTCACTTTTACAGTTGTGTATTGCAACTCCTGGTCTCATTAGATCAGTCATTATACAGTGCCTTGAAAAAGTATTCATACCACTTGAAATTGTCCACACTTTGTCATGTTACAACCAAAAACCTAAATGTATTTTATTGGGATTTTATGTGATAGACCAACACAAAGTGGCACATAATTGTGAAGTGGAAGGATGATGATTTTCATTTTTTTACAAATAAATATCTGAAAAGTGCGGCGTGCATTTGTATTCAGCCCCCCTGACTCAATACTTTGTAGAACAACCTTTCGCTGCAATTACAGCTGCAAGTCTTTTTGGGGATGTCTCTACCAGTGACATTTTTGTCCATTCTTCTTTGCAAAATAGCTCAAGCTTTGTCAGATTGGATGAAAAGTGTCTGTGAACAGCAATTTTCAAGTCTTTTTTACAGATTCTCAATTGGATTTAGGTCTGGACTTTGACTGGGCCATTCTAACACATGCATATGCTTTGATCTAAACCATTACATTGTAGTTTAGTTCTGGCTGTATGTTTAAGATCATTGTCCTGCTGGAAGGTAAACCTCCACCCACTCTTAAGTCTTTTGCAGACTCTAGCAGGTTTTCTTCTAAGGCCGCGTACACACGAAGGGACAATCCCGCGGGATTATCCTCTGGACTTCTAAGACTTTTTGGCGCCAAAGTACGGCGGACTAAAGTTTCAGGTTTTGTTCTCAAATTATCCGCTGGACTTGGAAGTTCAGCGGACAATCCCGCCGTTAGTGGGCAAGTCCGCGGGACTTTTGAAATGAACGGACTTGCCGCTCATCGGCAAGTCCGTTCATTAGCACGTGACTTCAGGTTACGTAGCTAGCGTAGGCAGTTACTGCCGCCGCGCTAGCTCCGTGACCTGGCATGGATTTAAAGGGAATCCCCACGCCGAAAAAACGGCGTGAGGGTTCCCCCCAAATCCATGTCAGACCCTCATCCGAGCACGCAGCCTGGCAGGCCAGGAAAGGGGTGGGGACGAACGAGCGCCCCCCCCCTCCTGAGGCCGCGTGCCCTCAACATGGGGGGTGCCCTGGGGAAAGGGGGGCCGTGCGGCCCCCCCACCCCAAAGCACCTTGTCCCCATGTTGATGAGGACAGGGCCTCTTCCCGACAACCCTGGCCGTTGGTGTCGGGGTCTGCGGGCGGGGGCTTATCGGAATCTGGGAACCCCCTTTAATAAGGGGGCCCCCAGATCCCCGGCCCCCCACCCTATGTAATGAGTATGGGGTACGATGTACCCCTACCCATCACCTAAGGTGTAAAATGTAAAGTAAAAAAAAAAACCCACACTTTTGAAAAAATAGTTTATTGCACTGCTCCGGGGGTCTTCTTCCGTCTCTTCTCGCCGGACTCCCCCGCCATTTACCAAGCTCTTTTACCGAGCGAGGGGAGTCCGGCTACCTTCTTCGTCGTCGCCGCCGTCTGGGGGTCTCGATCCGCCTTCGGGGGTCTTCTTCCGTCTTGGGGGTCTTCTCGCCGGACTCCTCCCCTCTCTTCTGCTCTTTTACCTAGCTCTTTCACGAGGGGAGGTGTCCGGCTACCTTCTTCGTCGTCGCCGCCGTCGTCTGGGGGTCTCGATCCGCCTTCGGGGGTCTTCCGGGGGTCTCTTCTGTTCTTGCGGCGGTCGTCGTCTTCCGCGCCGCCGGCGCCTTGTCCTTCTTCTTGTCCTTCTTGTTCTTCTTCTTCTTCCGATGTTGACCCGTCGCTCTCTCTGCCCGGAATGCCTGTGCCGATCTGCGCTCGGACTTATATAGGGACATGGGGGACAGGGTCACATGCACATGTCACATGGTGACCCCGCCCCCTTGTGTTGTCACAGTCCCGGAGGATGCGGGGACTGTGACATCGCACGGGGGCGGGGTCACCATGTGACATGAACATGTGACCCTGTCCCCCATGTCCCTATATAAGTCCGAGCGCAGATCGGCACAGGCATTCCGGGCAGAGACAGCGACGGGTCAACATCGGAAGAAGAAGAAGAACAAGAAGGACAAGAAGAAGGACAAGGCGCCGGCGGCGCGGAAGACGACGACCGCCGCAAGAACAGAAGAGACCCCCGGAAGACCCCCGAAGGCGGATCGAGACCCCCAGACGACGGCGGCGACGACGAAGAAGGTAGCCGGACACCTCCCCTCGTGAAAGAGCTAGGTAAAAGAGCAGAAGAGAGGGGGAGGAGTCCGGCGAGAAGACCCCCAAGACGGAAGAAGACCCCCGAAGGCGGATCGAGACCCCCAGACGGCGGCGACGACGAAGAAGGTAGCCGGACTCCCCTCGCTCGGTAAAAGAGCTTGGTAAATGGCGGGGGAGTCCGGCGAGAAGACCCCAAGACGGAAGAAGACCCCCGGAGCAGTGCAATAAACTATTTTTTCAAAAGTGTGTGTGTTTTTTTTTACTTTACATTTTACACCTTAGGTGAATGGGTAGGGGTACATCGTACCCCATACTCATTCACATAGGGTGGGGGGCCGGTATCTGGGGGCCCCCTATTAAAGGGGGTTCCCAGATTCCGATAAGCCCCCGCCCGCAGACCCCGACAACCAACGGCCAGGGTTGTCGGGAAGAGGCCCTTGTCCTCATCAACATGGGGACAAGGTGCTTTGGGGTGGGGGGGCCGCACGGCCCCCCTTTCCCCAGGGCACCCCCCATGTTGAGGGCACGCGGCCTGGTACGGCTCAGGAGGGGGGGGGCGCTCGTTCGTCCCCACCCCTTTCCTGGCCTGCCAGGCTGCGTGCTCGGATGAGGGTCTGACATGGATTTGGGGGGAACCCCCACGCCGTTTTTTCGGCGTGGGGATTCCTTTAAATCCATGCCAGCTTGCAGCTTCCCTGCCCCTGCTGAAGAAAAGAACGGACTGCTCCGTGTGTGGGCAAGTCCGTTCATTTTCAAAAGTCCCGCGGACTTTTGGCCGGCGGATTATCCGCTGGACAAGTCCGTCGTGTGTGGGCAAGTCCACATGTTTCGGATGGTCTTTTCAGGGTGATGCGCAGTGTTAGATTTATGCCACACATAGCGTTTTGCTTTTTGGCCAAATAGTTCAATTTTGGTCTCATCTGACCAGAGCACCTTCATCCACATGTTTGCCGTGTCCCCCCACGTGGCTTCTCACAAACTGCAAACGGGACTTCTTATGGCTTTCTTTCAACAATGGCTTTCTTCTTGTCACTCTTCCATAAAGGCCAGATTTGTGGAGTGCATGACTAATGTCGCGTACACACAATCGGAATTCTCGTTGGAAAAAGCTCTGATGGTTTTCCTGATGGAATTCCTAAGGAATTCCGCTCAAACTGTCTTGCCTACACACGGTCATACCAAATTCCAACCGTCAAGAACGTGGTGACGTACAACACTATGACGAGCCAAGGGAATATGAAGTTTAATGCTTCCGAGGATGCGTCAAATTGTTTACGAGCATGCGTAGGAATTTTGCGCGTCGGAATTGCTACAGACAATCGGAATTTCTGATAGAAACCTTTTCCGTTGGAAAAATGTAAAACATGCTCTCAAATTTTTGCTGGCGGGAATTCGGCCAGCAAAATTCCGATGGAGCCTACACACGGTGGCATTTTCCGATGAAAAGCTCTCATCGGTCTTTTGTTGGCCGAAATTCTGATCGTGTGTACGCTGCATAATATTTGTCCTGTGGAAAGATTCTCCCACCTGAGCTATGGATCTCTGCAGCTCCTCCAGAGTTACCATTATCTTCTTGGCTGCTTCTCTGACTAATTCTCTTCTTTTTTATATAACCTAACCCTGCTTTAAACTTCTCCACAGCTTTATCCCTGACTTGTCTGGTGTGTTCCCTGGCCTTTATGATGCTGTTTGTTCACTAAGATTCTCTAACAAACCTCTGAGGGCTTCACAGAAGAGCTGTATTGATACTGGGATTTAATTACACACAGGTGGGCTCTATTTACTAATTAGGTGACTTCTGAAGGCAATTGGTTCCACTAGATTTTATATATAAATCCACTAGATTTTAGTTATGGGTATCAAAGTAAAGGGGGCTGTATACAAATGCACGCCACACTTTTCACATATTTATTTGTAAAAAAATGTGAAAACTATTTATCATTTTCCTTTCACTTCACAATTATGTGCCACTTTGTGTTGGTCTACCATATAAAATCCCAATAAAATAAATGTACGTTTTTGGCTGTAACATGACAAAATGTGGAAAATTTCAAGGGGTATGAATATTTTCAAGGCACTATAAACCTGGCAGGAGGGTCTGGGGGAATGGCAAGCTACCAAATAATTTTAAGAGTACCTTTGCTGCAGTTATACCTTAGGTTTTGGCCATAGGAAGAAATGTGAAGAAGGTGTTTTAGTGTAAGGGCGCATTTCTGTTTTGGAGAATGAGAAATACTTCACCGTTTTCACAAATTTTCAGTGCCAGAATAAATGATACTACTGTAGTGAAGACAATAGTGATGTTAATAGTAATAGTAAAGACAATTATACTATGTAGAGGCATGGCAAGTTTTTTTAAAGTTGTAATTTTTTTTTGTCACAGTTGTTTGTAAGATTAAGAATTAAAAATTATGCAAATGCATATGCGCACATGGGCACGAACGGCCACGAAGATTATTGTGCCAGTGTGCACTCAATGCATGACAGATGCTGGCACCCAGTGGCCTACTTAAAGCCAGCAGCATCAGCCACTATTTGCTGGATGATCTTCAGCTCCCCCTGTGTGTTCCTGAGTTCCTGCTATTATTGGATTTCCTGTTTGACCTGGCTTGCCTTTGAACCTGTCTTGTCTCCATTACTGGCTTTGACCCTTGGCTTGCCCTTCTGACTTCGCTGCTGCCTGATTACCAGTGTATGACCCAGGCTTACTCCTGATTCTGCTTGCTGCCTTACCCCTGGCTAATATTCTGTGCATAACTTCTGGCCTCGCTCCTGACTCTGCTCCTAGTACTCCCTTCTGCCCAGTCTCACCTGGTACTCCTGAGTAGGGATGAGCCGAACAACCCCCGGTTCGGTTTGCACCAGAACAAGTGAACACTGTTAAAGTCTATGAGTCACGAACATGAAAAATCAAAAGTGCAAATTTTAAAGGCTTATATGCAAGTTATTGTTAAAAAAAGTGTTTGGTGACCTGGGTCCTGCACCAGGGGACTTGTATCAATACAAAAAAAAGTTTTAAAAATGTCAGTTTTTTCGGGCACAGTGATTTTAATAATTCTTAAAGTGAAACAATAAAAATGAAATATTTATTTAAATATTGTGCCTGGGGGATGTCCTTAGTATGCCTGTAAAGTAGCGCATCTTTCCTGTGTTTAGAACAGTACCACAGTAAAATGAAATTTCTAAAGGAAAAAAAGTAATTTAAAACTGCTTGCGGCTGTAATGTATTGTCGGATCTCGGAAATATAGATAAAAATCATTGAAAAAAATGACATTAAAAAAAAGTTCATTACCACGTCCCTTTGGGTCTGGTATGGATATTAAGGGGAAACCTGAAACAAATTTAAAAAAAAAATATCGTAGGGGCCCTTCCCAACATACATACCAGACCCTTATCTGAGCACACCACCTGGCAGGCAGCAGGAAAGGGGGTGACAAGAGAGCAGCCCCCCTCCTGAACCGTACCAGGCCACATGCCCTCAACATGGGGAGGATGCTTTGGGGTCCCCCCATAAGCACCTTGTCCCCATGTTGATGGGGACAAGGGCCTCATCCTCACAACCCTTGCCTTGTGGTTGTGGGGGTCTGTGGGCGGGGGGCTTATCGGAATCTGGGAGCCCCCTTTAACAAGGGGACCCCCAGATCCTGCCCCCCCTATGTGAATTGGTTTTGGGTGCATTGTACCCCTGCACATTCAACAAAAAAAGTGACAACATGGTAAAAATTACAGGAGACAGTTTGGGACAAGTCCTTTATTAGAAAAAAAAGTGTTCCGCTATGTAACTCCATCTTCGATCACAGCGTCTGACGACCCGAGAATAAAAAAGAAACCAGAAAAGTACTGAGCACCCTTTAGTATGCTAACATTTTTTTTTATATTACATAGCAATTTTTCTGGTGGTGGAGTGGGTACATTTAGCAGCTGTGGGGGTTAACGTCACTCCTTTCAGCGATCAGATATTAAAGGTGGTCACACAATTACTCGTTGGTCCTGTATCATGAAAACACCGGTAAAACTTCAATAAAGTACCTAAAAACATTAAAGTGACTCTTATCATACCTCTTGCTATCTCATCTAACATATGCATAAAGAATTAGATATAGAATTTGCGCTAGGTGAGAAAAAAACTTATTGACAAAAATTGTGTTTATGAGGAAATTAAACCAAAAAAACGTGAAGGTAAATCCTGCAGCTGGACATTAAAAACCCCGGTATAGGGCACAAAAAAGATATATATAAACAGAAAATGCAGCGCTGGAAAGTGGAAAACTGAAAATTACCAGTTAACGTGACCCAAATTAATTAGTGAAAATAATAATAATTCAAACAAAATGCATAACCAGTTAATATGAATAACCCAAAATGATTAGTGAAATAAATGTTCAAACAAAGTTCATGCTCAATCAATGAAAAAAAACCCCAAATGGGGGAAGTGAATAAATGAATACTCAAACAAAGTTCATATGTGAATTCAAAAATTCAAAAAGTCCAAAGTGATTAAGGGAAATGAACAAATGAATTCATAAAAGTTCCTGTGAAATCAATCCAAAATGTAGATGTTGGTAGTAGTGCAGCCCATCACCACAGAAATAAAGCAGAAGGGGGGGAGGCTTACCAGAAAGCCAGCGACCGCCCTTATTCAGGGGGGTCAAACTGAGCTTAAGATGAACAGCCTTGGTGCTGTTGGGGATATCCCACGTCCGAATCGATATCCGACGGCAACGGATCTCCTCCCGAATGGTGGCTGTTCCCCAAAATTCCTCGTGTATCACTGCTTTGGTGAAAATGATGTCCTCCAGATCTCCAAGTTATAAGAGATGGTGAACAGCGTGAAATTGCAGAGCTTCCTTCCACCTCCCAGATTCAGCTGTGCATCGACATTGTATGGGAACGGATCACATGTTCAACCACAGACACCTCAATCTGGTCTCCTACCAACTTGGCAGTTCTAGTGCAATCTAGAAAAAAGCTCCAGGACATTTGCATAGTCCATACTGACTTTGACTATTGCTGGTGGTTCTACAAGATTTGCAACTAGCAAATGTTTGCCTTTATGCTTAACTCCTTCGTGCCTGAGGGTAAAACAAATGTTAATATCTGAACACAATTTTGCAACTTTGACATGTGTTAGTAAAACCGTAAATATTATCAGAAATACTTTGTGTATCCAGGTAGATTATATCTTGTTAGTCCCGCCTGGAGTTGTTGCCTTAACTGATCTTGTTGGTGGCATGGCCCTGTAATACAATACATACCTCTACTACTACACATATGTCCCAATAAAAATAAACATTTTGCACCTCCAATGTATTCAGTGTGTTGTACAAATGAAATAGTAGAAATCAGTTACAGTTACATTTATGTTATTTGCAATTTGTAACACTGCAAACTGGGAATAAAAAACAAGGGCGTGTGATTAATTCAAAGCATTGGGTATTGTATTTATCTGAATAATAGAAAACTATAAATACTATCTTTTAATTTGTCTATATAACAGATAATATCACTAGTAATTTTTCTGGGACTAAAAATCCATGACCCCCCATGCTGAAAACTCCATGCTTAAGAACTAATAATGGTTAAAGGAGGGAAAAATGTCTCTCTCACTTGACAAACAGGGTGAACCATTATATATACTGTATTAAAAAAAGAAAAACAACAAAAGCAGAAAGCATTAAAGCAGTCATTAGGTCATTTTCTTATATTTATTACTCAGAATAATATCTCTGCATGTTCACTATCTGGAAACAAATAGTCCCAGCCATTAAATTACAGTATAACTGCAGTTTCACTTAGCAGCTCTCTTATATCTGCCACAGGGCTCAAAGAAACTTCAATGAAGCACAAATCAATTAAAATTTAGAAACAAATGACTAACCCTTCAGCAGATTGTGTTGTACTCTTATTTTGCAGGTACTGCTTGTGTGAAATTAGTGGTTGTGCAACATTTTCATTCTGACATAAGGCAATTTACATTTTTATTTTAAACTTAAACTTTTTTATTTTAACATGTGGGTGATCTGTCACAGTGGCACTGGCCCTCTCTATGGGCTTCCCCTTTCTCCCTACTAGGGATATGATCGATGTTCGAGTCGAACATAAGTTCTACTCGACCATCGGGTGTTCGCCGAACAGCAAACAATATGGGGCGTTTGCGGGAAATTTGAGTGATGCGGAATGGGGCAGCGCATTTGTGCGAGATCGCAGTGCATTAGTGTCTGATGATTGGCCAAAGTTTGCACCTGACCTGCATGCTTTGACCAATCACAGCGCACTCTGCAGAGAGAGCCATAAGAGACCATAAGAGAGCCATAATTGACCAAATCATGGCTCAGGGGGACTAAGTCCACGCCCACACTATATAAGGCTGCTTACATAGTGGCCATGTGTAGTGTGTAACTGTGGACGGAGATAGATTGAGCTAGATTAGGCACGCAGGTTAGTTAGTTAGTTGCAGTGTATTTGATATATATAAAGTCAGTCTAGTATATATATATATATATATATATATATATATACATACACATACACACAGTTCATTCAGTTGTGTACATTATATAATACACTTCAGATGGTCTATTCATGTATATATATATATATATATATATATATATATATATATATATATATATATATATATATATACTTATATATATATATATATATAAACACAAAATATAAAAATATATATATATATATATATTCTGCATTGAGTGTAGTGTATATATATATATATATATATATATATATAGGTATATATATATATACACAGTTCATTCGGTGGTGTACATTATATAATACACTTCAGGCGGTGTATTTATATATATAAATATATATATATATATATATATATACAGTATGTACACACTTTTGATTTTTCACGTTGGTGTCCCATAAACTTTAACGGTGTTCGCTCAAAGTCTGTTCGCAAGTTCTGGTATACCTGTACAACTGTTACCAGTTATGTTTTTATGGCTTGTGATTTGCTGATGACATGCATTTGGCATGCTTTATATTTTTTGACTAATATCTCTGTATGGCATTTTGTTTTGCCTCAATAAATTGGTTGAACAATAAAACCATATTGTTTGTTTGACCATGTATGTTATATTCATATTTGGCAAAGCATAGTTTTGTGCATAATAAATAAATGCCATGTTTTTTTTTCATAAATAGATGTTTTTAACTTTTTTGCCACTTTTTGTATCTGCTGTTCTCCTTCAACCTCTTTTAGTGAAATAACTCATGCTTTATTTTAGTAGTGTTTTTTTTTGTGAATTGAAAAAAATTGTTATTTTATCTTGGATTTTAAGAGTAAAATAACTCTTTGTGAATTGATCCCATAGTATTTAGAAAGCATCTACAGTGCTCATAGAAATACATTGTGTTTAGATATTACTTTCCTAGTACTGTACATGTTAGTAAATTAGTAACATTTTGTATTCCAAAGTGTTCATAAATGATGAGTAGTATACGGTACATAGAGAAATGTTATACAATATCCCTGTGCTGCCAATCTAAATCTAAACTGCAATAGTTTAATTACAGTAGTCTCTAGATAATCTTGACTGGTTGACATGAGAATAAGCAATATAGTAGCTCTGATAGTTACCGGAAAAACAATGGTGGTCTGAAGTGTATTGTCACGGGCTGCTCAGTCCTAATGGAAACTTGTGCTGGGAAAAATAGTGCCTAAAATCAACCCTCCCTCCCATCCCCTCCCAAGTGCCATGCTCATGCTCAATGCCAATGTTGGATGGAAGCTGTATTCCCTTATCTGCATACTTGCACCTGGAGAACAATTCTCAGTATTGGGAGAACCCAAAGCATCAGCATGGCAGCCAGCCAACTAGAATTTTCAGAAAGATAGGTAAGCAATAGCAGCATACATAGTGCCTCCTCTGCGCAAAATCCTCTTTAATCTACCTAGGTTTTATTAAAACTTAATAAATCCTTTGTATTTATCACATGAAGTGGAACTGATGTAAAAAAAAGCATACTTTGGTGCTTTAAAGTTATTTTAAAGGTTCATATTTTAAAAAAATAACAATCATGTTGTTCCTCTTCTTCTCAGGTCCCTCACTGGGCCCCTTCTCCCTGCTGAGTGCCCCTAGAGCAAACCACTTGGCCTGGGGGCACTTGTGTGTGCTCGCTCCTAAGCCGCACAGCCACACAGAGTGCGGTTCGGCCCTGCCCCCCACTACCTCCTAACTGTCTTTGACAATAGAGGGAGCCGCTGCTGTATCTCAGTCAATGAGGAGGCAGAGACCTGGGAGAGCTTCTGCTCTTGTGCACATCGATGTATCGCCATCAGGCTCAGGGGAGCATGGGGGGGGGGGCTGCGGGGGATCTGCTCACTGAATGTTTTTTATCGTTTAATCTTAAAATTTATGAAGGTAAAAATCTTCAGGCTTTAGAACCACTTTAAATTGGTTGTAAACCTTGTACATAAACTTTGAATAAGGCATATCCCTTTGTAGTGTGCACTCAATCCAGAGCATTAGGTGTCATTGTTGTCTGTGGTCTCATTCCGCTGCTATCTGCATGAGTCACTTCTGACAAGTTTCACTGACACCAAGAGAAAAAAGGTGATAGGGGAGGGAGCTCAAGGACACACCCTTTGATTGACAGCCTCAGCTCTGTTCATGTGTGCTGTGTCAAGGGGGGTGTCCCTTCTCTCCAATCAGGACTTAGGGCTCCTCTCACTGAGCTCGCTAGAGAGTAACTTCAGCCTCCGGACCCCTGCTTTTCAGAGCCGAGAAATCCTGTGTAAAAGCTGGACTTTGAATGGATGTAGAGAAGAGCAGACTGCAGCTAAACAGGTACAACTGATGTTGGAGTATTTGTTTCACCTCTTTGTATCATCTGAGGCTAGTTATTTCCCTGGGTATATCTAATGCAGTGTACACACGAGCAGAATTTCCGAATTTTTCCGAATTTTTTGAAAATTCTGACGGACCTAGAAATAGATCATGTTCTCAATATTTCCGACGGAACCAATTCCTATCGGGAAAACCGATTGTCTGTATGCTGCCGACGGACCAAAAACAAAGCATGCTCTGAAGCAAGTACGAGACGGCAGCTATTGGCTACTGGCTATTCAACTTCCTTTTTCTTGTCGCGTCGTACGTATTGTACGTCACTGCGTTCTTGACGGTCGGACTTGGCTGTGATCGTGTGTACGCAAGACAGTTTCAGCGGAACTCCGTCAGAAAAACCTTTAGAGTTTATTCCGACGGGAAAACCGGTCGTGTGTATGCGGCATAAGGGCTTACAACTGCAGTAAAGAGGATAATTAATTTACCAATAAGTACTGAAAACTGTAGGCAGATATAAAAGTTTAATAATGCAGAACTGTAGTCATTAAATGTATTTCTCAATGCAAACAATGTAAGTACCAGGATATGACCCCTCATATATGATATGAAACCGTGTACAGCAGGACTAGAGTGTGGGGGGAAGAAGAAGTACCAGAAGTTATTCAGGTCATATGCTGACAAAAAACATACTTATAGGAAGAAAAAGCAGAGTGACAGAGATATTCATTGTCCAGTCACAGGTTTGTGTGGGTCTAGGATGATCTGGGCTCAGAGATTGAATGATGCTGACTATGGATGAGCTTCGAGTTCGAGTCGAACATAATTTCTACTCCAACATCAGGTGTTCGCCCGTTCGCCAAACAGCTAATTTTATGGGGCATTTGGAGCAAATTTGAGCGCCCCATGATGCACTGCAAGACCGCAGTGCATTGCTGTATGATGACTGGCCAAAGCATACACCTGACCTGAATGCTTTGGCCAATCACAGCACCCTCCTCAGTGAGAGCCATAATTGGCCAAAGGCAGGGTGCCTTTGGCCAATCATGGCTCAGGGAGACAATATATAGAGATTGAGCTAGATTAGGTAGGCAGGTTAGTTAGTTAGTGGCAGTGTATTTGATATATATATATATATATATATATATATATATATATATATATATATATATATATACAGTCAGATATATATATATATATATATATATACTCTGCATTCAGCGTAGCCTATATATACAGTGTAAACTCTATATTCAGTCAGTACAGGCAGTGTATTTGATATATATATATATATATATATATATATATATATATATATATACATACAGTCAGTAGGTAGGTGCTAGTAAGGTATTTTTACTAGGTTATTCCAGCACAGGTAAATTTAGGCAGGCTTATGCTGCATACTAGGCCTGTCTGTTTTGATCTAGGGGCTGGGAGTGGTCAGAGTAGCAGTGGTCACCTGCACTTCAGTTCTGAGGCACCTCCCCTGCTTCTGAGGAGAATGTTCTAGAAGAGGGGGCTGGGCCTGGAACTGGAGTGACAGGCAGCTTGTGTGTGAGCCCTGACCAATCCCCAACCGAGATTGGCAGGGGGCGGGTCTCATATATAAGCTGAGGGGATTCTCCACTGGGAGAGAGTCGGCTGGGTGAAGGGAGGAATGGCATGTTAGTCAGTCGCAGGAGGCCATCCCCATCTGGGAGGAGTGCGCCAATCGCAGGAGAGGCCCGGGGAGAGCTGTAAAGGGAACATTGCCTCTACACGGTCGGATGGCAGGGAACTTCTGGAGCAGAAGGGCAGGTGAAATTGGGGGTACAGATGGTCCAGCCAAAGTTCCTCATCAAGGACTCAGGGCTGTTGGAAGGTCGTGAGTGTTACCACAGTGGGGCTGGAGGTGCCAAGGGCTAGAAGTGCCAAGGAGTCTGTGAAGGGAACTCTGCTAGTACACGGTCACTAGTGGAGTCTTCATCAATACACACAGATGATGGGGAGTTCTGAATCAGAAAAGAGACTGTGAGGATCTGTGTTAAGGCGATGTAGCCTGCGGGCTCATGATTTGAAAGTTGGGCTGGCTGGGAACAGTAGTCCATATTTCCTAGAAGATATGCTTTTAACCACTGGGCCTCCGGGGAGAGGTTCTGCAGGCCTCAGGCCTAGTGACAGCGAGCAACAAAAACCATAGGAGGGAGGCTTATTCAGAGTGGGCCCCTACTATTCAATAGAAGAGGATGTGTCATATTCCAAGTAGTAACTTCAAGTTTGTGCAGGAGGAACCAAGTGTACAGAAGGAAACAAGTTATGTGCAGGAGGTGAAAGAGATCTTTAAGAACATTGCTTTTCCACGGTCAATAGTGATGTCTCTGCAACCACATGATCGGATGGCAGGGAACACTTAGATGGAATAGTCTGCGGGGGTTGAGCCGCAGGAGGAGCAACAGTCTGCATGGAGATGCAGGAGATTCATATCTAATGTACTATACATATTCTAGCTTCTGGCTCTAATTTTACCAAAGTGTACTAAATCTTTAAATATGATGGCAAAGACTTATCCTATGGGCTTCCCATATTCCTATCCCTATCCAAGTTGCACTCCCCAATAAAACAACAAAAACAAAGCTTGCAAAAGACTGTTCATTGTCTCTGGAAAGGATGCATGAAGTCTGGCAGTGGGGTGATTTGGTGGATTGTCTGTTACTAGCTGCAGCACCATGGTTACACATATATATATATATATATATATATATATATATATATATATATATATATATATATATATACTCTGCATTCAGTGTAGCCTATATATACAGTGCATTTGGCGGTGTACAGATTCTAAAACAGTGCAGGCGGTGTACACAGTATACAATAAAGTGTAGTGCAGTGTTAAAAAAAAAATACCCATCATGTCCGGAAGGCCTCCAAAGAGACGCAGATGCTCACAGGCCACTAAAAGAGGGCAAGCAGCCTCTGAAATAATATTTAACAGCAGGGACTGTTCCTGCACCCAACAAGAGTAAAGCCCCATACACACGGTCGGACAATCCGCGGACCAGGTCGGTCGGATCCTGTCCGTCATACTTTGTCTGATGTTGGTTTTGCGTACACACGGTCGGACAAAGTTGTCGGAAAATCCGATCATTCTGAACGTGTTGACGTTTGTTGCCTACGACGGGACTACGTAGAGGCTAGTAGCCAATAGCTTTGGTCTTGTAATGTGATCTGAGCATGCGTAGCACTTTGTCCGGTCGGACAACCGTACACACGATCGGATTTGGTGTGATCGGACCGTGTTGTCGGCAAATCTTTCCAGCAGGAGATAAGACTTTGTCCGTCGGACAATCCGACGTACACTGTCCGATGGTGCATACACACGGTCTGATTTTTCAACAACATTGTCCGATCGGACAGAATCCATGAAAAAGTCCGACCGTGTGTATGGGGCTTAACTGTGTGGGGTTACAGTGTTCTGGCACCACCAACACCTAAGACCCAATGTTTCTGCCCCTGTTGAACAGGGGCATGTAATTACAATTTTTTTAATAATATTTAACAGCAGGGACCGTTCCTGCACCCAATAAGAGTAACTGTGAGGGGTTACCGTGTTCTGCCAACACCAACACCTAAGGCCCAATTTTTTAGCAGAGTATATAGTGTAGTCCGTATAGTATATATACACTGCAGTTCAGAGTATATAGTGCAGTCCGTATAGTATATATACTGCAGTTCATATAGTATATAGTGCCCTCAGTGTAGTATATATAATACAGTGCAGGGTATATAGTGCAGTGTTCAATTTATAATATAGTGTATTGAAGTGGTTAAGGGGGGCCCTATGACAGAATTAAGAAAAAAAGAGCATGGGTTCCCCCTGTCCATACCAGGCCCTTTGGGTCTGGTATGGATTTTGGGGGGGGGGCACGCCATTAAAAAAAAAAAAAATTATCGTGGAGTTCACCTTAATATCCATACCAGACCCTTACGGACTGAGGGGGAACCTACGCAGTTTTTTTAATAGATTTTTTATGTATATTGACGGATCTGGCAATACATTACAACCGTGAGCAGTTTTAAATGACATTTTTTCCTTTAGAAATGTCATTTTGCTGCAGTACTTTTCTAAACATGGGGGAAATGCACAACTTTACAGGCAGACTAAGGGGACCCCCCCCCAAGCATGATATTTAAAGGAATATTTCATTTTTATTGTTTTCACGCATTCTTAAAAGCACTGCTCCTGAAAAAACTTAATTTTTAAAAACGTTTTTTTGCATTGATACATGTCCACTCGGGCAGGACCCGGGTCCCCAAACACGTTTTATGGCAATAACTTGGATAAAGGCATTTAAAATGAGCACGTTGATTTTTCAAATTCGTGTCCCATAGACTTTAACGGTGTTTGCCCACATTTTTTGTCTGTTCGCAAGTTCTGGTGCGAACCGAACCGGGGGGTGTTTCGGCTCATCCCTAATGCTGACCATCAGACTAAGGACATTTAGCAGCAAAGAAAAACTACTGTGGGGAAAACCTCTGGATTGAAAGTGAACTTTGCAGCAAAAGCTGCTTTCTGTTGACATGCTTTTTTATGAGCGTTGACATGTATTTTAATGCGTGTTGACATGTATTGACACATGATTTTGATGAGCGCCGCGGTATATTGCAATGCATTTTGCAGGTTTATTTTTTCTGACATTACATCCTTTTCCTTTTCGAGAGAAAACGTGAGGGAGAAAATTAGAAATAGACAGAGACAAACACATTTTTGTTTTGGAGAGGCATTGGCAAATGGGATGTCTAGTGTACCAGCCCTAATCGCTGTGATTGTGCTAGCTATATTGAGGAGGAGGAGGAAGATGAGGAGATTGGGGCAAGCCAAATGGCACTACTAAGTCCAACCATTGCTCACACAACGTGAGAGTAAATGTAAATTTTGAACCTTATACCAATAATTTCTGAATGAATGAATGAATGAATGAATGATTTGTATAGCGCTGCAACTGCGAACTGAATCGCCTCGAGGCGCTTGACTGCTCATGTTGGGATGCCATGTATTAGAAGAGGTGGGTCTTGAGTTTTTTCCTGAAGGCCTGATGGTTTTCTTCCATGCGGATGTTGTTTGGTAGAGCATTCCATAGCCGGGGTCCCTGTACTGCGAATCTTCGTTCTCCCTTCGATTTGTAGCGGGCTTTGGGGATGAGAAGGCGATTTTGGTTTGTTGATCGAAGTCAGCGATTCGGTATGTATTTTTCTATTTTCTCACAAAGGTATTGAGGCGCATTTCCTTGTGTACATTTGTGGGTGAGGCAGAGGGTCTTGAATGTGATCCTGTCTTTTACCTTGAGCCAATGGAGCATCCTTAGGGATGGGGAGATGGATTCCCAGGGTTTCTTTCCGGTGACTATTCTTGCTGCTGTGTTTTGGACAATTTGAAGGCGTGCAATCTGGTAATCCGGTAATCCTATGTAGAGTGAGTTTGCATAGTCGAGCCGTGAATTGATGATCGTTCCTACTACTACCGCTTTTTCCTTTTCCGGGATGAAGGGGATGAGTCTGCGTAGCATGCGAAGGAGATGGTGGGATCGCTGATTACGGATCCTATTTGGGCCTCCATTGTCATCTCTGAATCAAAGATTACTCCGAGGCTTTTGGCTTTGTTGCTTGGAAGGATGGTCTGTCCCAAGATGGTCAGTGGTGTCCAAGGGGTCTTCGTCTTTTTCCTTGAGTTTGCGTCGAGGAGCAGTAATTCTGTTTTTGATCCATTTAGTTTGAGGGAGCTAGTGGTCATCCAGTCATCTATCAATGTGAGACATTTTCCTAGTTCCTGGTATTGGTCTTTTTGTCCTGTGATCCGGAAGTACAGTTGAGTGTCGTCCGCGTATGAGTGGAAGCACAGATCCAATTTGCTAATAATTTTGAAGAGTGGTCGGATGTAAATGTTGAACAGTACTGGTGACAATGGTGATCCTTGAGGGACTCCATAAGTGATTGCCCGAGTTTCCGAAGTGAAGGCTCCTAGTTTCACTGTTTGTGACCGGTTTCCTAAGAAGGAAGCGAACCATGGCAGATCTCCATCTGTAACTCCTGCCACTTCCTTGAGGCGGCTGAGAAGCATGTTGTGGTCCACTGTGTCGAACGCCGCACTGAGATCCAGCAATACCAGAAGACACGATTCTCCCTCATCCGCTGCTTCTAGGGCGTCATCCCATATTTTCAGAAGTGCCGTTTCTGTGCCATGGCCTGGGCGGAAGCCCGATTGTAGTGGGTCTAGGAGCTTGTGTGTGTCCAGATGAAGTTGAAGCTGTTGTACTACTGCTGTTCTGATGTCACTCAGCTATTTCTATAAACCCTGCCATTGAGAAACCTTGCTAGCCAGCTTTACACTGCACACTCTCTACTTCCCCTCTAAGATGGCTGCCATATGAATCCTTGTAAGGGACAAAATAATAAAAAGCTGCTTTTTTTTTCTCAATAGACTTGCGTTGCATGGTGTTGATGCGCATTTACATGCATTAGCATGCATTGCGTTGCATTAAAATGCATACATGTAGCATTTTAACACAACACACCACACTGCACCAGGATTGTGGTGTGAACAGAACATATAGAAAACAGTTAATTCCTATGTGTCCTTGCATTGACCGGCATTCTTCTAATGCCGTAAAATGCAGGTCAGTGCAGTATGTGTGGGTCTATGTTTTACACTTAAGCATTAATAATCATGGATTCATTTAACATAAAAAATATTTGATACTAGGATCATTTTTTTAAAGTAATCATTATTTTATTTTTTTAAGAAATATTTTGCATACAAAGACATAGAAAGACAATAGAAAAGGGAAGCCCAATGGCAGTAGTCATCATGCACATGAGCAAGTTAATGATAACAAAGAGGGGGTAAGTAGGGGAGGGGGGAGCGAAGGAGGGGGAATAAAAAGGCAGGGGCTGAGAACAAAGCAAAACAACAAGCACTCTAACTTAAAGAGCATTTACTGTAAACTGGGAAGATCCATGTTTCAGAACAAGTCCTTAATAGGTAAAACCAGGCAACGTATGATTCCAAGAGGAACATTATGTGGGCAACCTCCGTGTGTTGAACTAACATTCACAGAGGAGCTTCAGTGAAAGCATAGGAATTTATTCAGTATATAGTTAAAAACAACACTAAAAACTTGCGTGAACAATGTTGGAACACTTGCAGAGTGCTAGAGCAGGTGGGAGCTTTCACGTGCAGTGTCACAGGGGCACCGCCGGGAGTTCTCTTTTGATTGATCCACGAGCGCCGTATGTTAGCCGAAGCTGGAGCCTCTGCCGATGAAGAAGGCGTGGCAGCGCCCCAGTTTGACAGCTCTGGACCACTCCCACCGAGAGACACAAAGCCGGAGTCTCCCCGAGGTTTCCGAGGCTCCAGCTGCGGTTAACATACGACGCTCGTGGATCCCTCAATAGAGACTGCACTGCACGTGGAAGCTCCCACCCGCTCTAGCACTCTGCAAGTGCTCTAACATTGTTCACGCAAGTTTTTAGTGTTGTTTTTTACCTATTTACTGAATAAATTCCTATGCTGCTTAAAGGATTGGCTTGGTGCTTCTTAGACATGTGCAATTCGTTTAGTTACAAATTTGTTTTTAAAATGGGATTCCACCCTAAAGTGGAACTTCCGCTTTTCGGAACCCTCCCCCCCTCCGGTGTCACATTTGGCACCTTTCAGGGGGAGGGGGTGCAGATACCTGTCTAAGAAAGGTATCTTCACCCACTTCCGGGCATAAACTCCCACGGGTGTTTACACCACTTCCTGTCCCGACACGCTGTCTGCCGGGACACACACGTGTCTCGGCAGACAGCGCTTACGATTTTCATTGCGCTGCGCGACTCGCACATGCGCAGTAGGGAACCGGGAAGTGAAGCCACAAAGGCGACACTTCCTTATTCCCTCACCGAGAATGGCGCCAGCAGCAGCAGAGAGCTGATCGATTGATCGGCCACTGCTGCCGACATCACTGGAACCTGTGACAGGTAAGTGTCCATTTATTAAAAGTCAGGAGCTACAGTATTTGTAGCTGCTGGCTTTTAAAAAAAAAATTTCAGGTACAGTCTCGCTTTAACGAATTTTGACAAATTTGTTAATTTCGAATTTCCAAATCTTTCAATTTCTGAAATTTCCGAATTTCAAAATTTGGGAAATTACGAATTTCCGAATTTCTGAAATTATGAATTTACGAATTTCGAATTTTCGGATTTCCGATTTTTCAGAATTTCGCATTTTCGGATTTCCGAATTTTTGAATTTTCGAATTTACGAATTTTGCATTTTCGGATTTCTGAATTTTTTTATTTTTAAATTTTCGAATTTCCGTATTTCCGAATTTCTGAATTTCGAATTTTCGGATTTCCGAATTTATGGACTTTCGAATTTACAAATTTCAGTTTTTTGGATTTCTGAATTTTCGAATTTTCGAATTTCCGAATTCCAAATTTCAGATTTTTGGATTTTCGGAATTTCGGATTTTCGGATTTTCGGAATTCTGAATTTTCGGAATTCTGAATTTTCGGAATTCGGAAATTCAAAAATTTGAAAATTTGAAAATCAGAAAAAAAGAAAGAAAATCTGTTTAATTCTAAATAATAACTAACTATTAAATTATAGGTATTGGAATTCCCTTTCAAATTTGTCTGTTAGTGAACGTAACGAGTACGAATTTATCCGAAGTTATGAATTATCTGAAATAACGAATGCCGCATCTAACCAAATGGAACGTAACAATCTAATAATAATAAATAACAATAATAATAATAAAACCTTTTTATTATTATTAATTATTCATTATTAATTATTATTAATTTGTTCCGTTTCATTTGTTTAGATGCGGCATTCGTTATTTCAGGTAAATCGTAACTTCGGATAAATTAGTTCTCGTTAATTTAATAGTTAGTTATTAATTAAATAGATTTTCTTTCTTTTTTTCAGATTTTCAAATATTGGGATTTTCAAATCTTTGAATTCCCGAAATCCGAAAATCCGAAAATTCGGAAATTCGGAGTTCTGAAAGTCAGAAAATCTGGAATTCCGAAAAAATGAAAATCCAAAATTCAGAAATTCGATAATTCGGAAATCCGAAAATTCGAAATTCGGAAATCCGGAAATCCGAAAAATAGAAATGTGAAAATTCCCGAAATTTCTGAATTCCGAATTTTTGCATTTCCGAATTTCCAAATTTCCGAACTTTCGATTTTCCGAATTTCTGAAAAAAGCAAAAAAATGAATGAAACGAAAATGAACACATTTTTTGTCAGTGCACATGTCTAGTGCTTCTCTCTCCTCTTTTTGCCTTTCTTTTTTTCACAGTGATAGGGTTCCCCAGCCCGCGCCTGAAGCAGCCTTGCTCCCTTTGCAGCCTCCATTGAGATAATTCTTTTAGAGACTGTAATTTTTAGGGGTTCAGCCCCCAGAACTTTTAATCCATTCACCATTCATATTGTTGCACCTTCATGTATCAGCAAGCAGATGCATGCCTTTTCATTTCAATTTTAAACTTTCATCTTTATCATCAGATGGTTTAGTGTTAAACATTATACCAATATTGTGTATGTGTTTCCTCCAGAGGCAATTAAGGCATCAGTTATGTTGAAGGTGGGGTGGGCCCCAAGGCATTAGGCTGGGAGCCCGGCAGAACAGTGGTGGTATAATGTATCCAAGTGGCCCAGATACTATAGAACTTTTCATGGCGGCCCTTACATATCACCATCCACTCCTCCGCTGCGATGATGTTATTAACCAGGCTGATCCATTCTGCTCCCCCAGGAGTATGGGCTGTCTTACAGTGAACACGGATCAAATGCCTCACCGCATTTAAAAGATGAGGCAAGACCGGTTTTCGATAATTGCTGAAAGAAATGTAGGGCACATGAAGTAGAAATTCTAATAGGGAATCAGGCATCTTGATGTCCAGTATTACCTTGATTTAGGCTCTAATGTCCTGTCAATATGGTTGTAGCTTGGGGCATTCCTACCAAATATGTTGGTAGGTGCCCCAAAGACCACATCCCCTCCAACAAGTATCGGAAAGTGCCAGATATATCCTGGCTAGTTTAGCAGGAACTCTATACCAACTGGTAAATAACTTAAAACTGTTTCCCGCATCTCTGTATCCACAGAACTGACATGGGTAAGGTGGTACAGATGGTCCATTTGGGATACTAGGATCATTTTAACTGAATAGAATTGCACAATTAGGCCTCATGCACACTTGATGTTTTTACAGGTGCTTCTAGGGGCATCTGATGTTTTTTTCCTGCCTCTAAACGCTCCTCCATGTTAGCCTATGTGTTCATGTACACATAAGCTTTTATTAGCATTTAGTGGCAGAAGCTTATAGAGGCTTTTAAAGGCAGGAAAACAAAATATACTGCCAGCGCATCCAGGAGCAGCAGAGTTTGGGCAGAAAAAAAATGCTTGATGCTACTAAAAGCTGCTAAAAGCTGCTAAAAGCTGCTCATCATGCCTAAAAGCTAGTGCTTGAGAATTAATTAATTTCAATGGCCAGAATAAATTATTTATTCTGGCCAATTAAATGAATTGACGCCCAAGAGCTTGACCCCTGTAAAAGCTCCTAAAAGCTTGTAAAATCTTCATACACTTTTACAAGCATCAGGCATAAACACAAAAACACTGCTGGCTTCTAGGAAAGTTAAAAAACGTTCTGTGTGCATGAGACCTAAGGCCTCTTTCACACGGGCGGCTGTTCTGCCGCTGCTAAAAGCATGTTTTTCTTATTTTGAAATTCCAAGACTCCAGGCACTGCGATCACCCACCAAAAACAGAAACCTGCAACAACGACGCATTGGACCAGATCGCAGAAAAAACTGCATTCCGATTCCTTCAAAACCACCTTATCAAACAAAATAGCAACTCTGAATTTAACCCACTCATCGGAGCAAACTCTCAGCTCCCTAAACAATGTATTACTACAATCAGCAGACTCAGTGGCTCCAAAACGCAGAACACTCATGAAGAGGAAAAACGCAGGATGGTTTAATAGCTCGCTCACGCTACTCAAGCAAGAACGCAGAAGAGCCGAAAGAGCATGGAGAATAAATCCCACCAAGGGAAATCACACAAAATACAAAGGACTCACACAGAATTATCAGAAGGCAATCTTCAAAGCAAAAAAAGACTATTTCTCAAATACCATCTCATCGGCCTTAAATCGGCCCCGGGAACTTTTTAAAATAGTCGCTCAGTCGATGAACCCAGCATGCTTAGAGCCCCCCGCTAATGAAACCCAAGATTTCTGCAATGAATTATCAGATTTTTTCATCAATAAAATCGTCAACATTAGGAAAACAATTGATCAGAAAAAGACATCCGACGGCAGGCAGTCAGAGCAAAAAGTCGATATCGACACAAATATCCCACAACCACCAAGGTTTTCTCTGATCCCAATCACCACGGAGACCACTAAAAACATCATCAAAAATCTCAGAGACAGTACATCTTCTATTGACATCATCCCCACAAAACTCCTGAAAGAATGCTCCGACATCCTGGCTCCCACCATAACGCACCTCATAAATCAATCGTTCAAAGAAGGGATTGTTCCAGGCGCCCTCAAACAAGGCATCATCAAACCCCTGCTAAAGAAACCCAACCTCGACCCCCGGGACCCCAACCACCGAAGACCGATAACAAACTTGAACAACATTTCCAAGATTATGGAGAAAGCGGTAGTACAACAGATACAACGCCACCTGGACACACACACACTCCTGGATCCGTTACAATCAGGATTCCGCCCAGGCCATGGGACAGAAACCGCACTACTGAAGATTTGGGATGATGCCCTCGAAGCAGCGGATGACGGAGAATCATGTCTCCTGGTACTGTTGGACCTCAGTGCAGCGTTTGATACTGTGGACCACAATACTCTACTCATCCGCCTTACAGAAGTAGCAGGAGTCACCGGCTCAGATCTACAATGGTTCGGATCCTTCTTAGGAAATCGCTCTCAGACGGTGAAACTAGGAGCTTTCACCTCTGAAACCCGGGCAATCTCCTGTGGAGTCCCTCAAGGATCACCCTTGTTGCCAGTGCTCTTCAACATCTACATTCGCACACTCCTCAACATCATCAGAAGATCAGACCTCTGCTTCCACTCATACGCCGACGACACTCAATTATATTTTCGCATCACCAGACAAAAAGACCATCATCAGCAATTAGGAAAATGCCTCACTATGATAGACGACTGGATGACTACTAGCTCCCTCAAACTTAATGAATCAAAGACAGAACTTCTTATTCTACATGCAAAGCATAACACCCGAGCCAAGATCCCTTGGACACCTCCTACCATCTTTGGACGGACCATTACCACTAGGACCAAGGCCAAGAGTCTTGGAGTCATTTTTGACTCAGAAATGTCAATGGATGCCCAAATAGGAGCAGTAGTCAGTGGATCACACTATCTGCTCCGCCTGCTACGCAGACTCATCCCCTTCATTCCAAAGGAGGACAAAGCAGTGGTAGTTGGAACAGTCATCAATTCTCGACTGGACTACGCTAACTCCCTCTACATAGGATTACCCCAATATCAACTTGCGCGCTTACAACTTATCCAAAACACGGCGGCAAGACTGATAACAGGGAAAAAAACCTGGGAATCCATCTCCCCTTCCCTGAGGAACCTACATTGGCTAAACGTAAGGAATCGGGTCGCATTCAAGACCCTCTGCCTCACCCACAAATGCACACATGGAAACGCTCCGCAATACCTTCGCGAGAAAATAAAACACTACACACCAAATCGCAGTCTTCGATCGGCTAATCAAAATCTTCTCCTCATTCCTAAATCCCGCTACAAATCAAAGGGAGAACGGAGATTCGCTGTCCAGGGACCACGGCTATGGAACGCTCTACCAACCGACATTCGCATGGAAGAAAACCATCAGGCTTTCAGGAAGAAACCTACCTCTTCTAGAAGCTTGATAACCAAACGCCAATACAGCGCCTTGAGGCGATTCAGTTCGCATTGTAGCGCTATACAAGTTATTCATTCATTCATTCAGTTGTACATTGCGATTAGCAGCGTTTACGTGCATTTACATGCAGCTGCGTCTAGCTGCGGTGGAACATTCTTGCCATTTCTGATGTTCTTCCTGTTGTTTTTCTTTCCTCGTTGCCGCTGTTATGCGCAGGTGAAATAGTACACTGCGATTACCTGTGGTTATGTGCAGATAGCTGGGCTAAATCGGTCCTGGAAGCAGTCAAAATAATTTTTTCTAACTGCACAAAACCCCATGTAACAAAACCGTAACTAAACGCAGTATGTGAATGGGGCCCTAGGAAAGCATTGCGTGAGTTTAGGTGCAGTAGATACATTTATCCACAGCTAAAAGCTGAATTCTATCCCCCGAGTGAAAGGGGCCTAAGCCTTCTTATTGCAGTCAGAAGTATGTTGTAGCATTTATCACTCTAACAACATTTTCCAAGTGATGAGGGTAAAGTACCGGATGTTAAAAATACAAAAAAAGTGCAGAGCAAATGGATAGATTTGAGCTGGCTGCTCACCCCGTATATGATTATAGAAAAAAGGAGGAATATTGTATGTACTCCGATTTTGAAAGTTGTTCACTATTTGTAAACCAGAGCTCGAATTTTAAATAACTATTTGTACTTATTACCTCTTTTTTGATAAAAAATAAAAACTATTTGGTTTTTCACCAACTAATTGTGTTTTCTGCTGCCTAAAAACCCCATGGGGAATTCTCTTCCTTTTTTCTAAGTACCGGATGTGTGCCTAGGTACCCTTGGTGCTGCTACAGACACTGGTCTTTCAGTCTTTTTGCTTGCGAACTGTTATGGGGCAAGTAGACAAGGTGTTCAAATGTTTAATAACAGTTTCTCAAATGTGTTTGTAGCCAATAGCCACAGACACTTGAACATGTGTATCCTATCAGTGTCCATGCATTTTGGAGTTACATAGTTAATCTGGTTGAAAAAAGACACTAGTCCAGCCAGTTTAACCAACATAGAAAAAAAAAAAAAAACATAAAACAACCACACACACAAAAAGTAAACCTTCATTTACACTATCCTATACCCACAGTTGATCCAGAGGACGGCAGAAACCCTCCCCCCAATAAAGCATGATCCAATTTTCTCCAGGGGGGGGGGGGGATTCCTTCCTGAAGAGGCATTTGGATATTCCCTGAATCAACTTTACCTATAAATGTTTGTATCCAGTTATATTGTATACATTTAGGAAATAATCCATCTACTGAGCTCAACAGAACCAGCTCTTGAGGGAGTCCATTCCACATTTTCACAGCTCTCACTGTGAAGAAGCCCTTCAATATTTGGAGGTTGAATTGTTTTTCCTTCAGCTGTAAAGAGTGCCCCCTTGTCCTCTGGGAGGACCTTGAAGTGAATAACTTAATACCAAGTTCCCAATATGGACCACTCACAGTATGTATTTATACACATTGATCATATCCCCCCTTAATCTCCTCTTTTCAAGAGAGAATACACTTAGTTCCTCTAATCTTTCCTCATAGCTGAGCTCCTCCATGCCTCTTATCAGTTTGGTTGCCCTTCTCTGCACTTCTCCGATATCCTTTTTGTGAACTGGTGCTCAAAACTGAACTGCATATTCCAAATGAGATCTTACTAATGATTTTTACAGAGGCAACATGATATCTCTCTCTCTCTGAGGTCCATACCTCATTTAATTCAATAAAGGATTTTGCACACTTTAGAAACCGCAGCTTGGCATTGCATGCCATTATTAACACTGGGGGCATATTTATAAAGCAATGAATCAGCAAACATTTGTTGAAAGTGAATCTTCTAGGTGCATGTGTTTTGAAAGCTAGTGATTGATTCACCACCAATGAATTTTTGGTGAGAGTCACATTTACTACTTTTACAATATGCCACATGTATGGCATATTAAAACTGTATGGAAATTTGTAAAGTGACAAAAGCTGCAACATAGTACAATGTCAAAAATATCAGAATTCCTTAAGTTTTCACTGTTCCGTAAGAGATGTACATTTGCAAATGTATTGACTAGGGATGAGCCGAACACCCCCCCCCCGTTCGGCTCGCACCAGAACCCGCGAACGGACCTAAAGTCCGTGCGAGCTTTAGAACCCTATTAGTTATAATGGATGCGAACGTTCGAAATTAAAAGTGCTAATTTTAAAGGCTAATATGCATGTTAATGTCATAAAAAGTGTTTGGGGACCTGGGTCCTGCCCCAGGGGACATGTATCAATGCAAATTTTTTTTTTTAAAAACGGCCGTTTTTTCAGGAGCAGTGATTTTAATAATGCTTAAATTGAAACAATAAAAGTGTAATATTCCTTTAAATTTCGTACCTGGGGGGTGTCTATAGTATGCCTGTAAAGGGGCGCATGTTTCCCGTTTTTAGAACTGTCTCTGCGCAAAGTGTCATTTTTGAAAGTAAAAAAGCTATTTAAAATCACTCGCGGCTAATGTTAATTCACGGCTCCCGTAACACAGAGAACAGTGATTCATTGAAACTCATTCATAAAAAAAAGTCATTGATAAAAAATAAAAAAAATAAAAAAAATGAAAAAAAAAAAAAGCGTAGGGGTCCCCCCAAATTCAATAACCAGGCCCTTCAGGTCTGGGATGGATAATTAAGGGGGACCCCAGCCAAAAAAAAAAAAAAAAAATGGCGTAGGGTCCCCCTCAAAATCCATACCAGACCCTTGAGGTCTGGTATGGATTTTAAGGGGAACCCTAGCCAAAAAAAAAAAATGGCGTGGGGTCCCCCTCAAAATCCATACCAGACCCTTATCCGAGCACGCAACCTGGCAGGCCGCAGGAAAAGAGGGGGGGACGAGAGCGGCCCCCCCTCTCGCCTGAACCGTACCAGGCCACATGCCCTCAACATTGGGAGGATGCTTTGGGGGTCTAAGACCCCTAAAGCACCTTGTCCCCATGTTTATGAGGACAAGGGCCTCTTCCCCACAACCCTGGCCGGTGGTTGTGGGGGTCTGCGGGCGGGGGGCTTATCGGAATCTGGAAGCCCCCTTTAACTAGGGGACCCCCAGATCCCGCCCCCCCCCCTGTGTGAAATGGTAAGGGGGTACAAAAGTACCCCTACCATTTCACCAAAAAAGTGGCAAAAATGGTAAAAATGACAGGAGACAGTCTTTGACAATTCCTTTATTAAAATCTTCTTTCTTCTTTCTTCATCCTTCGGATTCTTCATCTTCTCCTTCCTTCATCTTCTTCCATCTTCTTCTTCCATTTTCTTCTTCCTCCGATCCGCTTCTTCTTGCGCTGGTCTTCTCGTCCTTCTCGTCCGGCATCTTCTTCCGTCGGCGTCGGCATCGGCGTCGGTGTCGGTGTCTTCTTGGGCCGCTCCGCGCAGTGGGAGGCTCCCGCTGTGTGAGGCTCCGCTCCATCTGACAGGTCTTTTAAAACGGAGGGCACCTGGTGACCCCGCCCCCCTCTGACGTCATGGGGAAAGCCATCATGGAATTCCCCATGACGTCCCTGTGCGTCAGAGGGGGCGGGGTCACCAGGTGCCCTCCATTATAAAAGACCTGTCAGACGGAGCAAAGCCTCACACAGCGGGAGCCTCCCATTGCGCGGAGCGGCCCAAGAAGAGACAGAGACACCGACGCCGACGGAAGAAGATGCCGGACGAGAAGGACGAGAAGACCAGCGCAAGAAGAAGCGGATCGGAGGAAGAAGAAAATGGAAGAAGAAGATGGAAGAAGATGAAGGAAGGAGAAGATGAAGAAACCGAAGGATGAAGAAAGAAGAAAGAAGATTTTAATAAAGGAATTGTCAAAGACTGTCTCCTGTCATTTTTACCATTTTTGCCACTTTTTTGGTGAAATGGTAGGGGTACTTTTGTACCCCCTTACCATTTCACACAGGGGGGGGGGCGGGATCTGGGGGGTCCCCTTGTTAAAGGGGGCTTCCAGATTCCGATAAGCCCCCCGCCCGCAGACCCCCACAACCACCGGCCAGGGTTGTGGGGAAGAGGCCCTTGTCCTCATCAACATGGGGACAAGGTGCTTTAGGGGTCTTAGACCCCCAAAGCATCCTCCCAATGTTGAGGGCATGTGGCCTGGTACGGTTCAGGCGAGAGGGGGGGCCGCTCTCGTCCCCCCCTCTTTTCCTGCGGCCTGCCAGGTTGCGTGCTCGGATAAGGGTCTGGTATGGATTTTGAGGGGGACCCCACGCCATTTTTTTTGGCTAGGGTTCCCCTAAAATCCATACCAGACCTCAAGGGTCTGGTATGGATTTTGAGGGGGACCCTACGCCATTTTTTTTTTTTTTTTGGCTGGGGTTCCCCTTAATATCCATCCCAGACCTGAAGGGCCTGGTTATTGAATTTGGGGGGACCCCTACGCTTTTTTTTTATTAATGAATGACAGCTCTCTGTGTTACAGGAGCCATCAATTCATTAGCCGCGAGTGATTTAAATAGCTTTCTTCCTGCAAAAATGACACTTTTTTGCAGGGAAAGTTCTAAGCACAGGAAACCTGCCCTCCTTCACAGGCCACCTATAGACACCCCCCAGATGTGATACTGCAATGCTGTTCTAACAGCATGCACACACATATCCCCAGAAATAAAGCACATATTGTTGTCAGCAGTCAGCAGCACACTGACACGCTGACACTGTCTGAAACAAAATATGCGAGGCCGCCGGCGCGGCGGCCTCTTATACCGTGGGGCGTGTACTAAAGCCCCTGAGCTATAATTGGCTACAGGCATCCTGCCTGTACCCATGTTCGAATCGAGCACCGGGTGTTCGCTCGCTCGGCGAGCCCAGAACTATTGGGGCCGCTCGCATCAAATTCGTGTGATGCGAGCGGCCCCGCAATGCATTGTTTGGGGACCTGGGTCGCCAAAAAATTGTTAAAAAACGTGAGATACGTGAGATACACACGCTCGCATCACACGAATTTGATGCGAGCGGCCCCAATAGTTCTGGGCTCGCCGAGCGAGCGAACACCCGGTGCTCGATTCGAACATGGGTTCGAATCGAACACCGGGCTCATCCTTAGTATTGACATTGTGTGTTATTGGCATCTTAAATATATATTAGACATATTGTTATTCAGAGATCCATGTATGCTTGTTTTTTTTTTTTTTGACAAATAATTTATTTAACAACATTGTTATACTTCCATTTCACTTTGGGATGGAAGGGAGGAGAGAATTATATTTTGGACTATAAAATACCAAATAGGTAGCATTAAAACCCTGACATTTATAAAGGTATAAATTAGATAAACTTTAATTTAGTATCATGTAGACATTGAAAATTGAGGCTAAAAATTTCTTCCGTTCTTAGTTAAAAGGTTACTATAGCTTGCCAAGGCATGACATTTGATTTGTCTGCACTATTTTTCATTTTGAGGAACCTTTATTATGTCTAAGCATGTACTAGAAATATCAAACAAAAGTGCTTAGAACACAGCTCTATACAATACAACTTTGTATCAGCAGCTTAGCGTGGTTGCACTAGCTGGCAAATGAATGTAGCAGATAGCAACAGCCTAATGAAATAAAGCCTACTTAAAATGCGGGGGCTAAATTCATACACTGCACAGAACTGAAAATGCATGGTGGAGATAAAACTGGTGCACGCAGAATCTGGTGCAGCTGTGAATGCAGGGGGAGATTTACTAAAACTGTTGCACACAGAATCTGGTGAAGCTGTGCATAGTAACCAGTCAGCTTCTAGGTTTTAGGCCAGGTTCACACTGGTGCGACAAATGCTCCGACATTGGGAGCTCATGTCGCCTGACATGTGAAAATCAATGTTTCCCTATGGGAGTTGTCTTAATTGGTCCTAAACAAGTCGGTCCGACTTTGAAAATGCTCCCTGCACTACTTTGGTCCGAATTTGATCCTACTTCAGTGCATTGAATATCACTGACGTTGGATCAAAGTCTGATCGCCGTCTTAACTGTCGCGACTTTGGCATGCGACTTGTTCTCTGATGATCTTGAAGGGGAACTCCACGCCAAATAAAAAAGAAACGGCAAAAAAAAAAAAAAAAAAAAGAAACGGCATGGGTTCCTCCTCCAAAAGCATACCAGGCCCTTCGGTGTGGTATGGATTTTAGGTGAACCTCCATGCCGAAAAAATGACGTGGGGTCCCCAAAAATCAATACCAGACCCTTACATGAGCACACAGCCCGGCAGGTCAGAAAAGAGGGTGGGGAAGAGTGAGCACCACCCCTCCTGAACCGTACCAGGCCGCATGCCCTCAACATGGGGGGGGGGGGTGCTTTGGGGCAGGGAGGGCCCTGCAATCCCCCACCGCAAAGCACCTTGTCCCCATGTTGGTGAGGACAAGGGCCTCTTCCCAACAACCCTGGTCGTTTGTTGTTGGGGTCTGCGGGTGGGGGGCTTATTGGAATCTGGAATCCCCCTTTAACAAGGGAGCTCCCAGATTCTGGCCCCCCACCCTATGTGAATGAGTATGGGGTACATTGTACCCCTACCTATTCACCTAAAAAAAATAACACATTACACATGTTTTTAAAGTAATTTATTAAGGCAGCTCCGTTGTCTCTTCCGATCTCTTTTCCCCTCTCTGGCTCTTTTGTGTTCTCCGCTGACGTCTTTTGCCTCTGTCAGTTCTTCTACGCTCTCTCTTTTGCCGGGATCAAAGTCAGGACCCTGTTCATCGAAGTTGGATGCATGTCGCAGGGCAAAGTTGGATCCAAAGTGGTAAGACTGTCGTGTCATACCAGTGTGAACCTGGCCTAATTGTCAAAGCTTAATTGAATAAGCTGGTTAGAAACTGGTTGATTACTATTCACAGCTACACCAGATCCTTTGTGCACCAGTTTTAGTACAGTTAATCTCCTCTTATGTGTGTTTCTTGCCTAAAGGTACTTCTTAAAACCATAACCTTAAATATTTCCACCTTTACTCCTAATTATAGCTCCACCTGACTTAGATTCATGGCTTGTTTGATATTCGTTGTATTAGTAGTGCTGCATACATTGTATTGCATTACACATTGTATGTATTACCTTTTCTGTTTATGCTTGAAAAAGTTTTAGAATTTTTCCCTAGGGGAAAGATTTGTATTTTGCTTGCTGACATATGAAAACTGCAGAGTTGTGGTAATCTATGGAGAAATGAAAGGTCAGGAGACAATTGTGGATAATTCTATGATTATTCAGAAACCTAGGTAGGCATGTCATAGAAAGATTACTACTATTATTACTAAAGATTACTATTGACAAAATGTATTATTTCCTTGCCTTACACTGTTGTACTTCATACAGTGTTATGCTTGAAAAGGTTATATGACAATTGTGTTTATTTTTTTAATTTAATTTTGCATATAAATATAAATATTATAAAGTCTTGTATCCAAACAGAAGTTAGCATTTTAGGCTAATATTCACATGTTACCCTCTTTTGATCCTTTGTTGAATAATGAATGCTGTACATACAGCTCAATAGCTCAAGCTGAAAAATACACATGCAATTGTATGAGTCCTGTTGAATCCCTCCATTAAAGGTGTCAATCCAAAATGCAAATTGTATTCACAATTCAATGCAGCTATAGACAAATTATAAACAGTAAAGTGGTGAAGAAGTGGCATTACCAACTTTTCACTGCTGCCTTAGCTTAACAATGTCCTAAAGTATAATTTCAGTCAAAACATTTTGGAGCAATGAACACAGTGGGGATGGTTAGAACCTCCATCAGATGTTTATTGGTGTCTGTTCCTTTTCCCCCGACACTTCCTGTCTTGGTTGCCACTTTCTGTCCCTGGGATAGAAAGTTAGGAGAATTCTGCAGGTCATAGACAGCAATAAAATCCTTATGGAAGTTCTTACCATTCCACATTCTATCCAAAACTATATAACGCTTTGGTTAAAGTCACTTAATAGGTGCTGGGCATCCCCTAAAATAGCATATAAGGGGGGGATTTGTTCAGAAGGATTTAGAAATTTACATTTCTAAATTGCGACCAATATGTACACTGAAACCTTCACACTTAGGCCTTGTACACATGGTTTGCTTGTTGTACGACTTATTTTTAGACATGTGCATTCGTTTTTGTCCGAATGCATTTTCGTCCAAATTTCAGGTATTTTCGTTATCATTTTAACAAACGATAACGAAAGTGCAGAATCCAAAAAACAAAAGATCCGACATAAACAAATGCTTTATTTTTGTTGAGACAACAGTTCGTTGTAGATAGGAGATTTGACATGACGCTGACAATAACAATCTGTGTCTATCGAACCTGTGGTCACGGACGAAAGTGACATCACCCGCAGCCCGATCTGTGCACTTTGCTATACGCTGTACCCTCCTAGCACCGGGATATAGGTGCCCTCTTTGTAAGTTTTTATATTCCCATCTCTTTTTTTCAATAAACTGTTTATAAGCAGAGAACACTATGGTTTTTTAAATTTTTCATTCACATGATTGATGGCGATATGGGATTGAGCTTTTCCGTGAGGACTGACTGACATCCATCCGGCATATCTGCCAAGTGTGACGTATTTCTCCAGTGGATCGTTATCATTTAACCCCTGGTGTGAAGGCTTTAGTGACCCTTTATGATCTAAGGGTCCACTTGGTGAGGTGAGCGGCCATTTCATCTGTGGTTGAGGTTTTCTTTCACGTTGTCACCTGCATATGTATGCCTCCGTCATCACCTTAGAAAGACACCATTGGACTGTTTATGGACATATTTTTTGAATTTTTCAATTGTTTTTTATTTATGTGTGTTTAGCGCTGCACCTTTTTTATATCTGTGGTCGAGTGTGCCTAACCTTAACTCTATTAGTCCAAGATTATTCTACATAGAGAGAAAAGATTCGACATAGAGAGAAAAGATTTGACATAGAGAGAAAAGATTTGACATAGAGAGAAAAGATTTGACATAGAGAGAAAAGATTGCTGCTGGAATTCGGTGGGGGAAGTAATATAAAAATAATGATGATGATGAATGTTATTGGCTGATTGTAACCAAAGAGGAGGAGCAGTAAAATAGCTAGGACTAAGTACACACGTACAGCCAACTTACTTTCACTTACGATTGCTAGCAGAGAGAGACACACACACTGAATCATATCAGAAGACAGTCAATCTTAGGTCCGTTTGTCAGAGAACCTGAATTATTTAGCAATTAAGCATAAGCACAGCAGCAGAACAATAGTGAAGCAAGCTACAGTTCAACCAAACCTTTTCATAATAATCTGCTGCTATTGTGTTAGTGTTGTGAACTTGATAGTGATACTAGTGTTGCTAGTGTTGTGATAGCCTCAGAGGCTGCCCGTGTTGTTGGGGGGGATTTATTATTATAGATTCTATATTATAGATTGATATTCTATATAGATTCTATATACCCTATGTTGTTACCTGTCTGATCAGTGATCACTATCACCAGTCCATTTTCTGTTTGAACTATATACATTCAACATGAATGACAAAGATTTGACAAAGCAGCGAAAAACATACAAACGTAGAATCTTTGGATTATGGTGTCTGTCGAAAGTTCTAAGAAGATTCGACGGAGCAGCTAAACTATATGGTGACGTACAGTTTAGCTGCTCCGTCGAATCTTCTTTGAACATTCTACAGACACCATAAGCCTTCAATGATAGATTTGACCTTAATTAATTTGGATTTTCTGACGAATGCATTTTTTAAACGAAAAACAAAATAAATAAAAACAAATTTCGTGCGTAACTAAATAAATTTATTTTTCGGACGAAAACTAAATTCCGAAACAAAATATTTCAGTGTGCACATGTCTACTGATTTTTGTCAAAAGCGGGTGTGCAGGATTTTGTCTAGCATACTAACTATCCACGATATGTCGTTTGACAAACACGAACGTAGTGACGTACTATGAGAGTATAAAGAGGATGTTAATTTCTCAAGCGCCACCCTTTGGGCCCCTTCTGCTAATTTTGTGTTAGTAGAAGTTTGGGGAGCGTTGATTTGCGATTTTCAGATTGTACAAAACAAATGCCTTTTAAAATACATTTGGCATAACTACATCAGTATCATCAGCAAAGCAGCTTCATTATTATCCAATTAACGAAGATGAGCATGTGCGCTACATTTCGACATTTCATCAATTGCCGTGTCACAAATGTTAATTCTAGATTATGAACAGTAGTTTACAAGACCAAACTCTTCCAGCTTGTTCCTTGATTCCGAGCACGCGTGTTTGTACTTTTGACTTTTGTGTGACGATTTCTATACTGACCATCCGAAAATCAGATGTTGAGTTTACATCCAACAAAAATGTTATAGTCTGCATATCCAGCTTTTGTCTGCTGTAAAAGTAAAATCGTCTGTCGAATGCACCGTACTAATGATCCAAAAATCCGCAGGCAGCTCGTCTTACAACTTTTCTCTTCTGATTTTCGTACCGTGTGTACGCAGCCTTAACCTAACTGTAACAGAGGAATTCAAAAATTTTTGCTGAAAATTTTCACAGCAAATTTAGACAGAATAATAAAAAGATAAACTTCAAAGCATCATTTACCCATCATTCTTCAATTTGCATGTGTCATTAAAGAAGAAGACCCATGATAAATGTATCTGTTTTGCCAACTGGAAAAGCAAGTGATTTTTAGCTCCTCTGGCCCTGACACCATGAAAAATTGTTCATCATCTTCATTAAATCACTTATTTGGTTCCTGAAATACCACATATAGAACATATGTAAAGTCAACCAGAGGCAGTAATCCAGTCTAACGTAATCAGTCTTCATTCAGCGGCATCTTTTTGTGCAGCTGTGAGCATTCATTTAAATGATTATTCATCTGTAATGATATTATTTGTGAAAGAAATTGTTTGCCAAAAACTGTTCATGCTGTCATCTAACACATGCTACTTCTTACTAGTGAAGTGTGTATTCTTAATTATAGAAGATACTGTGCAGAGTGTCAGATCCTGGTGAGAAACATGACATTCCACAGTCTGTTAGAATGAATAAGAGATGCCCTTTTAACGTGACAGTAACTTCATTTTGGGCATCTTGGTATTTTCAGAATGCTAAATGGAGATCTGCTATATTTGTGATACCTACAATATTAAACATTGGCAGTGGGGCCCATGATATGATTTGGATTCTATTTGAATGCACAGTGCCATAAGTCAGTCAACGCATGGTGTGCTGACAGATGTATTATTGTCATTTTGGAGGTATTGTGCGTAGATTTGATTTTCCACTCAACTTGATCAACACAGCATGCTTCCACTACAGATTCCATTAGTAACCTCTTTGTTGTAAATAAATATGCATCATTCTACATGGCTGGAAATGTTTATTCAAACTAGACATATACTGCATTGTTTGTGTGATACTTTTTGCTAGGGAAAATTCGATTCTAGGTATTCATGCAATGCAAACAAGAAAGTGATGGAAACATGCTGGCACTTAGCACTAGACTGTCCATCAGTATTGCTGGTATACCATTTATTCAAATAGGGGAATTTCTAGTTGTACTATGTTCTCAGTATGCTCAATGCTAAATCCAAGGCAAGGAGTTGAATCAATAGATCAAACTAAATATATTGGAAATGTTTGCCTACCCAATGATTTGTAAGTCTATGCAGACAGTTTTGTAATACAAGGGACAACCAGATCTTCGGCCTCCTCTGAAGTATCTCACCTTAACCCAGTAACCCGATAAAAACGTATCTCTAGCTTGCTGCACTGAAGGAAGAACAGCACATGTGCATTTCACTAAAGTAGAATTCCATTTGCTCTACGTAGTAGTAACCCACCCTTGCTCAGTGTTCTTGTTGTCGAGCAAAGATGCTTTCAATTTGTATGCAATCAGGCAGCCACTTGCACTACATTCTATAGTTGAAAGTAAAACGAAATCTTACGGTTTGCAGTTAGAGCAGGTTCACACAGGGGCGACCTGCGATCCAACTTCAAGTCGCCCCAAGTCGCACGGTTGAGAAAATCTATGGAAGTGAATGGAGCCGTCTTAATGTACACTACTGAAGTCGCTCCGACTTCAGAAAAGGTTCCTGTACAACTTCAATTCGACTTCTAGGAGACTTGTACCCATTGATTTCAATGGAAGTTGCCTCCAAGTCGGATCCCCTGTCTTAACTGAAGCAACTTTTCAGGAAGTAAAAATAGTTTTCTAGGCAAATCCCTCCCTCCCACAGAGCTGATTATTATGTGATTGGCCACTGGCAAAGTCCCCTCTCCTGGAGGCAACTTCAAGTTGCCTTGTAAGTTGCCTCAAGTTGTGCTGTGATTCATACTCATGTCGTGACCAAGTTGCCTCCCAAAGTCGTGCTGGAAGTCTAGTTGCCCCTGTGTGAACCGGCTCTTAGGCTGTAGCCAGCCTGAGCTTTGTTTTTTGTTATCTGGGTTTATTTCTAAGCACAGGGGCATTATTTGGTTCTGCCTGCTGCTGTTGAGTGATCAACAGTAGATAGAGTGGCAAGATACATTGTATTGATTTATTAATATTTATTCTGAGGAGTCTACAGAGTGGAGGGAATTTTTGTTGCTGCTTTTTGGCATCCTGCAACCCTAATCCTCACAAAGAAGTTTTAAAGCCTAAAGGTTTTTTACCTAACGCATTCTGTGAGCCAAAAGAACTGAAAAAGCAAGATTTAAGGATATAAAGTCTGTCCGTCTGTCTGTGTCCCAGGTAGAGTTGCCACATCATCCCTTTAAAACTGAACACACATTAATTACACAGGTTCTGTGGATGATTAAGGTGGTAATTGAACTCACTTGGTGTCTTATCTGCATTAAATTAGCTTCAGAAACTGTGTAATTCATGTTTTCGGGTTTAAAGGGATGAGCTGGCAACCCTAGTCCCAGGGCTTCTGGGCTCGAGTGAGCCCTGCAGCACATCTGCACACAAGCAAGTTTCCCAGAACATCTGCCTGAACACAGGTTTCCCAGTGCATGTGCAGAGATGGCTATTATTATATATTGTGACATGAGGGATGTTTAACCTCCCTGGCGGTATGATTCTGTCTGGAATTTAGTGCTGAAAGCGGTACAATTATTTTGCATGGAAATTTGGCGTTTTTATATTGTAGGCCTGCAATTCTTATGAATAACTCACTTAAATCTGTCCGAACCAGAGTCTAGTAGACATCCCGGGTATGATAAAGTTTGAAACACAAAATCATAAATTATAATATAATAAAAATATATATAAAAATGATTCAATAATGTAATCAAATCAAAAACACTGAAATTTGCTCAGTTGCAGAATAGTTGCTGTCATTAAATTTATTATTTGATGATAAATTGTGATTCTAATTTTTTATCTGTGTTTTCTAGCTGGACTAAAACCACTTTTGTAATAAAGGGACACTTTTTGGTTGCTATGGACAATCTCCAGTTTCCAGGCAGAAAAAAAATCTTTTTATTATATAAAATGACATGCAGGGAACTGGGCAGACCACTAGGGACAAAGGGGATGTGTATTTTTTGTATACAGTACTGTAATCTGTAAGATTACAGTACTGTATGTGTTGTTGTGTTTTTAAACTTTTTTGAATTTGGCACCGATCTCCGCTCCCGTGCGTCGTAACGTCGCAGGGAATGGAGATCAGCGGCACTCGGGCACTGTGTGAATCGAGCGAGCCGACGGCTCGCACACACAGCGGGGAGACATCGCAGGATCCAGGGGAAAAGGTAAGTAACTTCCCCCTGTATCCTGCAACGCTAGCCCGTTCGGGGTTACCGCTTTTGGTACAAAAAACTCAACCCGAGCCAGACTCGGGAATACCGCCAGGGAGGTTAACTCAGTGGTAGATGCATTTTATTAAAAGAAAAACAGAAAGTCCATAAAACATAGGGTTTCCCACACAGGGGTTCTTCTCCAGCAAAAATACAAATGAAAATGCTAGCCCACCTGGCTACTCTCTTTAGCAGTACCGCTGCTCTTTCTACTGGTCACCCAGACCAGAGGATCTTTAATGCAGACAGCTTTATTCTAATGCACACAGCTCCCCTGGTCTTAGTCCTCAGGTCTTTATATGTCTCTCACTCTAATGCACACATATCCTCTTTGGCTCTAGGAGAGGACTTGGAATCCTCCTGACTCCTGAATGAGAGACCCTCCTATCTTTCTTTGGTGGAGCCCTGTGGTATTCCCAAACCTCCATTAAAAAGCTTATGTGCACCTGAGCACACATCCCGCTGGTCCTGCACAAAACCCAGACACTTCTATCTCACCCAAGACACTATGGAATCTCCAAACTACAGAGCCCCATCCATGAATACCAAAACTTGGAGAAAACTGCAAAAGCAGTTTTCATCACTCAAAACAAATGCTCCTTAATCCTGCAAAAGTGCAAGCACTGGGGTGGATTTACTAAAAGTAAATCCTCTTTGCACTACACGTGCACTTGAAGGTGCACTTGTAAGTGCAGTCACTGTAGATCTGAGGGGAAGCTCTGAAATTAGGGGAAGCTCTGCTGATTTTACCATCCAATCATGTGCAAGCAAAAATGCTGTTTTTTTTATTTTCCTTGCATGTCCCCCTCATATCTACAGCGACTGCACTTTCAGTGCACTTGTAGTGAAAAGTGTATTTGCCTTTCATAAATAACCCCCCTTGTGTCCATTTGCTAACCAATTCCACAGTAACAGAACCTGGTACTGTCACATATCACCCCCTTGTTGTGACCCAGTAGGGAGCGGAACACATCAGCCTGCATTCTTGATTAGGGCACCTCTGCACCAGCTGTCAGCCACGTAGGCCCAAACTTTTTTCCGGGTGACCCTGCCCTGTCTGATGCCAAGGGAAGTCATGGGAAAGTCCCTGTGGCATCAGAGGGGGCGGGGTCACCCAGGTACATTACCGGTACATTACCGGTGGCCCCACCCTCTGTAATATAAGAACTGTCAAAGGCGATGAAGCGCCACAAGGCGGGAGCTTCCCATGGAGGCGGATCAGTGGCAGATTTTTTTTCTTTTTCGGTCCGTTGGCGGAGCGATAAAAGAAGATGAATGGACATTGTGGGACATTTTTATTTATTTTTTAATAAAGGACTTGTCCCCAAGCTGTGTCTTGTCGTTTTTTAACATTTTGACACTTTTTTTGTGAAATGATACCATTTCACACAGGGGGGGCCGGGATCTGGGGGTCCCCTTGTTAAAGGGTGCTTCCAGATTCCGATAAGCCCCCCCCACCCGCAGACCCCCACAACCACCGGGAGAGGGTTGTGGGGATAAGGCCCTTGTCCCCATCAACATGGGGACAAGGGGGATTTGGAGGGCTACCCCAAAGCACCCTCCCCATGTTGAGGGTATGTGGCCTGGTACGGTTCAGGAGGGGGGCGCTCTCTCCCCCCCCCTCTTTTCCTGCGGCCTGCCAGGTTGCGTGTTCGGATAAGGGTCTGGTATTGATTTTGGGGGGGGCTACGCAATCCTTAACCTTGCTGCAGGTTGAGTTTCAACCTGTGTCTCCCCACTGTTTAGGGTAGCACACTTCAGCAAGTCCATTTCCATACACTCAGCAGATTTTCCCACCGGACGTGCTCCTGCTTCACTGGGATCAGTCCCATAAACTGCATCAGTACCAGATTCTGTAGCAGGTGGAATAGGCTTCATCTGAGTGAACTGTCTCTCAGTTGCATCCTCACAGGCTACTGCCCCATGTGGCTACAGGGTGACATTGTAGCCTTTCCAGACTCTCCATCAGTAATCCGGAACCTTGGGCAAGTAAATGAATGAATGAATGGTTTGTATAGCGCTGCAAATGCGAACTGAATCGCCTCAAGATCCCATGTCTCACTTGACCACACTCCAAGCTAGTACTGGACTCTGAGCTTTAACTTCTTGGCAACTCCTCAACGACAGGCTCTCTCCCGTTGCCATGGGATGCTTCTCTCGAGGACACCACTGGTCACGGCTAAGGATGAGCCGAACACCCCCCGGTTCGGTTTGCACCAGAACTTGCAAACAGGCAAAACATTTGGACCAGGGTAAAACAAGCTTGACTGATGTCGCTGTGAGGCGTGTGTACTCTTACCGGAAGTGTTGGATGTGGGTACCGTACGGCATCCACATCAGACAGGCTTAGAGATGGAGGGTCTTGCATCTAGGGGTCGAGAGGAGACCACCGCGGACTGGAACCCAAGCAGCTTCCAAGGCAGGACACTGGATCTGTCAGCAACAGCAAGGCATACTCGGCATCCGGGCATCCGATGGTCACGGGGATGATCCCAAGGACCGAGGAAATGGGATAAAAAATGGAGACAACTCCGATGGTGCAGGTCAAACGGATATGGATTTATTCACATATTCATGTGACAAATATAAAAATGGATAAAATCTCGAGAAAATATAGAAATAGGTCGGCAATATGAGGGGTGTGAGACAGCAGGTCCGACGCGTTTCGACTCTATCGGTCTTCCACAGGGGCATATCTCTAACCCCCCCATACTGCCACAAACAATTTATAGACATGGAACTGACAAACATCCCGCCCCCTTGGTCGGAAACAGGAAGTTAACGCCTCCCGCCCAGACCAAATGAAATGGGGGGGGAGGGTTAAATAATATCCATATATTCGAATACATGCTTCAGGGGAATCTAAAAACACTGAATAACAGAGTAGCGATCCTAGTATATCCTGAATGTGAGATGGATCTCGCTGACAGATCCAGTGTCCTGCCTTGGAAGCTGCTTGGGTTCCAGTCCGCGGTGGTCTCCTCTCGACCCCTAGATGCAAGACCCTCCATCTCTAAGCCTGTCTGATGTGGATGCCGTACGGTACCCACATCCAACACTTCCGGTAAGAGTACACACGCCTCACAGTGACATCAGTCAAGCTTGTTTTACCCTGCTCCTTCACATTGAGCTGATTAGAGGGACTCATCAATTGATGTTATCACATATATGAACTTTATATTTTTTGTCTCCACTGGGGTCACTTCCAATAATATCATTCACATTTTTGGTTTACATCATTAATGCTTGTTTCAGAACGTTGTAATATACATTCACACATTGTACATGTATTAGGGCTACAATTTTTGGATTTGCATGCTTTTTTGACTTTGTTTTGTTTGTTAGCGGCTTTTTACAGTGTTTAATTTTAGTAGCGCGGTGTTTCCCTATATTTATTTTCTTTTGCTGACAATTTTTATCACTGCTGCTACTTTATAACATCATCATGGATGTTTTTGAGTATAGGATCTCCAGGTCCCTTAATACCAATGGTGTTTTTGTAACCACCAATACAGACACCGAACTAAGTGGTTTATTTCTTAGGCTCAAAAACGTTATGACCACTGAAATTCATCTACAGTGGGATATAGCGTTTTTGGAACAATACACTAAGGAGCGTATGGTTCCGAGAGGTTTGAGATGGGATGTATCCCCCCAACAGGGAGACTCAGACCTTGAATCATGGTCCAGATATTTTAATGATGTCGGGCTTAAGCTTAATGACTTTTTGGTTGAACGCAAGCAAGCTAGACTTGTAACTATAGATCAAGAGATCAAAGATCTTAAAACCAAACTAACACCTTTTAATGGTTCACATGACTATGTCACCCTCTCGACCAACCTTAAAAACTTCCTAGAAAAGGAAGAAAAAGACCAGAAAAACAAAAAACAGAAAAAGTACAACCGTGATTTAACTGACTATAAAAACAATTTAGTCTTCAATTGGCAAAAAAAGCTTGTCACTAACAGTAATACTGTTGACAATGCTCCCCTTATGGACACAGTTGAATCGGTTATACTCCAGTCTGATCGTAGGTTGACCTATGAGCCCCCACCGCCCAATCTCCAGAAAGGCTCCAGGGATGATTTTTACACCCCAGTTGAGTACACCCCCAATACGTATGTTCAGAACAATCACAATAGGGGAAGACACAACTCTAGGGGCAATAATCATTTCACAAGGGGGAGGAAAAATCAGCAGAAAGGGAGAGGAAGCTCCCGTCAGGCCGAGTCATATGGCACACCCCCTGCAAACTGGCAGGATGACAGGAACTATTACTCCCAAAGTACACATGTCAAAGATTACATCAGACACGTACCACCCCGTGAGTATGGGAACCATGGGATGTATGGGGAGCAACACCCATATAGTAACCAAGGTAGAGACCCTATGCGTAATTCCCATCCTTACCATCACAATTCCCAACCCCGAGGGGCTTCCCAGCCTTCGGGTTTTTACAGGGACCCCCCCAGTTACCCTCCAAGTCCAAAACGAAACGAGGTACCAGAGGGGGGCGACGCCTCCAGAGGCAAAAGAAAAAGGGTTTAACTCCCATTGGTGCAGGCATCTATAATCTTAGCAAAGTTCAACTTTCTGATGCAGAAACCCGTGTACTTGACAAGGGTCTGAAGTTCGTTCCTCCACGACCATTGGACTGATTTTCAACCTTTGTCGATGTGCAGAAATACATCAGAAAGTTGAATATTCCACGGCATTTTTTAACCGTTCCTTCTACCACGACTGGTAATGAGATCCCCTCTTCCAGTGTTCATTCCGGATTGTCTAATCCGTCACTTTTTAACCCACCCAATACCACGTCTCATTCCATCAACGTGTTTAAGAATTTGGTCCTAAATGATTTAGAAGCTCTCCCTGTTAAAAAGGTACACCAAGATCCAGCCATATCCCAGGGACTAAAATCCTTGTGCAAAAATAAAAACATTATTGTCCGCCCCGCTGATAAGGGAGGTGGGATTGTGGTACTGGACCGAGAGGATTATAATAGGGAGATGCTAAGACAGTTGGATGATCGGTCTACATACACTATCCTAAGTGGCGATCCCACCACGAAATATAAGAAGGCCTTGATTGAATTGGTCGAGGAAGGTTTCTCTCTCAGTGTACTCAACCGCAAGGAGAGGGAGTTCCTTGTCCCTTTGGCCCCCAGAATCCCTATCATTTATTATCTCCCTAAGGTCCACAAGTGTCCTACCAATCCTCCAGGTCGCCCTATCGTTAGTGGCATCGATTCTGTGACCTCGAGGATTGGTAGGTACATTGATTTTTATTTACAGCCATTAGTTAGATTAATCCCCTCGTATTTTAAGGATACCAAAGACGTTATTCGGCTGCTCGAATCAGTCGAATACCAGGAGGGTTTGATCATGGTCACAGCGGATGTTTCCGCTCTATATACCTGTATCTCCCATTATCTGGGCATTGGCGCGGTTGAGTTCTACTTATCCAGCCTCTCATCCCTTTCCTCGATCCAGAAGAACTTTATTTTGGATTTATTGCGATTTGCCACCAAACATAATTATTTTTGGTTTCAGGGCACTTTTTACTCCCAAATTAAGGGAGTGGCCATGGGGGCCAAATACGCCCCCAGTGTGGCCAATCTTTTCATGGCCAAATGGGAGGAGGACGTCGTCTATGCCCTTGGACGTCCCGAACTTGTCCTATGAACCAGATATATAGACGACGTCCTCCTCCTATGGAAGGGTGATATGCCTTCCTTAGACGAGTTCATGACCACCCTTAATCGTAATGATCGGGGGATAGTCTTGAGCTACGAGGCCAGTTTTACGAATATACATTTTCTCGACCTGGAGATAGAGTCCACTACACGAGGCTTTGATTTTAAAACCTACTTTAAGCCCACCGACAGGAATGGTTATATTCCTGTCGGGAGCTGCCATCACGATCATTGGCTCAAATCAGTCCCAAGAGGACAGTTCCTTCGAATGAGGAGGAACTGTACGAATGATTCTACCTTTTTTCAACAGTGCCAGACTTTGAAACAAAGGTTCGTAGAAAAGGGATACCAATCAGATACCCTAGATGCAGATATAAAATCTGTGGCTGTTGTAGATAGGAATTCTCTATTAGTTGACCATCCTAAGACCCCCAGAGATAACAAATTCAGGTGGTCTTTCTTCACCTCTTTTTCCACCCAACATAAAGAGGTCAAGAAAATCATAGCCAGACATTGCAAGGTCCTACGCAGTGATCGCGTCTTGGGACCTTCTCTCCCTGAACGGGCGGGCATCATTTTCAGGGGTGCCCGGTCCGTTCAGGGCGACATTGCTCCCAATGTCGTTGACCCCCCTAGGATGACTTCATTCTTTCAGCATTGTAAGGGGTATTTCCCATGCAAAAGATGCAACGTCTGCCTACACAACACACTAGGCAGACGAATGACAGACAGTTTCCGTTCTACTGTCACTACACGCACCTATGCTATGAAACACTTTACCACATGCGCCACCAATTTTATAGTGTACCTGATCACGTGTCCGTGTAAATTGCAGTATGTCGGACGTACTATTCGTACGTTTTCCATACGTGTTAACGAACATTTGGCCAAAATTAGAAATGGGTGCATTAAACATAGTGTCCCCCACCATTACCGTAAACATCATAATAGAGACCCATCAGGGACCCAGTTTCAAGTAATCGATAAATTCGTCCCCCACTGGCGTGGGGAGTCCAACCTACGAGGGGTCTCTAGGTTGGAAACATATTGGATCCATGAGTTGAAGTGCTACTCACCCTTCGGCATGAACGTTGAGTGGGATATCAACTGTTTCATTAACCGGGGGTGAGTGGCACTTCACTCCTATGGGCAGTCCAGGATCTATTACAGTGGGGACCTTCTTTTCCCTCATTTCCCTTGTTTCACTTGTATATACATATATTTTTTGTATAAATTACATATTCTTTTTAATATTCATTTAGTTGATGTACAGCGTATACTGGATGTGAGATTGTCACTCAGTGCCACTGCGTTTAGATCTCATTTACGATACGCACATCAATACACATTCACGTTTAGTCCAATTTAGCATTTACTTCATGCTTTTCACAATATACTCTTGCAACCAGTTCACCTGGATTGTATATCACTCTAACTTTATACTATTTTAATTTATAGTTACTTCACATTTTTTATATGGGCAGCGGTACTCTTAGTGTTCTTCCTTGGAGCGCTGCTGAGCCTTAGTCACTTTTCACATTTTTTCACATGATGCCCATGCGTTCTGCCTACTTAGCGATATTCTACATGCGGACATTGCTTCACACTCATTGTGGTTTAATGTTGACGCCGTCATGTTGGACGTCGCCGTTTCACTTGTAGTGTTCGTCACCGCCAGCAGGGACGCTGAGCGCACAGGACGGGGTCTGTACGTTACAATGTGACGTCATTGCGCATTAAGATCATCCCGCTTCATATATATACTGTTTAGCCTTTTGTGTTTCCCTTCACTTATCACGTCCCAGCGGTGACGCCATCACGTTAGACGTCGTTGCTTTACTGACAGCATACGTCACTACTGGCACGGACACCTAGCGTATAGGATGTGGTCCGTGCTATGTACGTCGACGTATGACGTCATTGCGCACTGGATTATTCCGTTTGACTTTCACTATTTCTTTCCCGCGTTCTCCGCCTCCCAGCGGATGTGACGCCATTGCGCACCAACGTGAGGCACTCCCTACCAGTTTCTTCACTTTGTTCACATCCGGTTTTGATAGGCCCCAGGTCACATGACCAGTTTTACGCGCTATGCTTCGACCCGCAATGCACTTACGTCATCGCGTATTACCGTCATTCCACGCACTGTTTGGCCACTCCCGGATATCCTGTCAGGCAGAGGGCCGGGATTGGTTTATTATTTTGGCGGGAACATTGTCTTCGGCCTCGGATTGGCCCATACAGCCTGAGCATTAGACAGGCTTATCAGCGGGGGTATCCGTTTCACTATGCACTCATTCAATCATGGTAGCATCAATGTATTGGCCGCGAGATCCATCTCACATTCAGGATATACTAGGATCGCTACTCTGTTATTCAGTGTTTTTAGATTCCCCTGAAGCATGTATTCGAATATATGGATATTATTTAACCCTCCCCCCCCATTTCATTTGGTCTGGGCGGGAGGCGTTAACTTCCTGTTTCCGACCAAGGGGGCGGGATGTTTGTCAGTTCCATGTCTATAAATTGTTTGTGGCAGTATGGGGGGGTTAGAGATATGCCCCTGTGGAAGACCGATAGTTTTGAAACGCGTCGGGCCTGCTGTCTCACACCCCTCATATTGCCGACCTATTTCTATATTTTCTCGAGATTTTATCCATTTTTATATTTGTCACATGAATATGTGAATAAATCCATATCCGTTTGACCTGCACCATCGGAGTTGTCTCCATTTTTTATCCCATTTCCTCGGTCCTTGGGATCATGCCCGTGACCATCGGATGCCCGGATGCCGAGTATGCCTTGCTGTTGCTGACAGATCCAGTGTCCGGCCTTGGAAGCTGCTTGGGTTCCAGTCCGCGGTGGTCTCCTCTCGACCCCTAGATGCAAGACCCTCCATCTCTAAGCCTGTCTGATGTGGATGCCGTACGGTACCCACATCCAACACTTCCGGTAAGAGTACACACGCCTCACAGCGACATCAGTCAAGCTTGTTTTACCCTGCTCCTTCACATTGAGCTGATTAGAGGGACTCATCAGTTGATGTTATCACATATATGAACTTTATATTTTTTGTCTCCACTGGGGTCACTTCCAGTAATATCATTCACATTTTTGGTTTACATCATTAATGCTTGTTTCAGAACGTTGTAATATACATTCACACATTGTACATGTATTAGCGCTACAATTTTTGGATTTGCATGCTTTTTTGACTTTGTTTGTTTTGTTTGTTAGCGGCTTTTTACAGTGTTTAATTTTAGTAGCGCGGTGTTTCCCCATATTTAAAACATTTGGACGCACGAACACTGTTAAAGTCTATGGGACACGAACGTGAAAAATCAAAAGTGCTTATTTTAAAGGCTTATATGCAAGTTATTGTCATAAAAAGGGTTTGGGGACCCGGGTCCTGCCCCAGGGGACATGTATCAATGTAAAAAAAACTTTTAAAAACTGAAATTTTTTTGGGAGCCGTGATTTTAATAATGCTTACAGTGAAACAATAAAAGTGAAATATTCCTTTAAATATGGTGCCTGGGGGGTGTCTATAGTTTGCCTGTAAAGTGGCGCAGTTTTCCTGTGTTTAGAACAGTACCACAGCAAAATTAAATTTCTAAATGAGAAAAAAGTAATTTAACCCCTTCAGATCCTACCCATCCAGACCTACTTTGCCGGGTGGCCATCCTCTCCTTTGCATGCTCCCTGCACACAGCGATCAATGAGACTCAGGTGATCACAGATCGGAGTAAGGGGTCGATCCCGGCCCCTTACCATGTGATCAGCTGTGAGCCAATAACAGCTGATCACGTGACGTAAACAGAAGATTGGTAACCGGGGCAAAAAAAGCAGATCACCGGCTTCTGTGCAAGGGACATCGGTCCCAAAGAGGAAGAGGTGAAGCCGCCTCATCTGTGCCAACCAGTACTGCCAGTGCCACCTGCCAGTGCCCACAGTGCCACGAATCAGTGCCCACCAGTGCATAACAGTGCCAGCAATCAGTGCCACTTATCAATGCCCAAGAGGGCCACCTATCAATGCCCACCAGTGGTGCCAATCAGTGCCTCATTAGTGCCTCCTAGCAGTGCTGCCTATCAGTGTCACCTACCAGTGTCGATCAGTACCCATCACTGCCACCTATCAGTACCCATCAGTGCCAGCTAATAGTGCCCTTCAGTGCCACCTATCAATGCCCTTCAGTGCCACCCATTAGTGTATAGTGCGCAGTCATGTTGGAACAGGAAGGGGCAATTCCCAAACTGTTCCCACAAAATTGGGAGCATGAAATTGTCCAAAATGTTTTGGTATGCTGACGCCTTAAGAGTTCCCTTCACTGAAACTAAGGGGCCAAGCTCAACCCCTGAAAAACAACCCCACACCATAATACCTCCTCCACCAAATGATTTGTATCAGTGCACAAAACAAGGTCCATAAAGACATAGATGAGCGAGTTTGGGGTGGAGGAACTTGACTGGACTACACAGAGTCCTGACCTCAACCCGACAGAACACCTTTGGGATGAATTCGATCGGGAGACTGCAAGCCATGCCTTCTCATCCAACATCAGTGTCTGACCTCACAAATGTGGTTCTGGAAGAATGGAAAAACATTCCCATAGACACACTCCTAAACCTTGTGGACAGCCTTCCCAGAAGAGTTAAAGCTGTTATAGCAGCAAAGGGTGGGTCAACTCAATATTGAACTCTACGGACTAAGACAGGGATGCCATTAAATTAAATGTGGGTGTAAAGGCCAATACTTTTGACAATATTGATTACCTTGGGGTGTTTTCTTTAAAAAATATGGTCATTTTGTGGGTGTTTCAAGTATGCCTATGCTGTGTGTGAGAAATAACTTGGTAGAATGACAAATTTGTGGGGGGGAAAACATATTAGTTTTTTTTATTTTCCAAAAAACTCACCATGCCTCTTACTAAATAGCATGGACTGTCTACTTTTCAAAAAGGGGTAATTTGGGGGTATTTGTACTGTCCTGACAATTTAGGGCCTCAACAATTTAGATCATTAGTACATCAGGATTGTTTAATTTTCAAATATATACTGTATACCATAGTATAACTTTTTTTTTATATAAACTGATTTGGGTTATTTTTATTGAAGAAATGTAGCAGAATACATGCTGGACTAAATTATGGAGAAAGATACATTTTTTATAGGTACAAGGAAGCCCGGGTTTCCTTTACCCACGCCACTTAAGCCCCTCCCACTGTTAAGTGTCCCTAATTCTAAAGTTCAACAGTTAGGAGGTATCGGTAAAGGCCTGCCCTAGAATATTGAGAAGCCTTTTTCTTTTCTGCAACTTAGGTATATTAATTTGTTATATTGGTACATAGAGAAGCTGGACTTTAGAAAAAAAAAAACATTAATGTAGCCTTTAATCCTTAGAATGTATCTCACCAAAAATCTAATTTTTGTTGTAGAGGATACCTAAAATCTGATTTGTATCTTGTTGCAGAGTTCTTCACCCAAGCAGGAAATTACATTACATGTACAGAACATCCCCAGGTTGCCAATTTGCACTGAATTTTACTGAAAATTACAATGCTGCAAATTGAAAAGGAAAGGCATTTTTAATAACATTAAATTACAATATGACTTGTGCATCAATTGTACATGCTAGATGTTTTTTGTTTGCTATACTTTTATCCATAAAAGTGGAGTTACAGATTAAAGATGTATACATAGAGTAAATGGCAGCAAACACAATTCCAGTCACAGAGGGTACATTCACACAATCAGTACACAAAACAATAATAGTCCGGGGCCAAAAAAGCCTCAAATATACCCCATATTTTTGGTACCCTACAGTGAAGAGTCAAATAAAATATTTTGGCTATGTTGTAGTCAGGGCCGCTGATAGGCCAGTACAACTGGCCCTGCTGTACCGGGCCCGACCAGCAGGGGGGCCCGGGCAACCTACCGCAATGTAATCTAAATAAAAAAAAAAAATTCTCCCATCCGACCACCGTTCGCTCAGACCAGCAACTCCCCCCCCCCACCCGCGGCGGGTACATTTTTACGTTTTTTTTTTTCTTTTTCTGATATCGCTGGACCCGGTTTCTATAGCGCCAGGGGATGGACTATTTTATGTATTTCGGGCGCGGAAGAATACCTCCTCCGCGCCCGCTCCTCATACACAAGTGCTTGCCGGCTATTCAGCGCATGATCCGCATGGTATATCCAATACAGCGGAGTGATTCCTCTCTCTCTCTCTCTGCGTGCGAGGAAGAGTAGTGAGGACGAGAGGGCCAAGAGTACATCTGACTGTCTGCAGGGACAGCAACTCCGATCCGATTGTGTGGACACAGCGAATTTCAGACAGCAACAGGGAGGAATTGACTGGCAGCAAAGGCAGCAATTACCCAGGTGAGAAGTCTGCTTACTTGGGGGGGGGAGGGAGGGAGGGGGGGCATCAGCAGCATTTATACATTATGGCACATTGTTGGGATGGGGTGGCACTGTCTGCAGCAGCACATTACGGCATTGGCGGCATCATGGGTGGCACAGACTGCAGGTAGCACTAGCACATGCGTTATGGCACATAACGCATGTGCTGCCTGCAGAGACAGTGCCACCCATGCCGCCAATGCCGTAATGTGCTCAAGACAGTGCCGCCAATGCCGTAATGTGCTAAAGCGAGTGCCGCCAATGCCGTAATGTTCTGCAGACAGTGCCACCCATGCCGCCAATGCCGTAATGTGCTGCAGACAGTGCCACGCATCCATGCCGCCATTGCTGTAATATGCTGCAGACAGTGTCACCCATGATGCTAATGCCATAACGCATGTGCTGCCTGCAGAGACAGTGCCACCTATGCTGCCAATGGCATTATGCCATTGGCGGCATGGGTGGCAGTGTCTGCAGCACATTATGGCATTGGCGGCATGGCATGGCTGGCTTAATATCACTTGTAGACAAACCTATACTTTGTTTGAAGGCGGGGTCTGGGGCGGGGCCAGGGGTGGGGCTGAAGGAGGGACCGTGGGTGGGGCCAGGGTGGAGCTGAAGGGGGCCCCGTCAGGTAGGCTGTACGGGGCCCCATGATTTCTATCAGCGGCCCTGGTTGTAGTCCCCAACTAGGAGACTGGAAAGTAAAGAGAAGCAAAAGAGTAGAAGTATATAAAAGTTAGGGGAGACAAAGTAGAGGAAGGGTAGAAATGAGGGAGTTCATTGAAGATAGATATTAGTTGCTCATTGGCCAAGCAGGATGGCCTAGCTATCCAGGTGGGATGGTCAGATGGCCAACAGTGAGGGATCAAAATCCCTAGGTAAGTAGGTAAGTAATGTTTAATCATGTTCAAACGTATGCAGTTTATTATATAGAATCACACACAACTCTTCATCTGGGAGGTAACATGCCAGTTTGCTCTTATCTGTGCTGCCTAGGGGGTAGAAGATCACCTTGCAGAATGGGGGCTTGTTTCACTGCCATAAATAGTATGAAGGTGGAACTCGGTATTTGTACAGTGCATTGACTTAAAATTTAGTAGTGATTCTGTTGGACTTTTTGGATACCTCTGGAATGCGGATCATCTGGTATTTAATACAAAGACAAGTCATTCGTATGTGAAAAAGGGAACTAGAAGCTTGGCGGCCCTTATAACACAGTCCTTCACCAAAAGTGGTGAATTTTCACAATCTTTCCAGGACCATATACCAGCACATGAGTAACTTAAAGTGTAATTCCAGTGAAATTCTAACTAAGGCCAAATGTACTCCCACCCCTGTAAAAAAAAAAAGATTTGTATACTTACCTATTGTGAAGCCACTCTGGTCCAGAGCAAGATCAGGTCAAAGTGCTGGCTTCAGTGTAGAGGAGAGACAGTGACAATGGCTACAGAGCATGGACGATGGTTACCATTAGGCTTACTATTGGGGCAGCTATTGTCAGCGGTCTCTCCTCTACACTGAAGCTGTCGCTGGAAGCTGGTCATGCAACCAGACCAGAGCGGCTTAAAATTGAATTAAGACAATCCCTTTATGGTCTTTGTGCCAAGTGTTTGATTTGAAAGTATGAAACATCTCCAAAGCTGGGGTTTCATAGGAGCTGCATGAGGAGACAATGTGGAGAGTCCCTTCCAGTAATGTTAAATTAACCCCTTGGTGCCGGCCGCATGCAAATATGCGGCCTCTCAGCGCCTGGTCCATGGTGCTGAGAGGCCGCATATTTGGGTGAATTGCTGTCAATATAGCTGTGCCGGGAGCGCCTAACCTGCTTGTGATTGGGAGTTTTCAGGTTCACGTGACTACTATGATAGGCAATCACAGGAGTCATGTGATCTTAAGCTCTGTCCCACCTCCCGACATCATAAACTTCTTAAAGGAATGGGAGGCACCAGCGCAAAGAGGTTAAAGACTGTATAAGCCCTTGGAGATCCACTATAGGAAACAAGTTTGTTCAGTAAAATTGGATGGAAACATGACGTTCCAGATCTTGTAAGCTATTGGTGCATAGGGAGACATCAATTTGCCCACATATTTTACACTGTCCCCAGGGGCATAACTAGAAATCACAGGGCCCCGTAGCAAAATGTTGTTTGGGCCCCCCCCCAAAAAAAAAAAAATTGAACTGTGCAAAACAGATGACAGTCTGACTCCCACTCCCTTCCTACCTCTTGTTCAGACTCCAGAGCCTCCTCATGTGCTGTAAACGATGTCCCTTCACAGGTGCGCTCGAGCGTTCTGCCAGCCAGCGGAGTGCTTCCTTACATCTCAGGTGTCCCCAGCCAGCGGAGTGCCTCCTTACAGCTCAGGTCCCCAGCCAGCGGAGTGCCTCCTTACATCTCAGGTCCCCAGCCAGCAGAGTGCCTCCTTACATCTCAGGTCCCTAGCCAGCAGAGTGCCTCCTTACATCTCAGGTCCCCAGCCAACGGGGTGCCTCCTGACATCTCAGGTGTCACTGTCCCCAGCCAGCAGAGTGCCTCCTTACATCTCAGCTCCCCAGCCAGCGGAGTGCCTCCTTACATCTCAGGTCCCCAGCCAGTAGAGTGCCTCCTTACATCTCAGGTCCCCAGCCAGCGAAGTGCCTCCTTACATCTCAGGTGTTCCCAGCCAGCGGAGTGCCTCCTTACATCTCAGGTCCCCAGCCAGCGGAGTGCCTCCTTACATCTCAGGTGTCCCCAGCCAGCGGAGTGCCTCCTTACATCTCAGGTCCCCAGCCAGCGGAGTGCCTCCTTACATCTCAGGTCCCCAGCCAGCAGAGTGCCTACTTACATCTCAGGTGTCCCCAGCCAGCGGAGTGCCTCCTTACATCTCAGGTCCCTAGCCAGCGGAGTGCCTCCTTACATCTCAGGTCCCCAGCCAGCGGAGTGCCTCCTTACATCTCAGGTTTCCCCAGCCAGCAGAGAGCCTCCTTACATCTCAGGTCCCCAGCCAGCGGAGTGCCTCCTTACATCTCAGGTCCCCAGCCAGCGGAGTGCCTCCTTACATCTCAGGTCCCTAGCCAGCGGAGTGCCTCCTTACATCTCAGGTCCCCAGCCAGCAGCGTGCCTCCTTACATCTCAGGTGTCCCCAGCCAGCGGAGTGCCTCCTTACATCTCAGGTGTCCCCAGCCAGCGGAGTGCCTCCTTACATCTCAGGTGTCCCCAGCCAGCGGAGTGCCTCCTTACATCTCAGGTGTCCCCAGCCAGCGGAGTGCCTCCTTACATCTCAGGTGTCCCCAGCCAGCGGAGTGCCTCCTTACATCTCAGGTGTCCCCAGCCAGCGGAGTGCCTCCTTACATCTCAGGTGTCCCCAGCCAGCGGAGTGCCTCCTTACATCTCAGGTGTCCCCAGCCAGCGGAGTGCCTCCTTACATCTCAGGTGTCCCCAGCCAGCGGAGTGCCTCCTTACATCTCAGGTGTCCCCAGCCAGCGGAGTGGTTCCTTACATCTCAGGTGTCCCCAGCCAGCGGAGTGCCTCCTTACATCTCAGGTGTCCCCAGCCAGCGGAGTACCTCCTTACATCTCAGGTGTCCCCAGCCAGTGGAGTGCCTCCTTACATCTCAGGTGTCCCCAGCCAGCGGAGTGCATCCTTACATCTCAGGTGTCCCCAGCCAGCGGAGTGCCTCCTTACATCTCAGGTGTCCCCAGCCAGCGGAGTGCCTCCTTACATCTCAGGTGTCCCCAGCCAGCGGAGTGCCTCCTTACATCTCAGGTGTCCCCAGCCAGCGGAGTGCCTCCTTACATCTCAGGTGTCCCCAGCCAGCGGAGTGCCTCCTTACATCTCAGGTGTCCCCAGCCAGCGGAGTGCCTCCTTACATCTCAGGTGTCCCCAGCCAGCGGAGTGCCTCCTTACATCTCAGGTGTCCCCAGCCAGCGGAGTGGTTCCTTACATCTCAGGTGTCCCCAGCCAGCGGAGTGCCTCCTTACATCTCAGGTGTCCCCAGCCAGCGGAGTACCTCCTTACATCTCAGGTGTCCCCAGCCAGTGGAGTGCCTCCTTACATCTCAGGTGTCCCCAGCCAGCGGAGTGCATCCTTACATCTCAGGTGTCCCCAGCCAGCGGAGTGCCTCCTTACATTTCAGATGCCCCCCCCCCCATTGGAGCCCTTCTATATCCCAACAGCAGTGTCTCCCAGGGGGGAACAAAATAGAGGCGGAGCCGGCCGGCTACAATAGAAATTGAGCTGCGGCACCGCCCACTCCCCACCCCTTTCGACAGCAGGTCACAGATGACAGACAGACCGGGGCGGGGGTGGGCGGTGCCACAGCTCTATTTCTACTGCAGCAACTAGGCAGGCTCCCTGTCTAACTCGTCTGGTCTTCGGGAAAATGACGGCCGGCGGAGACAATATCTTCGCCGGCCGCGGACCTCTAGCGGCGGCAGCGGTGGCGGCAGGGAAAAAGTTATATTTATTGTCAACTAGGATGGGGCCCTACTTGGCTGCGGGCCCCATAGCAAATGCGTGGGTCGCTATGGCGGTAGTTCCGCCACTGACTGTCCTATATTTGTAAGGAATGGTGGATAACTGAGTTTGTTGTTTTTTTGCAGATATTAGGGGGAATTCACAACAGTGTCTCTTTTGAGATAAGATCAAGTTCTGCCGCCTCCAAGGAGACCCAAGGTCCAGTCCCCAAATGATAAATTGGCAGTTGGGCAAATTGTGATGTAGTATAATAGTGCACTATATAAAGAACTGACATGCCATTTTAATGCCTAGTTAAAAACAAGAATTATTGTCTTATTATGGATTTGCCCCAAATAAATGAAATAAATCATCTCTGAGGAATGAGCAGGATGTGTGAGGGAATTTTAATGGAAAGATCTTGAAAATTATACAATATCTTTGGTAGGAAGGTCATTTTGACTGCTGCCATGTGGCTTAGCTATAAGATTTGGTATTTTTTCAAGATTCCATGAGTTGGGCTAGTTGTCTTACAGGGTGTCATAAGGAGATGTAGGTAAGGTAATGATAAGATAAGGTAATGTAGTTTCCTAGGTATGGAAGGCAACTCCTTTTCCAGAGGAAAGGAAAAGAGGCCTGTAGATTAATTAATTAGTCTTCAGACCTTCAGGTTTAAGACCAAACATTTATCATTATTAAGCCATAAGCTTGAGATGCTCTGCTATTTATAGCATACTGATTTCCACAGTGATCCTGTCCAAATCAAAGGTGGGATAAATAGGTTAGAAGAAAAGATTCCTGTGGCCTCACTTTTAAAGTTACTGGTATCCCCTGTATCATGGAGAGACATTTATGAAGCTCTCAGAGAATTTTGGTGGGAATGCTTGTGAATTTAGATTAGGTGTCAGAGGATCAGGGCATCACATTCTGCTTGCCAAGAGAATGTGGGACATATTGTCATAAATATAAAATGTACAGTATTTATCATCCAAAAGAAGCCAGTCACAAACGCAATTGGGTTTGTACACTGGCCAGGTGATAGAGTCCCCTTAAAGTGAGTGTTTAGTGAAGAATACTCCATCACTAATTCTCTAAGCCTCTCAAGGCATTGTTTCTTAATTTGGGAGGCAATCTGAATTATGTGATCCTTGATGGTTGCCTTGAGAGCATTCCATAGGTTGCCTGGGCCTTATGTTCTCTCTCCATTTCCAGCCATTTGAATGTGATTTCAGGACAAAGTTCATGAAATAGTGACATTGGAGTAAATTACTGAACCCAGGATACCCCTTTACTGAGGTTGGATCTCCTAGATCGCTTTTCTATGTCTTTCAATTTATAGTGAAGTATTTGAATTTCTCATCTGAGGAAGTCAGTGTCCTTCTGTTGGCCTTCTAATACAGCAGTCACATTGTTAGTGCAACCTTCTAGTTGTTGGGTACAGTGATAATTTTGGCAGCAGATTTCGATTTACTTTTAGTCTTAGTCTTTTGACTAAATTGGCATTTTAGTTTTAGTCTCATTTTAGTCTTCTGCAATTGTTTTAGTTTTAGTCATATTTAGTAGACTAAATCACTAGTACATTTTAGTCAACTAAAATTTCCTACTAAAGTGTCCGGTGCACACAATCCATTTTGCTATGTCCTTCTCCCTGGTATCAGCGGCCTGTTGTTTCTGAGAGTCAATTTTATATATATATATATATATATTTTAAGCACTTAAAAGAGCAGTGCAAATAGTTTTCTGTGGTGGTGCACTGGATTTACTTGGCCCCTCATTGGAGGTTTTCTGTAACTGTGGGGTTGAATTAGGGGGAAAAAATCAAGTTATTCTAATTTTACTTTCTCTCTAACCCCACACAGTCAGCTCCAAGTTGTCTCACTAGAATGTACTACACGTATGGCCCTTTCCAGGGCTAAACCTTAGGCCTTTAGGCACCCTGTGCCTTTCAAAAATTATTGACAGTGCCCCTCCCAGTGACTTCAATACTTAAATTCTGGGAAAGCAGCAGCTGATAGATATTATGAAATCACTCCCATAAAGATTCAGTGACTGAGTGCACAACAAGGACAGACAAACATAAAGCAAGCTATTACCTTGTTACAGTCAGACTGCATGCCTTTTATTATTTTGAAGTTCAGAGTAACAAAAGGTATGCAATCTGACTGCAACAAAGTTTGTAATCAGGATGTAGGATCTCACCGACTTTGACTCCGAAGATGGCAACGGGCACCCACATACAGATGAGTGTATGAGAAGAAAAAGAAAAAAGAAAAGAAAAAAAGCCTCCACATGGAGCAGGTCACTCCGGTAAAAAAATGTTGTCAACAAAAGCGGAGTTAAGTGTACTGTGCTTACCTTTGTATGAATTTTGGGATGAGTTGTCCAGAATGTCCGCAAATGACACTACAAATTTTTGTATTTTTACCAGCGAGTGTCACTCCACATGGCTTGCAAAGGGTGTTGTTGTCCTTAACATCACAGCTCTGGATCGTCTGAGGACAGTGAGTAGGCCTGTAATGTTGCAGAGTGCTCTGGACGGTGGCCTGAGGAGGCTTTTAATGCTGCAGAGTGCTCTGAATGGTGGTCTGAGGAGGCCTGTAATGCTGTAAAGTGCTTTGGACGGTGGTCTGAGGAGGCCTGTAATGCTGCAGAGTGCTCTGGACGGTGGTCTGAGGAGGCCTGAAATGCTGCAGAGTGCTCTGGACGGTGGTCTGAGGGGGCCTGTAAAGCTGCAGAGTGCCCTGGACCGTGGTCAGAGGAGGCCAATAATGCTGCAGAGTGCTCTGGACGGTGGTCTGAGGGATGGCCTGTAATGCACAGTGAAAAGAATAAATCTGCGCTTAGTAAACCTCAATGTAACACAAGCAGCTGAACACCATAACCCAGATACTGGGTAGCCCCGCCCACACCTCTTGCGCATGTGCAATCGCATTTTAAACTCTCATAGAGGAGTTTTTTTCTCTGCTAGCAGTTTGCTGTTCTTAAACTTAACCTGTTTTCCGTCTGTGACTCGTTGGAGTCTTTTTTACTTGCTTGAGCTACAAGCATTAATAAATCCCCTGTTAAAACCGTATTACACGTCTTGGAGCATTTTTCTTTTTTGGTGATACACTTTGGAAATCTGCTGTAAGTGACCATCCAAGGAGTAGGAGACACCTGGGACACCTAGGAGACACCCGGAAGTTTATGATAATCTATGGTACCTGGACATATCCAGTGTGATCTGTGATCCGATTCGCATTGTCTGACCCCCCTTAATAAGGGGGTCACCGGTGATCTGGTAAGCCTCCATCTTATAATTGGTGATTAGAGGTGACGGTGACGGGTTCTACATGGTCAAATGGAATGAGTTTAACTATCAAGTCACACCATATCATATTTTTTATACAAATTTTTTTTGATATATATATATATATGGACACTTTATTTACACATGAACTTTATGTATGTTGATTGATTTTTTATCACGATTTTTTTTCACCATTGTTTTAAAGGCATATCTTCACAGATTCTGTGGTTTATATATACATTTATTTTGTGCATTTAATTGTCATTTAATTTTGCACATTTGCACTTAAATTTTGAGCTATCACTTTAATATTTATCATTGTATATAGTTTGAGCACTGCACTTTTTTCTTCTTATACTGTAATGCACAGTGCCTTGGATGCCGTTTGTCAGAGGAGGCCTGTAATGCACACACAGTGCTCACTGCTCTGGATGGACGGTGGTCTGAGGGGAGGCCTCAGGCCTGTAATTGTAATATACACAGTCACACTTACAGTGGGTGCTCTCTGCTCTGGACGGTGGTCTTCGTCGTGACTTGTGAGTCAGGACTCGGGAGTGGGACTCTCGTCAGGAGGATTCGGGAGGCCTGTAATGCACAGTGCTGCTCTGGACGGTTGTCTGAGGACTCAGAGGCCTGTAATGCTGGCTGCACAGTCACTTCCTTGCTGGGAGCGGAAGCAGGCAGAGCTCTAAGGAAACCGGAAGTTAGTTTACAAGGGTAAATGTCCCTGCCTCACATTTTCATTCTGTTTTCATTCGTTGACCAAAACTGAATTGATTTTCATCATAGTTATCATCAGTGGACTAAAATTTGGGGTACTTTTTGTTTTGTTTTCATCACTGTAATAATGCCGCTGATGAAAATTTTTACGAAATTGTTTTCGTTGACATAATTTACACTGGTTGGGTACAATAGCCCAATTCATGAATTTCATTGGTCAGTTGGTCAGTTATGTTCTGCAATGCTGCACCCTGGACCTTGTTTAGCATTTCTTGAAATCTCATCAGAAGTGTGGACTAGTGATGGCATGGAGAAAGCATGGGTGGTTCCCCCCCACATTAGAGCTCCCATTTTAAATGCAAGTTGGAACTCTGTGGACAGTGATGTAAAGGGGAACTCTGATGTAAAGGGGGGACACAGTGGACTCTGATATGAGGTAATCTCTGGTCACCAGGGCCCCCTATTACATCACAGTTCCCCTTTACATCAAAATCTGCAGTATTCCCTCTTACATCATGATCCACAGCATTCCCCTTGCACTGTAAGGGGAAATTCTGCAGACTCTGATGTAAGGGAGAACTCTGTGCTGGGTTGTAGTAACCTGACCTTCATCTAAATGGAGAAATATGTTTTTTGACTTTTATTATAACTTTAACACATTGCTAGTAGCAGCGGCACAAATTTTTATCTATATGTGTGTGCATGTAATATATATATTTGACTAAAGTAGAATTGGTTAGAGTGAATTCATAGTTCATAGGATTTAGGACTCCTAATATATGAAATTTATGCAGTTAATTTTTATTGCTTGAATTATTTTTCACATTATGGGAGTGAGTGGAGCCTCGTGTCTCGATTTTGCCTAAGGCCTCACAAAGCCTAGAGCTGCCTCTGTTTGTAGATGCTATACCTTTCACATTCTTTGCAGCGGGCTGCTTGTTGCTGGATGAAAGTTTTTTTTCAAAAAAGGGAAGTGTTCTAGAAGAAAGAAAATTATAGTGTTTTATGTCTTTGTACTCAAATACATTTGTTGGCTTTTTGAGACTTCAGACCTCAAAACAGTCACTCTAATATTGAAAAACTATTGCTTTTTCTTGACAGAGCACTGAATATATACTTTCCTAGATAACAAATAGAAACATATCCCTTGTTTTGTGTAATCCTTTCCTAGTTTTTCCTATTTATTGTTTCATAAATATATACAAAATGCGCATTGCCAGGTCCAGAATGTGAATTTGGATATACAAGATGAATTCTGAAATACCTGCTTGCTGTAATAAGTCATAGGGGAAATTAAAGTGCACATCCTATTCCAAAAGCTCATTCCTACTGGTAATGCACACCAGCGGAAAGAAACATTAGACATAACTAAATGTTATCTTCCTGTTAACATAATTCTGTCTTTGCTTGCAGATCATTAGATTTTATAGCATATTCCTGGCACAGTTTTTACTATCTTGGCTTCTGAGTTACCAGCAGAACAGTTGTATGCACAGACATGGTGATAAGTGTATTAATTAATGTTATGCTATATCACTAATGAATAGAACAAACCTGAATGTATAATGTTGCATTTTTTTTGAAAATAAGATAATGTACAAGGTTTCTTGATTTGCTATATTATTATGAAATATTCAAAAAAATGGAAAAATATTCATGGTAAACTAATAGTAAATATAGATGAATCAATTCCATTAGGATTAAGGTGTCCTAATTGAGACCCTACCCTTGACTGTCTTTCTGTTGCCTTTGGCTGGTAGTAGCATGTCAGTTGTTACAGACAATGTTTTCTGACAATGTGAAGAACTTATTACTAGTGTGTTTTATTGCTGTACTCCTAACAACCATAGGCAGTAAACTGGGCTTTCCCACAAATAAATCCTAAATCTGCTGCCCAACCTCCCCCTGGGTTCTCTGTTCAGCCAAAAAGCCAATTAAAAGCAGCTGCTGGTGATAGAGCCCTGTAATTGGTTGGGGAGATTATGTGTCAAAGCAATGTACAAAATGCATGGCTTCTGTCTATATCTGCCTACCTCCCTGTTTCTCTGATAAAGAGCTGGGGGAGCAAGGGGGCACAACAATTTATGGAGCATTGTAAACTGTTTACAAAAAGTATTTTTTAAGCAATTATTTTCAATTGAATTCCTTATTTGTAACTGTCTTAAACGTTTTCAACTAAAACAACTGTATAACCTGTATGGACCAAATGAGTAATTCAATTTCTGCTATCATTTTTATATTTTAATATTTTTATTGAAAAGATTTGGTAGTAACAGAAATAACATTGGAACAAAGCCAATTCTCAGGTTGTCATGTTAGCAAAACACAAGCAAATAAAGTATGAACAAAAAGGGATTAGTATAATCCAACATTATATGAAAAAAGCCTACATTAGACAAAAAAATGGTCTCAAGTTAACATCCAAAGGTTAAATGTTCTATACATCATCATCACAGAATAAAACAAAAAAACATAGTCCTGAGCTATAATGAGACCCAATAGTCACTTCTTATCAGTAGCCAGGAATACAGCTATGTATGATGGAGGGCAGGAACAAGGGCATGATATGGGGGAATAGATGGAGGGGGGGGGGGGTGAGAGAAAAATAATGGGTAAGGAGCCATGGGAAAATCCCTGAGACCAGTCCCTGAGACTATCGTAGGGCACACAACTGTATTAGGCCCCAAAGACAACCAAATGTACATTTTAGATACCTACATTTTTTGTAGATACCAGAGGATGAGGAAAATAAAAGAAGAAGAAGAGGGTCAACCCAGAGATCATTGGGGAGCCGAAATATAACACATCCACGGATCCCATATCTTGTCAAACTTTTTGGAATTGTTACGAAGTATATAAGTGAGTTTGTCAATTACCATGATCCAATTGAGTTTACTTTTAACGTGGAAAAATAATAGCTAAAGGGAGTAGAAGGGGAATTAATATGACTAATTATGGTAACTAAAGGTTATTAATTATTTAAAATGTTTTAGTTTACATGTAAGGTTGTTTTAACTGAGACTGATTTACTAAAAGAGTTGTCATTCTTCACTCAAGAAAAATAATAATAAGGAATTTGCTTTTCATATGATTGGATCACTCTTTTTGAATAAAGATTCTTAAAGAAGTTGTAAAGTCAGAAGATTTTTTTATCTTAAAGCATTCTGCACACCTTTTTGAATATGTTTTTTTGGGGGAGTATGTAGAATGTTTAATGCCCACATCTGGTTAAAGAAGGTTGGTATGTTCTTTTAATTCCTTTCTCATACAATTTTTATGGCTTATAGGTAGCCTTATGCCGCATAGACACGATCGGAAATTCAGCCAGCAAAAGACTAATGAGAGCTTTTGGTTGGAAAATGCAACTGTGTGTATGCTCCATCGGACTTTTGCTGGCCAAATTCCCACCAGTAAAAGATTGAGAGCAGGTTCTCAATTTTTCAGTCGGAAAAAGTTTTGATTGGAAACAATTTGACGCATGCTTGGAAGCATTGAACTTAATTTTCTCGGCTCGTCGTAGTGTTGTACGTCACCGCATTCTTGGCGGTCGAAAGATCAGCAAACTTTTGTGTGACCATGTGTATGCAAGCCAAGCTTGAGTGGAAAAACGCTCCTGTGTACGCGGCATAAGTTTAATTATTGTTGTTTGGTAGGGTTAGCATTGGAGAAAGGTTTATGAAAGTTTTAGGGTTATTTTTTTAAAAGTGTTTTTTAAAAGTTTGTCTTTTTGTCCTAATTTATGCCTGCAAAAATGGAGACCCTGTTTTAATTTACTCTTAATAAAACAAGTGTTATTGATAGGGTCATGGTCCACTTAACTCCTTATGTTCTGCTACTTTGGGGTATCTTAGGATCTATGGAAACACTGGGCATAGAGAACCAACATTTAATTAATCACCTTTTGGCCTTTTAAACATAAAATGCTATTAAAACACATACACATATTGGTCATTTTGCACACAGCAGAAGTGTCTTATTAGAGTCTAGGCATTTTTTTTTTTTGTTTGTTTTTTCATGTACCGTATTTATCGGCGTATAACACGCACCCCAAGCTTAGGAGGGCATTTTAAGGAAAAAAAGTTTTAGGAGGGAAGTTTAGGGAAAAAAAAAACTTACATTTAAGCGTCATTTGCAGCTTGCCCAGCGTCATTTGCAGCTTCCCCAGTGTCATTTGCAGCTTGCCCAGCATCATTTGCAGCCTGCCCAGCATCATTTGCAGCCTTGCCCAGCGTCATTTGCAGCCTTGCCCAGCGTCATTTGCAGCTTGCCCAGTGTCATTTGCAGCTTGCCCAGTGTCATTTGCAGCTTGCCCAGTGTCATTTGTAGCTTGCCCAGTGTCATTTGTAGCTTGCCCAGTGTCATTTGCAGCTTGCCAGCGTCATTTGCAGCCTTGCCCACATTTAAATTTCCCGCCGCCGAGACAGACCGCGCGTGCGCCGCCGAAAAAGACCGAATCACCCCTGAAAAAGACTGAATCGCAGCTGGAAAAGACCGAAGTGCCGCCAGAAAAGACTGAGCCGACTGTTCGGCTCTGCTCGCGGTCCCGCCTCCCTGCTGTTTCGGGAGCGAGCGCAGGGAGGCGGGACTACGAGCGTATCCAAACAGTCGGCTCAGTCTTTTCCGGCGATTTTAATAATGCTTAAAGTGAAACAATAAAAATTAAATAATCCTTTAAATATCGTGTCTGGGGTATACCTATAGTATGCCTGTAAAGTGGTGCAGTTTTCCCCCTGTTTAGAAGAGTACCACAGAAAAATGAAATTTCTAAAGGAAAAAAAGTAATTTAAAACTGATCACGGCTTTAAAGAATTGTTGGGTCTCGGCAATATAGATAAAACTCATTGAAAAAAACAACACTTTTTTCGTGAAAATATTATTAAAATCACTGCTCCCGAAAAAACTGACGTTTTTAAAACTTTTTTTTTTGCATTGATACATTTCCCCTGGGGCAGGACCCGGGTCCCCAAACACTTTTTATGACAATAACTTGCATATAAGCCTTTAAAATTAGCACTTTTTTCATGTTAGTGTCCCATAGACTTTAACAGGGTTCCGCGGCTTTCAAATTTTACGCGAACACCGCATAATGTTCGTTGTTCGACGAACGTCCGAACAACCAAAGTTCGGCCCAACTCATGCTTGGGCCGAACCGTTCTCCCAACTATACTAAAATCTTGTATATAGTCCCTTATTACCCCCTCCAAGAGCTTACATACTATTGATGTTAGGCTAACTGGTCTGTAATTCCCAGGGATGTATTTTGTCCCTTTTCAAAATATTGGAGCTACTGTACATTGGCTTTTCTCCAATCAGCTGGTAACATTCCAGTCAGTAGACTGTCAGTAAAAATTTGGATCAATGGTCTGGCAATTACTTTGCCTAAGGACCCTTGGGTGCAAGTCATCTGGTCCCAGTGACTTATTAATGTTAAGTTTTCCAAATCTATTTCTAATTCTGTCCTCCCTTTTTTACTGTTTATATACTTAGAGAATTTCTTGGGATTTTTTTTGCTCTCCTCCCCTATGTGTCTTTCGTGTTCTATCTTAGCCACCCTAATTGCACCCTTACATTTTTTGTTGCATTTTTTGTAAAGTCTGAATGCTGATGATGAACCCTCAGCCCTGTATTTTTTGAAGGCTCCTTTGCTTCTATATGCATTTTTACATTGGAGGTAAGCCATCCAGGACTTTTGTTCGCTCTTTAAATGTATTTCCTAATGGGATGCACTGGCTAATGCTCTTATTTAATATGCTCTTAAAGCAAACCCATCTCTCCTCCGTGTTCTTTATTCCTAAGATTTTGTCCCAATTTACATCTTCTAGCAAGGTTCGTAGTTTAGGGAAGTTTGCTCTTTTGAAAATCTATGTCTTTGTATTCCCCTTATGTTTCCTATTTGTGTGATTTACACTGAAGCTAATTGGGCTATGGTCGCTGTTTCCTAAATTGCCCCTAATTTCCACATCTGTGATCAGGTCTGTATTGTTGGCAATCAGTAGGTCTAGTAACACTTTGTTTCTAGTTGGTGCGTCTACCATCTGACCCATGAAATTGTCCTGAAAGACATTTAGGAACTTGCGAGCCTTAGACAAATGCGCGGTTCCTTCTGCCCGGTCTATGTCTGGATAATTAAAATCCCCCATTATGATGACACTTCCCATTCTTGCTGCTTATCCAAATTGTGATAGGAGGTCCATGTCCTCCTCCTCCCTCAGGTTAGGGGGCCTATAGCATACTCAGTATTATTTTGCCCTTAGTTTCATCCCTTTGGAACTCTACCATTAAGGATTCCACCTCCTGCTTAGCTCCCTTAGTGATGTCATTGCTCACATTCACTTGTACATTATTCTTAAAATACAGGCTTACCCCTCCCCCTTTTTTACCCTCTCTATCCCTGTGATAAAGGGAATACCCTTGAATGGTTGTGAGGCCAATCATGGGAGCTGTTGAACCAAGTCTCTGAAATTCCCACAAAATCGAAATCCTCCTCGTACAACAGTATCTCTAGTTCTCCCATCTTGTCCGCCAGGCTCCTGGCATTGGTGAATATACACAATCCTTCACCCACAGTTGATCCAGAGGAAGGCAAAAAAAAAAAAACAGCAAAGAATGCTCCAATTTGCAAAAATTCCTTCCTGGTCCCCCAAGAGGCAATCGGATTTTCCCTGAATCAACTTTACCTATAAAGGTTAGTAACCAGTTATAATATGTACATTTAGAAAATAATCCAGGCCTTTTCTGTTGTTGATATACATTTATTGTGTCCCTAGATACAGGAACAGTTAGAGTGATACACTTTTTTTTTTTTTTATTGTTTTTATTGAGTAATATCACTTATACAATATTGGAAAAGCAACATAGTCCAAGGTGTCTTTGGATACAAGATAGATAAACAAATATAAGGCAACAAGAAGTAACACACATCCATATAAATTGGCTATCAGCTTCCTCTCCCGTCACCTCTCACACCCTACATGGGATCAGACTGCAAGGGGTAGCCGGGTGAGGCATCTTGGGACTTCAATATCGGTTACAGCATTAATATAACTGTGAAGAGGCCTTATAAAGAAAAAAACTTATAAGTTGAAGCCCTAGGCTAATAATACCTAGAGTTTATTAACCATCTGAACTGAAAGCAAAGGCGAGAAAAAAAAACCTTCTCACCATAGCTCATCTAGGCTAAATTGTAGGATTAACCAAAAGAACTAATACTAAAACTTTGCAGAACGTTAGCCTGCAGAAGTTCATGGTTGCACTGAGTGTAGGGAGGAGCAGAAAATAGGGAGGCAAAGAAAGAAGGTAGGCTGGAAGACAGGGGGAAGAGAGGATTAGTGATAGAGAGAAGGGTGGGGGGGAACAAATTTCACTGAAAGCTGGAGGAAAGAAAGGTCTGGGCTCGGTGTTTATTGGACTAGTGTAATGGGACCTTGATTCCAGAGTCAGAGAGATAACCCTGATATGTGTAGCCCAAGGTTCCCAGATAATTCCTGTAGGTGGCACCTGGAAAGCCGGCGTGGAGACTGGATTCGGACAACGCACCTCCAAAGCAAGGATGGACTGCCAGGATAGTATTCTGAATCCTCCTAAATGACACTGACGTGTAATCCAAATGGTCCACGATGATGTGTGGCACCAAAAAAGCCAAAAGGAAAAAGAAGAAGAAAGACTCCAATAGTGTAAGTCCGCCACTATTTTTAATAGATGTGGGGCATAAGCAATAGTACAAAGGGGAAAAATCCCATATAGTACAAAGCATATAAAATATATAAAAAATATAAGATAAAATCAGAGTAAAAGCAATGTGGGGGACTCAAATGAGCAAAGCCCGACGCTTTTTCGACCTAGTGGTCTTCAACTGGGGCATCATTTGACTCCCCACATTGCTACCAGCTTTATACTCCTATCAATATGGAAGAAACACGAAATGGTGCCAAAAATTACAAAAACCTTAAGTGGCCACGGGGCTTGCTATCCAAGCCTCATCCTGAAATGCCACTTCCGGGTCATATAAAAACATACAATGTATGCTTAGAGCGATTCCCCCTAAAGTGTCCCATTATGGACTAATAAACAATTAAACCTTATATAAAGCAAATAAATGAATAACTGGCCGTTTGGAATTGTATAAAAGGATAACTGGCCGAAAAGCGGGATCATACTTGCGCTCCACACCTCCTATTAGGAGCGGAGGGTGGAACGCATGGTCATTTCCGCCGCATAGACCGATGCACAGCGGGAGGTCACTTCCGCTATTGTGTGCCCCAAGCCTCGCACAGGGATGCGCATATAATGTGTGTGGCAGACGGAAATCCACTGAGTTTTCCTCTACTGTCACCCAGTTGAGTCACAATATGAAGCATTTCACCACCTGTGCTTCAAAATATATAGTATACCTTATAACATATCCCTGTAAAAAGCAGTACGTAGGTAGAACTATCAGGACTTTCTCAATAAGGGTCAATGAACACATCTCTAAAATAAAAAAAAGGATGTATCAAACACACTGTCCCACGGCACTATCTGGAACACCACAACAGGGACCCCACCGTTGGCGAGGAGAATCATGTCTCAGGGGGGTGTCCCGCCTTGAGACATATTGGATATATGAACTCAAGAGCTATTCGCAAACATGGCATTAACGTTGAGTGGGACATTAATAGTTTTATTAATAAAGCCTAAATTCCCTTTTTTGGTCATTGAACCCTATACACATATAGTTGTTCTAAACGGTATTCAGCATTTTTGAAAGTAAACGATGATGCATGTGCTACAATACAATTCCCTCGTTTATTATTGAGTGTTATTTGACATGCATTTTTCATTAACACAGAACTGTCTGATCCGTTTTGTATCATAACTAATACAGAATGGTTTGATTCATTTACGCAAGCCCTCTATGGTTTGCCATTAATGTAGACAGTTCACAGTTTTTCCTATTAGTTTATAACAAAACCACTTTTGGCATATTAGGTATTCGTACTATTTATGTGTATTTGCACATTTTTCCCTTTTTTATTACTTTTTGGTTACAATTCTGGACAAAATACCAGTCGATTGTATATTTATATTTGATCCACATTTGCATTATATATCTGCACTGTCCATACTTAGTCCTTGGAATGTATTCCCCCTTATATATAATCTTTTTTCCATTATTAGTCCGGGTTGACCTTGTTGCCCTTTTTATTACTAGCAATGGGTCTCAATATAGGCACCCGGAGATCGATTAAATTATGGGCTGTCTGTTCCCTTTTTTTCAATCTCAGCCGGCCCTTTGCTCTGTATAACTGTGTCACCCATTGTTGGGGACATCGTTCGGTGATAGGCTGATTGCGGGTCATATGATCCGGAGCCACGACGCTTGCGTCATCCGACCACCTCCCCGGAAGTGATAGTGTGCTCCAGCCCGCTGGTACCATTCCTGTGCGAGGCTTGGGGCGCACAATAGCAGAAGTGACGTCCCGCTGTGCGGCGGTCTATGCGGCGGAAATGACCATGCGTTCCACCCTCCGCTCCTAATAGGAGGTGTGGAGCGCAAGTATGATCCCGCTTTTCGGCCAGTTATACTTTTATACAATTCCAAACGGCCAGTTATTCATTTATTTGCTTTATATAAGGGTTTAGTTGTTTATCAGTCCATAATGGGACACTTTAGGGGGAATCGCTCTAAGCATACATTGTATGTTTATATATGACCTGGAAGTGGCATTTCAGGATGAGGCTTGGATAGCCAGCCCTGTGGCCACTTCCGTTTTTTGTAATTTTTGGCGCCATTTCATGTTTTCTTCCATATTGATAGGAGTATAAAGCTGGTAGCAATGTGGGGAGTCAAATGATGCCCCAGTTGAAGACCACTAGGTCGAAACGCGTCAGGCTTTGCTCATTTGAGTCCCCCACATTGCTTTTACTCTGATTTTATCTTATATTTTTTATATATTTTATATGCTTTGTACTATATGAGATTTTTCCCCTTTGTACTATTGCTTATGCCCCACATCTATTATAATATAGTGGCGGACTTACACTATTGGAGTCTTTCTTCTTCTTTTTCCTTTTGGCTTTTTTGGTGCCACACGTCATCGTGGACCATTTGGATTACATGTCAGTGTCATTTTGGAGGATTCAGAATACTATCCTGGCAGTCCATCCTTGCTTTGGAGGTGCGTTGTCCGAATCCAGTCTCCACGCCGGCTTTCCAGGTGCCACCTACAGGAATTATCTTAAGCGCAATTGACCCACTGCCGTACGGTAGGTGGGTCCAACGCTGTTGGTAAGCGTATCCATTTCATATTTTGGGAAGGTTTCCATATATCCTCGTATATATATCACATGCTGTGGTTCCTGGGATTCCTCACCATTCTACATGAAATTATGCTTCATCACCTCACATGAAAAGTTTTTCCAAAAATACTTTATCACCATCACACATTTATTTTGTTTATTCCATTTGGGACTTTTTGTGTATGATTCTCATTTGGCTTATAATCCTCACACTGTGGATTATATTGTTCACTGTTCTTTTGTTAGCGCTACACATTGTTTTTTCATGTAGAAATGCATGGTTTTGACTTGGCTGGCCTCCTGAGATTGGTGTAGAAGCTGCTAGTGATGCAGGCTGTGTCCCGATCTGAGCCCTGACAGATAGCGGACTGTAAACGGCAGAGGGAGCACTGCTCTTGGAGGCAGAAGAGCGACTACCTCCACCATCTTGGAGAGATCCCTGAGCCGCTGAAGTATAGAAATGTGGGAGTTTCCTCGGCTGACGGTTATTCTCCCAGGTGGACTGGGCTCTGCAGATATGTCGTGAGGTAGCAGGTGGGGAAGATAAGCTCCTCTTTTAGTTATATTCCCTGGCGCTGGAGCAGAACTGCAGGGTCATACATCCATCCACCAGCATGGTAGCCATGCCCCCCCCATGGAAGAGTTTTCTATAGAAAACTTTGAAGGCTGAGGTATTGTCTACCCTAGAATATAAATATTTTCTGCAACAGAGGTACATTAATGGTACATTAATTAGTACACTAATGGTATATTGATACATAGGGAAACTGAAATTTAGAAAAAAAAGTTAAACTTAGCCTTGAAGCTCATTCTTAATAGGCAGTTGAAGAGATATTCAAACATCTGCCTTCCAAATATCCAAATAGGTTCTTTAACTGCTTCCCGACCGCCTCACGCCGATATACTTCGGCAGAATGGCATGTACCTGTACGTGGCCCTTTAAGAGCCCAGCCGTGGGTCGTGCGCGCGCCACCGGCGGCGCGCTCGCGACCCGGTCGGCAGCTCCGTGACCACGGCCGTGGGACCAGCGGACCCGATCGCCGCTGGTGTCCGCGATCGGGTCACAGAGCTGAAGAATGGGGAGAGGTCTGTGTAAACAAACCTCTCCCCGTGCTTCCTACACTGCCTGTCATTGATCGGCTGTTCCCTGTCATCGGGAAAGCCGATCAATGACGTCAGATGTACAGCCACGCCCCCTACTGTAAAAAAAACACAACACGTCACACTTAGCCCCTCCCCGCCCCCTAGTGGTTAACTCCTTCACTGCCAGTGTCATTTACATAGGAATCAGTGCATTTAAATAGCACTGATTTCTATATAAATGACAATGGTCCCAAAAATGTGTCAAAAATGTCTGATGTGTCCGCCATAATGTCGCAGTCACAATAAAAATCGCTGATCGGCGCCACTACTAGTAAAAAAAAAATATTAATAAAAATGCTATAAAACGATCTCCTATTTTGTAAACGCTATAACTTTTGCGCAAACAAATGAATAATCGCTAATTGCAATTTTTTTTACCAAAAATATGTAGAAGAAAAAAACTGAGGAAAAAAATGTTTTTTATATATTTTTTGGGGATATTTATTATAGCAAAAAGTAAAAAATATTGAATTTTTTTTAAATTGTCGCTCTATTTTTGTTTATAGCGCAAAAAATAAAAACCGCAGGGGCGATCAAATACCACCAAAAGAAAGCTCTATTTGTGGCAAAAAAAGGACGCCAATTTTGTTTGGGAGCCACGTCGCACGACCGTGCAATTGTCAGTTAAAGCGACGCAGGGCCGGATCGCAAAAAGGGGCCTGGTCCTTTGGCTGCAAATTGGTCTGGGGCTGAAGTGGTTAATGTGAAGGACAATCTTACTAATATAGTTCAGCAGGTGGAAACAAGCTCACAGAATATAAACAACATTTTCATGTAATTTGAGCTGTCTATAACTCTGGATTTACTAATTCATTTGGTTTTCACTGAAGGTAAACTCTGCTGATGCATTTTGTTTATCATGCTCAGCTTTCATTGTCCAGGAATGTAATATGTTTACTTAAAATGTGAAATAGGTCAGGTATTTATCAGAAGTGCTCTAGTTGATACTTTATTCTTCCTCTATGAAGAACAATTTCTTTCCAGAGGTTCCAGTGTCAGGAATTTAATCACGGAAATCAACTAAAAGAAACTACAAATCACAGTATTGCTAATGAGAACTCAGGGGAACAAGCCTGAATGATAACATTAGTGTGTGCTTCAGTTGCAAAATTGTCTTTTTACTTTCTGGGTTTGGTTTTTGTAAAATGTAATCAAAGGAAAACAGAAAACCTATTGGGCTGAAGACATTTTAGAAAAGTTATATTTATGGGAAAAAAACATTAGTACATTTCTAAATAATTCATAAAAAAAAACAATTTTACAAAACAATTGCCCAAATTACAAAATAACGCTGTTCTGTTGTGAAGCAGTCTAGAATATAATTTATTTTCTCTTTCATCTCAGGGATTAAAGCCCTCCAAATAAACAAAAAATAAAATAAAATGAAATAAAATAAAATGAGACACATGAATCATGTTGTCATAGTATTGCACACAAGGAGTAGTGATATATATAAAAAGGCTGCTGTGCAGCCTACAAACAATGTATTCATCTCTATTGTGAGAGTGGAAGAAATTCATGTTTATCTAGTGATAATAATCATAAAGAATTGCTATAAACCTGCATGTTTACATTCTTGTATGTTAAATGATACACTTGTGTATATATGGCATAGATCAAATAAAATATTCATATAAAAAAAAAAAAAAAAAAGATGAACAATGCTGATACTTGTGATCTAATCAGAAGATAATCATGTTATTTATGGCCTTTCTGCAAGCTGAGTTTTTCTTTTGGCACAGTTCCCTCTAGAGGAGGCAGATTACTCCAATTAAAAGAAAAAAGGAAAAAAAGCACTAAAGAGGTTTGTTATTCACTTAAATATGTGCAATATTAAAAACAAGTTTCACTCGATGAGTAACTTTTTTTAAATTTCACATGCATTTATATTTTTCACATTTGTGTAAATGAAGACTAATGCTGCATACACATGACTGGACTTTCTGGCAAACTAGGTGCGACGGTCTTCCCGACGGACTTTCCCAACTTTCCCAACGAACGTCCGGTCGAAAGTCCGTTCGTTCGAAACGTGGTGACATAAAAGGGACAAAAAAAATAGCCAGTATCCAATAGCTGCCCTTGCGTTGTATTTGGTCCGTCGGACTAGCACACAGACAAACGTTTTTCCCGATTTAAAGTGGAAGTAAACCCCCCTATCGTTTTCAGCCAAGGAAGCTGCCATCTTTGCCTCTGTTTAATCTTCAACTGCCACGGTGCTGCACATGTGATCCGTTATGACACCAGCCATTGGATGGTTTGACTGTTTGGTTGAGAGCACAGCCAATGTGCAGTTAGCATTCCCGGCATGCCTTTTTTTTAAAACTGTTTAATCGATGGGTTTACTTCCGCTTTAAGTCTGTCGGAATTGAGTCAGTCGGATAGATTTGAAACATGTTCTATTTCTACGTCCGCGGGAATTTTTTCCAAAAAAATTAACAGATTAGCCGACACACGATCGGATTGTCCGACAACAAACTAATCCCGTCGGATCTAGTTTGCTTGAAAGTCTGGTCGTGTGTATGCGGCATTAGCTGCACACAAAAGTGACAGTGGCAGGGTCTGGGACAAACACCAAACTACCAGGAGTACATGTTGTACTTGAGCACATGCAATAGCCATTTTTTTTACAGAAAAGTTTTATATCATGTAAAAACATGACCAGTGCAAGCATACTTAGTATTGTTGCAGTTTGTCCAAGCCCCTGTCAGCATCACTTTTGCTGGTCAGGTTGTGCTGCATTAAAATTGGAGGAAAATTGTTAAATAACAGCGCATGAAATAAAAAAGGGAATTTTGATAGTAAATAGACATGTATACATGTTTTCAGCCATTGCAGTTGAAAGTTTTGAGTTTAAGTGATATCCTTAACTCAAGCTATTAAGGATGCAAGCTTTCAAAACTTGCATCATTAACAACTTAAGTTAACCACTTAAGCCCCGGACCAATTTTCAGCCAAAGGACCTGGCCCCTTTTTGTGATTCGGCACTGCGTCACTTTAACTGACAATTGCGCGGTCGTGAGACGTGGCTCCCAAACCAAATTGGTGTCCTTTTTTTGCCACAAATAGAGATTTCTTTTGGTGGTATTTTATCACCTCTGCGTTTTTTATTTTTTTGCGCTATAAACAAAAATAGAGCGACAATTTTGAAAAAAAATCAATATTTTTTACTTTTTGCTATAATAAATATCCCCAAAAAATATAAAACATTTTTTTCCTCAGTTTAGGCCGATACGTATTCTTCTACATATTTTTGACAAAAAAATTGCAATTAGCGATTGATTGGTTTGCGCAAAAGTTATAGCGTTTACAAAATAGGGGATAGTTTTATAGCATTTTTATTAATATTTTTTTTTACTAGTAATGGCGGCGATCAACGATTTTTATTAAGACTGCGACATTATGGCGGACACATCGTACATTTTTGACACATTTTTGGGACCATTGTCATTTATACAGCAATCAGTGCTATTTAAATGCACTGATTCCTGTGTAAATGACACTGGCAGTGAAGGGGTTAACCATTAGGTGGCGGGAAGGGGTTAAGTGTGACGTGTGTGTTTTTTTACTGTAGGGGGCGTGGCTTGGCGTTCGACATCATTGACCGGCTTTCCCGATGACAGGTAGCAGACGATCAGTGATAGTCTCACTACACATACCTCTCCCAGTTCTTCAGCTCTGTGACCCGATCATGGGACACCAGAGGCGTTTGGGTCCACGGGTCCCGCGGCCACGGTCACGGAGCTCAGGACTGGGTCACGGCTGGGCACTTAAAGAGCAACGTACCTGTACGTTGATGTGCCCAGCCGTGCCATTCTGCCAACGTAAATGTGCAGGAGCCATTGGCTCCCACAGCTGTCAATCAAAGTCAGTCAGCTAATTAGGGGATATAGGGGGTGGGGCCAGATCAGGGCTCCGTGTCTGAATGGATACATGGAGCTATGACTCAGCTTGGGTGCCCCCTGCTCTGTGCAAAACCAACTGCACAGAGGAGGGAAGTATAACATGTTTGTCATTTAAAGAAAAAAGACAAACAAGCTTTTTACAATCACTTTATTATGCAAAAAAATATATGTTTAAGACCTTGCTGCCCCCCAGCCCTATAGGATTTAAATCCCTAAAGGATTTAAATGCCGGGAGGCTGTCACAGTGGTCAAATGTTTAGAAGCTCCCAATCACAAACATGCATGACAATGGACATATGTATGCATATGGACGGTGGGAACAGGTTAAAGCGGTTGTAAATCCCCCTGGCCTATTTTTACATATAGGTAAGCCTATAATAAGGCTTACCTATATGTACTGAAAATATCTCCTAAATGTGTGCCGTTTAGGAGATATTTGCGTCATCGGCGCATGCGCAGTGAAGGAATTGGCCCTCTGAACTGTTTCTTCCCCAACATGTGCCGGGACTAGCGGCTCCTTTGTGCATGTGTGGGAGTGACGTCACGTGGGTCCAGCCAGTCACAGAGCCGGAGTCCTTAGCCCCGGAAGGAAGAGGGGTGAAGATGGATGATTCCACCAGTGGGGACATCCAGGACATTGCGTGCTCTGTTTGCAGGTAAGTGCCACATAATGGGCTACTATCCGATGCATACTAGCCCATTATGCTTTTACTTTACAGGGGAAAGAAGAGGAAGTAAAACCCATCAGGGTTTTTTATTGGATGTGTTTTATAGCAAAAATGTAAAATCGTTTTTTTTTCAAAATTGTCAGTATTTTTTTATTTATGGCGCAAAAAATAAAAAACGCAGAGGCGATCAAGTACCACCAAAAGAAAGCTCTATTTGTGGGGAAAAAAGGACATACATTTTATTTGGGTACAGCGTTGCACGACTGCACAATTGTCAGTTAAAATAACGCATAACGCATCAGGGGCTGAAGTGGTTAAAGTGGTTGTAAACCCTTACAAACCACTTTGATCTACAGGTAAGCCTAGATTGAGGCTTACCTGTAAGTCCAAGAAATATCTCCTAAACCTACATGGTTTAGGAGATATTTGCAAAAAGACAGGCACTGCTGTCTACAGCGCATGCACCGTAGACATCGGCGCGCAGGCGCACTGAGCGCACTGCTGTTAATGGCTATATGCCGCAAGTGGTGGCTCCCGTGCGCATGCGCGGGAGTGTGACGTCATCGCGGCTCCGGCAAATCACAGCGCCGCGATACCTGGAAAGAAGATGGACGTTCCATGGAAGAGGGGACAGCGGTGACATTGCTGGCTCCTGTGTCAGGTAAGTGCAATACGACAAGTGACACATATAAGTGACACATAATGGACTACTATGCAATGCATAGTAGCCCATTATGCTTTACCTTTGCAGGGAAACAAAGAGGAAGTAAACCCATCAGGGTTTACTTCCTCTTTAAACTGCAGCTGTATTGTGTTATATGTGCTCCACTGTGATCTTGTTTTAAAATTACTTTAACACCGTAGGTATTGGAGAATACTGACATCATTAAACATCCCTAGTTCAATTGTACACTGATGGAAGAATGACACGCTGACAAACTGCACATATTAATTTCACAGCAGGTCCATTTTGTTTCAGTTTTATTTTCACAAAGCATAGCAAAGTATGATAAAATATTTTACACATCAGTTATTTTTTTAACATCTAATCTGCAGAGTAGTGGAACTTTGCTACTAATATTTAAGAGAATTTATCTATCTATCTTTTATACATCAGTGAAAAACGATCCTTGACACAGGAATGCCAGCAGTCACTGCAGAAAATATCATTAGTAGTCAAATTCAAATATCCACACAAATAAAAAATTGAAGAAATGAATTGAATTGACACACCTGTAGAATATACCCATTAGTGTTTGGGTTGTAAAGGATCGTGGAGCCATACAGATCTGTGATTATAGAGGATGGCTCATTAAAGTGATATTAAGCCAAAAAACAAAAATATAGTATATCACAGCTTACCAATCTTTAACCACTTGTGGACCGCCTTCCCACAATGTTCTGTGGACAGGTGGCTTGCACAGGCAAAGTAACATACTGGTACGTCACTGCCTGTTTCCAGGATTAGGGCGTATGCGTATGATTGTACACAGCGGGAGCTTGTTAACAGGTCCCGGGCAATTATTCAGGGCCAGGACCTGCTAAATTGGCTGTGTCCGATCACAGCCCAGAGCCCTGTGTTGACAATTAATACAGGGCCCTGTAGAGGGGGAACAATCTCTCTGTTTCTTATCCCTGAAAAACAGGGATAAGAAACAAAAAGGATATCTTTATTAAAAATCAGCACACATTACAGATTGTTAGGCACACATTTAACACCTTGATTACCCAAGATGTTAACCCCTTCCCAGCCAGTGTCATTAGTAAAGTGACAGAGCATAGTATTCGCACTGATCACTATATTAGTGTCCCTGGTAATGTCAGGGGCAGTTAGTCAGTTTCCATTTAGTGTCAGTTAGTGTCAGATTTCTTGCAGCACTATTGTAGTCCTATTATAAGTCACTGATCACCACCATTAGTAGTATAAAAAAATCCAATATATATATACCAGAGTTTTTAGACACTATAACTTTCACACAAACCAATCAATATACACTGATTGGGATTTTTTTTTGCTAAAGACATGTAGCAGAATACTTTTTGGCCTAAATTTATGAAGAAATTTGATTTTTTTTATTGGATTGTTTAATAGCAGAAAGCTGAAAATATAAATTATTTTATATAATAAAAAAAACAAAAAAAAAAACAGTGGAGATCAAATGTCATAGAAGGATTTGGAGATCTCACATGTAACATTTGTTGATACCTCTAATTTTAGTGTCTTCACATTTGACCACAGTAGATCTACTATATTGCATGTACAAAGTATCCGCAAGGAGTCACATTGATACTGTTGCTATTAGCAAACCATTTTATGAACAATCTGTCCTTACTTTTGTGAAGTTCTACATTGTGGTCTGGAAAATAGTTACCCGCATGAGGACCTGCACATGCACACATGGCATCAACCAAATCATTAAAGGAGAAGTATGGCCAACGTTTTTTTGGCTATACTTCTCCTATGGATCACAGGAGTGCAGTTCATTCTGTACTCCTGTGACCCATTTTTGGCAGATAACGGGCTAGAGCCCACTGTTGGCTGACATCACTCAGGTGATTGGAATGGCAGCTGGCTCAGCCTCTCAGCTGTGCTGCTGGCAGACTGAGCCAGCTGCTCCCTCCCCTCCAGAGCCCAGATCTACAGTGAGCACTGGAGAGCAAAGACAGGTCTCAGAGTGGAGGGGAGAACCGAGCGATCAGCAGTGTTTGATCATTCTGTTCTCAGTGCACAAGCAGCAGGGGACAGATACATCATTGGATCGATGCTGCATCTACCTAGGTGAGTATAAAGTTATTTTTTTGGTAAACCCATACTTCTCTTTTAAAAACTGGTACCTGCCAGACCTCATTGCTGGCTCTGCTCATGACTTTGCATCAAATTATCTGCCTGCTGCTGACTCTGACTTGTTTCCTGATCTCATCCTTATCAGTGAACCATGCTACCGTCCATTGCAATCACAAAAACAGCTATATTTTTTTACTTTCTTGCTTCACTCAAAAATGAAGACACCAAAATACATTTTTCTGTTTCAACATAGGGATACCCCCGTAGGGGGAAATAGTCGTTTTATCTTCATTGCACTCAAAAGAGTGAAAAATGTGAAACTGAACTGACAAACATCCAAAAATTATATATACAAACTTTATTATACAAAAAATGCAAAATAAAAAGAAACAGAAAAACACAAGCACCATTTTTGCAATAAATATTTTAAATTACAGATCTGTCATTAAAATTACAGCATACTACTGAGGGATGCCTCTAAAAGTGCATATTATTAGCAAAATGTATATATCAGACAAACTGGGGGGCATTTACTAAAGCTGGAGAGTGCAAACTCTGGTGCAGCTCTACATAGAAACCAATCAGTTTCCAAGTTTTATAGTCAAAGCTTAGCTGAACAAGCTGAGATTAGAAGCTGATTGGCTATTATGCACAGTTGCACCAGATTCTCCCCCATTGTCCATATTTAAATGCATACTTTTGATCCTATGGCTCACCAATGGCACTCATGATGGATAGAACAATTACAAAATGGTATCTCAGAAAGAATTGCAAAAAAATGCATGTAAATGTGAAACAATACACCAAGTGTGCATGAACACACACAAATGTGCAAAAGCACATGGACACTTGTAAATGCAACCTAGTAAAAAAAAAAAGAATACATTGAAATATATGAAAAAATGATTCCACAAAGCGCATATGCACTGAGAATGCACACAAATCTGCATGCAGAAATGCACAGTTAATCCAGAGATTGTGGTGTAAATGAACCCTTAATTTGTTTTCCTAATTAATTTGACTCACCATCCCAGATATTTCAATCTTGTTTGCGCAGGAGAAATTGCAAACAAGTTAAATGAGACTTTGAAATGCATGTTTGAAGCAATATGTCCCATGCAAGGGAATTTTCACCAGAGCTTGGTGAATGAGAGAAACTCTGTTGACTTCCATCAACCAATCATATGCAAGCAAAAATGTTTTTTTTATTTTCCTTTGCCAGAGGTGTAACTAGAATCTTCAGGGCCTGGTGCAAGAAACCATGAAGGGCCCCCACCAGGGGCGTTACTAGGTCTACAAAAGATCTGGGGCTAGAGCCCATAGTAGCGAAGTAAAGAACGTCATACGCTTGGACGGGCATACATATGTATACAATATACGTGTGTGTATATATATATATATATATATATATATATATATATATATATATATATATATATATATATATATATATATATATATATATATTTATATATATATTATGGTTGAAGCCCTATGGCCGATACGTGTCTGAAGAGGAAAAACCTAACCATAAGATCTACAACATGAAAAGGGGGACCTGAAGTGTGCCTTGGTCTAATGGAAGGTATGCCAAAATAAGGGGGCATACCCTGATTAGAAATGAGTGTTTGATGAGGGTAATGTTGTGAGAAATGCCCTTGAAAGGGGGAATGGGGGGTGGGTATCGCGCACCGGAAACCGACGAAGACCACAGGTGAGTGGGCCGGTTAAATACCACCCCGGGCTCCTCCCATAAATTCAGGCCACCATGTTGGCCTTCCACTTATGGTTGAAGCCCTATGGCCGATACGTGTCTGAAGAGGAATAACTTAACCATAAGATCTACAACATGAAAAGGGGGACCTGAAGTGTGCCTTGGTCTAATGGACGGTATGCCAAAATAAGGGGGCAAAAACTGAGGTAGGGTTTGAAGATGTTTATTGACTTTTTAGAATCGTTTACTGCGTGAGTTGGGCAAAGGCCCGTGACATTTCCACCTGTGGGTCATGTATATACCGGGTGAAGCAGGCTGACTTCCATCTGCCGAGTCTCTGGATGATGTGGCCTGGGACCCCATGCCGTGAGGCGGTTGAGGCGGCTCCGATCCGAAAAGAGTGACCGGAGTATTCGCTGGGGTTGAGGCGTAGGTTGCGGAGGAGGAGGTTACGTGTGTCATGAACTGGCAGGTGCTTAGGGGTTTGACTGGGAAAGGTAGAAGGGGATCGGTGTCCCTTTGTTCTAGCAGGAGTGAGAGCAGACGGTTGAGTACCGCCACTGGGCGCCACTGGGCACCAGGAATTGCCAGTTCTGTACAGATGGATGTCCACCCCGTGGCCAGCTTGCTGAGTCTTGGAGACGCTGAGGTGGAGCACGAAGTGGTCTTGATGGCAAACTAGGTGGCGTCTGCACAGGGTTTGGCTGGTCGAGCTGTTACAGGTGAATTCGCTGGGATGTAGGAACCCGTAGCAGGCCAGGTAGATAGCAGCTTGTATGACCTGGCTGAGGAGGACACCAAAAGGGTAACCAACGAGTATGGCGGACATCTCGCGGAAGATGGCACTCGTGATGGGGCGACGTCTGGTTCTGCTTGCTGGCTGCTTATTCTGGACGCCGCGTAGGGCGGCTCGAACGGCGTGGGACGAGGAGACAGGCGGTCTGGTGGGATCTTGAAGGGCCAAAAAGTGCTGTACGCCGGCCAGGTACAGACGGATAGTGTTGTAGGACAGGTTTAACTGTGTGTGGCAATGTGAGACGAAGGCCAGAATGTGCCTGGTGTCTGTGGGTGTTGACACGGCGTTGGTGGCTAGGAACTTGTTGAACGTGTCCCAGGCTGCATGGTAGGCTTTGAGTGTGTTGTGAGATTCGGACTGGTTGATGAGCTGGGTGGCCCCATGTAGGTGTCGGTCTAGTCTAGGGTCAGCTGAGACCAAGCGGGGATAGGGGCGGACACCCGGTCGGCCTCTGGTATCTGCCGGAAGAAGGAGACGAAGTTAAAGCGTGACAGCGCGTCCGCTGCCAAGTTGTATTTACCTGGGATGTAAGAGCAATGGATGTTGAACTGGAGCCGTAGCGACAGTTGGACCAGCCTGCGTAAGAAGGACATCACCAAGAGTGACTTGGACCTGCCTTTGTTGACGATGTCTGCCGTGGCCTGGTTGTCCGTTGTGAAGTTTACCGTCTGCCCGGTCCAGTTGTGACCCCAAAGTTTGGCGGCTCCACGATTGGGTAGAGCTCGAAAAGGGGGGAAGTCCGGCTGAAACCGGGGATTGAGAGAATCTACGGAGGCCAAGGGCCAGCGAACCAACAGAGGCCAAAAATGGCTGCGAAGCCCGTGGAGGCCGCGGCATCTGTCACCACCTGTGGTGAGAGGGGTGAGATGGCCGGGATAAACATGGATATTCCGTTCCATGAGGAAAGGAATTCTTCCCACATTGCTAGGTCTGCTATGGCCGCAGCGTCCAGGTTGAGCATCTGATCGGAGTCTTGTGCCTGTGACAGGTAGACTAAGAGCCGTGAGATGAAGGAACGACCTTGAGGGATGATCCGCATGGCAAAATTGAGCATGCCAAGTAGTGACTGGAGCTGTCGTCTTGTGCACCCTTTCGTGTGGGTGAAGTCCTGAAGAACTGCCCTGATGCGGGTCAACTTGTCGAGGGGGAGGCTGGCCTGCATAGAGCATGTGTCCAAGACAACTCCGAGGAAGGTGATGGAGTGTGCGGGTCCGTCGACCTTGTGCTCAGCTATGGGGACATTGATGTTCTGGAAGACGACTCTCAACTTGTCGAGGTCTACTGGTGACACGTTGGGCTGCTCTATTAGTAAGAAGTCATCCAGGTAGTGGATGACTTCTGTGCATTGGGCCTTGTGTAGGAGAATCCAGGTGAGGGATTGAGCGAAAGTGTCGAAGAGCCAGGGGCTACTTTTGGAGCCCAACGTGAGCTTGGTAGCGAAGTAGTACCTGTCTCTCCACTTGATACCGTGCCAACACCAGAGAGACGGGTGAATCGGCAGAAGTTTGAAGGCGTATGATATGTCGGCTTTGGACAGCCAGGCCCCTGTGCCTGCTTTGAGGATGGCCTGGATCGCCATGTCGACAAAGGCATATTTTAAGGAAAACTCCTCGGAGGCAATCAGGGAGTTGAGGCTGGGGACATGGCAAGAATGAGGCGCAGACAGGTCGTACACCAAACAAACTTTATTCGAGAACTTGCCGTTGACAAGCCCAATAGGGCTGACTCTCCAGGTGTTGAAGGGGGGTTGTGTGAAGGGACCTATGATGAAACCTCGCTCTAGCTCGGCTAGGAGTAGTTCATCTACGGCTTGCTCGTCGGCGGCCGCTGACTTGAGATTTCTACACTCGTAGGTAGTGTGGGGCAGGGAGACAAGGCCGGTGTGGAAGCCCGCCGTGAATCCTTGTATGAGGAACGTGGCTAGTGAGGGGGTGGGGTGTGAGTCAAGATAGACTCCTAACCATAGGACGTTTATGCGGCATAGGTCTTTAGGTTTTTCGGCTTGACCTCGCATACATTTTTCGGGTGCGCCCTGTGGCATACGACGCACATGTGGAGCATCCTGCATTGGCTGAAGTTGCACGAGCCGTAGTTGTAATTATTACAGATGGCCGCTCCTCCCATGGTCCGGACGGGGCGTCCGAGTTTGTCGACCTGGGGTTTCTGTGTCGGTGCTGGCGGGTTTTGAGCTGAAGCCGAGGTCGAGGGAAACTCGACCGAGCGGCTGACTGCTACACTGGAGCACCAGGTGGCGGTGTGCGTGGAGGATTGGCAGACTGCGCACAATGGTGAGTGCAGACCGGCAAAATGGCGACAGAATAATTCTGTGTCCATTAGGCTCCAGTCCGTTGGTGTCTGGAACTGCGCCATCCTGGCGGCTGCTTTTGCGGAAAAGGAACGGTGGTAGTCGTAGAATGAGAACCTGCCGTACTTGTAGCCCAAGTCTACCACGGTGTGGAGATATAAATCCAGCTCTTCCCTTCTGCCGGGGGAAGCTGAGCATATGACGTCTCTAAGCATCCCAAATGTCAACGCGAATTCTGGGACGGACAATTTGCGGTTGAGTCTGGGGTCCTTAGCTTTAAGGACCACTGAGACATCTCCCCAGGCATAGGCCTTGTTCTCGGCTAGGTCGTGGACCGATATGAGTAGGGAGGCGAGGTTGACGTCCTTGCCATCCAGTATGTCCTTCTTAATGCTGGCTGGAACCAGGTGTGCTGGGCAGACGACGGGACTTGTCCCTGCGGTACCTGTGGCGACTGGTGCTAGAGGCTGCATTGCGGCAGGGTCAGGGACGGCCGGGGCCGGGTGAGCTTCCAGGAGAGTCACTCTGGCTTGGACATCCGTTACTGTGTTCGCCAAGGGCGACACCATGGTGTGGAGTTGTGCTATGGCCGTGGATATAGACTGGAGGGAAGCTTGTTGAGTGCTGGGCCCGGCCATGGCAGGAGGAGGAGGGAACAGGAGCCTGAAGAGCTCTGCCTTCCTGGCCGTGGCGGGTCCATCCCCTGAGGGACTGGCTGCTGTCGCTTACAGACACTGGGGAAGGTGACAAGGGGGCGGTGAGATCCTCGCTGCCTGCTTGAGACATGGTCCTTGGATGGGCTGTACCCTGAGGTGATGTCTTGTGGCTTCTGAGGTCGCAAGAAGGTCGACCGGACCTGTTAAGGGTATGAGATAAGCCAAGACTGTTTCTTTTCTTGTGTAAACATACGTACCCAGCTGCTGTGCTTTCGAAAGGACAAGTGTGCGCACGTGCGTGGACGTGTGTACACGGTGAGTTTCTATATTTTACCTGGAGAAATACCATCCAACCTGTTGCAGGGTGGACCTACTGAACTTGGACTGACCTAGAGAAGGAAATAAAGACAACTGGTGAGGTGTGGCTCGTGGGGCGTGTCCCCCGTCTATGCATATATATACTTTTTTTTTATATTATTATTATTTTTCTCTTTTTTCTTTCTGTGGAGTGAAATGAGAAATGTTTGTGCCATGTCGTGGGCCCAAAGTGTCATTTATGAGTGTGACTCGCTGAGTGACACTGATCGAGAATTGGAATGAAATGAGGCAAATTCGACTGGGGTACGTCGAGACGAATCGATGCATGGTGGATGCCATCGGATTCGGATCGGGACGTGTTTGTGTGACAGCGAACTGATTGGCATGACAGAAGTACGAAATGGTCGAGCCGCGACGGCGACTGCCAACGAACCAGACTTCTGGAGCATGTACTGAAATGAGGCCAACGGATGTTTAGGGCACATCGGTACGAACCGGTGGGCAGTGCGACTGGATTCGAAGCGGGGTGCGGCCTGGCGGTGAGAAATGAAGGGAACCATTCTATGAGGTGCAGAGCGGTCGGTCGGGTTTTGCGACCGACGACGGGCGGACTCAGGAGTGGTTGCTGAAATGGGGCCGACAAAACCTGGGGTACGTCGGAGGCGAAACCGGTACACGAGGGTGCGACCGGTTTCGAATCGAAACGTGACTCGTGAGGTGAAATGTTTTTCTCGTGACAGAGGCGCCGACCGGTGAGCCTAAAATTTTTTCGACTGACATCGACCGGACTTCTGGAGCACGAAATGAAATGGGGCCTGGGAGCACCTGGGGCGCTCCGGTACGAATCAAGGCACCGGGGTGCGACTAGACTCGAATCGGAACGTGATACGTGACAGTGAAATGATGCCATGACAGAGGTGTTTTTTCGACCGGTGAGTCGAAAAATTGCAGCTAGAAACGACCGCACCCTGGATCATGTATTGAAATGGGGCTCAACTGCTGGGACACACCGGGACGAATCGGATGCGGTTAGATTCGAACCGGCGTGTTGGTGCGTGACCGTGAAATGGCGAAATGGCTGAAATGGTGAAATGGCTGAAATGTGACTGTGTGAAATGCTACTGCGACTGATTCCGAATCAGTGGTGATGCGTGAGCGACCGGCTACTGTTATGCAGATAGCGGTGCGGATGCTACGTACGGGTACTAATGAATGACTCGTGCGTATGTGGACAGCGAGATTCGTGACAAGGTAACTAACGTTCATAAGTGAAATGATGATCAAACGACCAGATACGGCAGATGCGGCAGCCGAGCCAGATACAATGTACAAAAACCTTCGAACGGGAACAATCCCTGAGACGTCTGGCACTCACGAACGTTAGCGAATCGAGTAGTCGGCTTAGTGACGTAGTATATCACGCACCGGAAACCGACGAAGACCACAGGCGAGTGGGCCGGTTAAATACCACCCCGGGCTCCTCCCATAAATTCAGGCCACCATGTTGGCCTTCCACATATATATATATATATATCTATAAAATATCATTACATAATGCGGATCCTCCCTTACATCAGGGTCCCCACAGAGCCTCCCCTAACATAAGGATCCTCAGAGAGCCTCCCTACGTACATTAGGATCCCCAGAGAGCCCCCCGTACATCAGGGTCCTCTGAGAGTCCCTCCTTACATCAGGATCCCCAGAGAGCTCCCCCTTACATCAGGGTCCCCAGAGAGCCTGCCTTTGCATTAGGGTCCCCAGA